>GL876967.1:1339964-1359866 GCA_000193285.1 Magnaporthiopsis poae ATCC 64411
GTCTCTGCTGAAGGTGGGCGAGAGCGGTGAGGGCAACGGGCCGGCGCCGTAGAGGCTCTGCAGCGACTGCTGGCGGCGATGGCTGGCGCGCTGCTCGCGGTAGTCGGCCTCGGCCAGGGACACGTTCAACCCCGGCAAGCCCGCGGCCTTTTCGCCCCCGATCCGGGACTGCCTGTTGCTGCCGGACGGCATTGTGGCTTTTGGACGACTTCTGATTTGAGCCAAAGTGTTGCCGCTTGGCCGCGACGGCGCGACTTGGCGTTGCGGACGGGTGGATGCTTGGCGGCCCTTCTTTGTTTTGCTTTTTGATTGGGGATGACGAGAAGACGAGGATGGATAGGATGATAGGATGGAAGGTGGCACCAAGCCCGCTCCTTGGTAGGATTAAGTGTGTAGGAGAATATAATGTATGCTAGTGGTGGTACTGTTCATTAAAAGGAATGCAAAGAAGAGAAAAGCGGCGATCAACCTTGGCCGGAAAGTTGGGAGGAAAGGAAATAGGCCCCTGACCGAGAATCAGAAACTGCTTTGAGAATCCTCTGCAAGGCGTGGCATTAAAGTCCGGAGCTGAAGGAATGCCCATCCCTCCAGCTGAGAGCGGCTGGGTACTAGGTAGGCTACGCCCGGCAGGAAGCAAGGCCCCCCAGGAGGATCTACCCTATAAGCGCGATCCTTGGACCTTTTTTTTACTCGATTCGATAGTCCAGCATCCCTTCCCGAATGCAGAATGGGCAGGATCGCGTGCCAAACTAACCCGTCGGTCGGCCTCCTCAGCTAAAACGGCTCCCCTCCAACGCGCCCTGCGTCTGCGTGGTCGCCCCGTGGCATGCTGGAGGCACCCGGTAGCGCGTTTGAGGGAAGGCGCGAAACGGCCCAACGTGGTTCGTGGGCTGCCTTGGCGCATGTTCCAGTCCCTGAGCGTTGCTGTCGGGTCTGTCTTTCCCGCTTTGCTTTTTTGTTTTTTTATTTTCATTGCGCATGTCTTTCGAAACCAGGGGTGGTAGACTGCAGGTGTCTTAAATAAGACTGCATGAACTCAACAATTAAAATCGCAGAGACGAGAAAAAAAAGGAAATGAAATGAAAAAATGAAAACAGTCGGCCAGTAAGATGGGACGCTAACGGACGCCACCACGACCGCTTTGAGTGAGGCTGAACATCGTCAGCACGTGTCACTTTGCGAGGTTTAGATTTGGTGGGTGGTGCCCCGCCTCCCGAGCGGGCTGAGATGCTTCCCCAATGCGGCATTTGCCGAAGTAAAATATAAAGCGTAAGTATGGTGTTGGCTTGCGTTTGCGTGTGGGAACCATCCAATGTGTGTGATGGCCATCTTCGGCCGGCGCCGAGGCTGAAGCGTGCACGGCCGGGCTCTCATAGTTCCAGCTTGCAGCCACGCGACCACCCGGCAGGCACGTGGTTGGGCCCGAAGTCCAGGCCCTCGGCGACACAGCGGCCGTGTGCCGTTGACCTTTGATAGGGCTCTGAAAAAAACTTCCGGACTCTCGAGACCGCGTGGGACCGGCAAAAGATTGCAGATCTCGAGACACGGCTGCATCGGATCCAAAAGTCACTTCTACCTAGTTTCAAGTGAGGGCCCGGAAGGGAGGCTTCCGTAGATGAGCAGCGTCCTGTCCTGTTTTTGATAACTTGGTCTGTAGCAGGCCTTTTCTTTTCTTCTTTCTCACTCACGCCGAATCTCCGTACGAGGGAAGACACTAACTGAATGAGGACTAAAAAGGTGTTCATGATGTGTCGGTGCACCTAGCGTAGTTGAAGGCTTCGGCTCTCGAGATCCTGAAAAGGCCCGATAAGAATGGAATCTAGGGCGTGGGAGCTGTCGATAGCGGCACCACCTCCCCAGCTCCTAAAAGAAGAAGGATACACACGAAGATGACTTGGCGGACTACAAAAGCTCAGCCTCGCCTTTGGAAATTCCCCATCTCTGAGAACTGGACCCTCACCTCTACGGGGACGACTGCCAGGACGACCCTACCGAGAGCGGCATCACCACAGACGATGTCAACGGACTTGAAGCGGGTGTAGCGAGCCATAGCTTGGCCAAGAAGGACCTTGTTTGGCCACGGGGGGGCGCAGGCGTTCCTCCGCAGTCTCGGCTTTCCATCCAGGCGCCTGGCACGATGACATCCGCAAAGCCCACCAGAAGACCGTTCGCTGGATGCTGGATGAGCCGCCTGGCGGCGAGGGGACACAGAACATAGAGTTTGCGCAGGGGACGACGGTCGCGGCGAGGCAAGCTTCCCCGCCCGACTCAGGAAAGGAGACGGCATACTCAGGATGTCGAGCAAGGCCGGGCCCAGCAAGCCGACACTCATCAAGTTCATCGCCAGCCAGGTCGGCACCCGCAGATGCTGCAAGAACTCTAAAGCCGGCCACCTTTGGTCTCTATAAAGACGCCAAGGGAGCTGTCGACATCACCCAATCTTAAACTCTGCCTCACAAGCCGGCCCCTTTCCTATTTCCTTTCCTATTTCCTTTCCTATTTCCTTTCCTATTTCCTTTCCTATTTCCTTTCCTATTTCCTTTCCTATTTCCTTTCCTATTTCCTTTCCTGCTCCTCCGGCCACACCACTTTAGCAGGCTTTCCCGGCTCCAACCGCCCTCGCCCACGCATTCCGATTCATCGATATCGCGAGAACATAGCTACGCCTTTCCATTTATTATTTCCATCACAAATCCAATTGATCTTTTGCGGTCCGCATTTGCCTTCGCATTCGCCTTTACCAATGTCTACGCCATTTGGTCGGCGGACCCGAACGTGCAACCTGCGATGCTTCGACGCAACACCCGTGGCTCGCAAGCAGCGCAAAGCTTAGCGGCCGGCTCTTCTGGCACCGGCAGGAGCCGGCGTCGGCCTCGCGGGCCTCGCCTCAGGCCCCTCCTCAGGCCCCTCGCCCTCGACCCGATCTTGTAGACACAATGCGACGGGTGTGTTCGATGCCAGCCGATAATGTTCGATACCAGCCGATGGTGTTCGATGCCAGCCGATGGTGTCCGATGCTAGCCGATGCCAAGCCGATGGATTTCCGTCGGATGTTTTGCCAAATGTGGCCGATATGGACTGGCTGCTTTTGGGCTATGGTTTGCGCCGTGCACCTGTTGTCTTGAGGTGTGGACATGATGCATTGCCGGGACACCTAGCACATATACTACCTACCTGTGCAGGTGGCGGTGATCCGTTCCTTCCAAAAGCGTCTTGGGCCTCCGTGGCACTGGAGATGAAAGGAAGGCGCAGGCATCACAGCTGGAGGCGGCGACCATGCTGTCCCCAAAGCTGGTGCCGCTACTCAAGTAAGTCGTTCCGGACCAGGGTCGGCTCGAATTCTACGAGAACGGGTTCCCGGCCGCTTCCTTGAGCTCCCAGAGTGGTAGGCGTCATCCAGGACGTCCGGGAGCGCTGTCGTCTCCTCCGGGGGCTCCTCGAACGCCTCAGCCGCGTAGCAGATGCAGCCCGCCAGCAGCTCTCTGGCGTTGAGGCTGCCGACCGACGTCAGGCACTGGGCACGGAGGGATTCATGGTCCAGGGAACGGAACGTTTGGCAGTATACCTAGTTCTCGCCCTCCAAGAGCACTCGTGGGTGCAGAGGTGCAGGTTGGGGGCCAGCGCGTGAGACATGGTTTAAGATTGGGCGATGTCGACAGCTCCTTGCCGTTTTTTTTTTAATAGAGATCAAGGTGGTCGGCTTCGAGTCCTTGTAGCACCTGCGGGTGTTGACCTGGCCGGCGATGAACTTGATGAGTGTCGACTTGCCTTGGTATCCTGAAAAGTGCGAGTCGCACGGTGCTTCTTGGTGGCCCGTCGCCCCAACCCGACCAATTACAATGGGGCCATCTGACACCCCAAGCAAGAAAAAAAATCCGTCTCGAAATTATAAACGCGAGTGTAAACAGGAAATAGAATCAAGCTTCAGCTTCTGATTAAATAGGGGAAGACTTGCGTACGAAGAGGGACACTTCAGAGGGACTACTCACTAGGTATCCAGCATCGCTTCTTCGATTGCCCGCGCCTTACCATGTCTGCAGCCGTGAGGAGCTCAGTCGCCAAGCCCAAAAAGCGCAAGGCCGCCGCAATCGCCGATGACGGTGACAGGAACGCTGCACGGGTTGCCCCATCGGGCAGAGACAAGAAAAAGAAGCGCAAGAAGAACCGAACAGCAGGCGAAGATGAGGGCAACCTGGACCTGGACGCCGGGCTGAACCTGGCCCTGGCCAACATGGACGGCCAGCTGCTCTCAGATCACCTGGCCCAGCAGGTGAGCCGCTTCGGCACCGACCTGAGCTCCGTCGAGCTGGCCGACCTGCACGTGCCCGCCGGCGCCATTCGGGACTCTTCGTCCTTCGGCAAAGGCCCTCGGTCCTTGGAGAACCTGCCCACCTTCCTTGAGGCCTTTGCTTCCGGGGGCCCCGCCGAGCTGGGCGCTGCCCCCAAGGACAAGGGCGCTCCGCACACCATCGTCGTCGCCGGCGCCGGACTCAGGGCTGCCGACTTGACAAGGTGTGTAGCCTCCCTAGCGATACAGATCCCCGGCTGCACACTACATCTGGGGGTGCAAACGTTACTGACAAGCTGCCGTCGCAGAGCCCTGAGAAAGTATCAGAAGAAGGGCAACACGGTTGCCAAACTGGTGAGCTGCCAATCCTCCTTCTGATGGACATCTTGCCTCATTACTGGAACTCCGTTGACCCGGGCGATATCTGTTGCAGTTTGCAAAACACATCAAGATGGAGGAGGCTGTCTCTTTCCTTCAGAAGAACCACACGGGAGTCGCGGTCGGAACTCCCGTTCGGCTCATGGACCTGCTTGATAATGGTAGGAGCTTTCCTCCCATTAGCTTCCTTTTGGTATGCCTTCCATCACTGACCGCATTGACCTACAACGCAGGTGCACTTTCTGTCAAAAATCTCAAGCGAATCGTGGTTGATGCGTCTCACATCGACCAGAAAAAGCGGGGTGTCATGGACATGCGAGAGACGGCCCTTCCTCTTGCACGCTGGCTCACCAGGCCTGAGTTTAAGGAGCGATACGTGGATGACGAAAACCCTCTGCATCTGCTCTTCTACTAGAAAGAAGAACCACCGCTGCGCTTGCCCGGTCGTCCGAGCAGCGAACCTGCACGCACGCACGGGCATCCACCTCCCACGTCAAACAGGCTACGATTTTCTCAGCAAGAATGATACCCTCTCGTGCTTGGAAGTCTCCAGGACAATAAAGAATCAGTTTAGATGCCTGATGTCGCGCTACTGGCTTCGAACCTTATCTCCCAATGAGCGGAGAATCCAGAAGCCTCTGTCGTCCTCATTCGTTTGCTCCAAGTCCCACTCAATCCAGGCGGGCGATCGTGACTGCCATCCGTTTCCGTCACTTCCAAAGATGCGCGACCACTGCTAATCAAGATGGAACGCGAGGTGTACTGTCTGCTAGCGAAGGAAGTCGTTTTCTGCTGGATGGGCAGTGTGTACCAGCCAAATGTGGGACGGCGTAGGGGCGGCTTCCTGAATTGTCACTATCGGCCATCACGCCTTCCGTGGCCAACCGCTTTTCCGGACGGACAGAGCGCATGCTGTGTTTGATTCGGCCGGGATGAGCAGCTTCTTCCTCTGGACTGGCTCCTGCCCAGGAACAGGAGATCGAGATGCCTTGGCCGTCTTTTCTCTCGACCAAAACAGCTCCGTCAACTTTTCTGGATCCTCTTCTTCCTCTCTCCTTCAACAACCGTCCTCCAACCTCTAGTAAACAACAGCATCATCGAAGGACAGACGCTCTTTTTGGACGCTCTGGTCATTTTTGGATCTTTGCCAAGTTTCTTGCTAGTGACATTCGTTTGGCCCCTATTTAGGAGATCATCCTTTGCCTACAGCAGTTTTGCAGTCGACTTCCCGCTCGCTCCCTGTCGCTGCCAATTCATCTCCATCGACTTTCACTCTAGGGCACTCGGGTCCGCGTCCCTCACGCAGGCCGCCGTCGGCTTGCTCGTCAGGATGAACTCCACTATGTTTTGGAGCTTAGCTCTGCTTTGCTCACCCCTTCAGGTCCACGGCCTGGGCTCCTCGATGTCTTCGGCTCAAGGCAAGTGTTTTGGCCTGTCTCACTCTGCTGCTCGCTAGCTCTGCTAGCACATCAAACTGACAAAGACGTTCCTAGACTGCGCTTCGGAATGCTTGGAGCGGAGCGTGGCCGAGACCGGCTGCCCCGACCTCTCGTGTCTCTGCAGCAACCCAATGTACAATGAGGTCAGTCCTCCCTTGCTTTCATTTCCCCTCGAGCATCCCTCTCTCGGACAAGTTACTGAACCCTCTCAATACTCCTAGAAACTGTTCGACTGCCTGTTCGACAACTGCCCATCGGACCGGTACACCGCTGCCGCCCAGCAAGCGTACCTCGAGTGCCACGACCTCATGCATCCCAAGTCGTCTTCCAAGCAAGATCACACTACGGAGAGCCCCGACGCACCCAGCAAGGGCGTTTTCCCGGACACACCCTCCAGGTTCAGCGGATCCCGCTTCTGGCCGGGAAATCACGCTCAACGCTACGGCTCCAACGGCGCTGGCTGGGGAGCCTCTGTCAAGACCGTCACACTGCTGGCTGCCCCCACTCCTGTTACTAGTGGCCCCTGGGGCCCTGGACCCTGGGCGCCCGGAGTCCCACCCGGGACTGGCTCCAACACCAACGGCGAAGATTGCGACGATGATCTTGGAAACGGCCAGGGACGGAGCTCGGCTGCCCAGACTGTCACTCTCTTTGCTGTTCCATCAACGCCTCCTGCTGTCGTCACGGGACCCAATCCATCGGGACTCAATCCACCAGGACTCGGTCCATCGGGACTCGGTCCATCGGGACTCGGTCCATCGGGACTCGGTCCGGGAGCAGATGATTGCGAGGATGATCCTTCGAGCAACGGTAATGGAAACGGCAACAACAACAATGGAAATGCTGCAGGGCCAGCCCCTCTGGTTCAGACCGTCACCGTTTTCGCAGCACCGTCGGCGCCACCGTTGGCCACAGGACCCAATGGGGGAGCTGGTTCTGGAGCAGACGACTGTGATGATGATATCTCTGGCAACGGCAATGGTAACGGCAATGGGGACGGCAATACAAACGGCAACGGCCAAGGGAGATCGCCGCCTATCCAAACAATCACCGTCCTTGCAGCACCATCGGCATCACCATTGGCCGCAGGACCCAACTGGGGGGCCGCCTCTGGTGCAGAAGACTGTGACGATGACCTTTCTGGCGGCGGCAATGGGAACGGCAATGGAAACGGAAACGGTCAAGGGGGATCACCATCTGTTCAAACCGTCACCGTTCTCGTAGCACCATCGGCGCCACCATTGGCCACACTACCCAATGGGGGCGCCGGCTTTGGAACGGACAACTGTGATGATGATCTTCCTGGCAACGGCAGTTGCAACGGCAACGGCAACGGCAACGGCAACGGCAACGGCAATAGAGATGGCAACGGCAATGGAGATAACAACGGTCCAGGGAGATCACCGTCGGCCCAAACAATCACCGTATTTGCAGCCCCGTCTCCAGGACCCGCGGCACCTCGGCCAAACCCAGATGACTGTGACGGCGATTCATTTGCCAACGGCATGGGGCAGAATGGAGGGATGCCCCTCGCACCACCGCTCGCTGCACCAGTCTCTACAGTGACGGTCCTCGCCTCTCCACCCCGTCTCCCGGCTGGCCTCCCAGGCGACGGCTGGCCTGGATCTGGTGATGGCTTTGGACCACTCTTTCAGGGACCTGCCTTTGGTGGCCCAGCTCCTGTCACATCAACTATCACCGTCGCCGGACCAACCCCGAGTCGGGTGCCAAGTTTCCCGGCTGGTGGCGGCTTTGGCGGTCGTCCCCAGGGCCCTGCCTTCGGCGGCCAAGCTTTGCCCGCCTCCACTGTCACAGTCCTAGCAGCTCCACCAACTGCACATCCAGGCTTTGTGGGCAGTGGTAGCAACGGCCTCGGATCCGATCCCTTTGGCGCTGCCGGTGGAGGTCGCCCAGCCGCACCAGCCTCCACGGTCACCGTCTTGGCTGATCCACTAATGCCGTCGCCCAGCTTCCCAGGTGGTGGCAGCGGTGGCAGCGGTGCCAGTGGTGGTTTTGGAGCTGACCCCCAGGGCCCCCGTGCTGGTGGACGGCCAGGCCCCTCCGTCTCCACGGTCACCGTAATTGCTTCTGCAAATGGTCTTGGGAGTGGCGGAGGCCGACCCGCAGTTCCCGTCCCGGCTGGGCCAGCTTCTACCGTCACCGTCCCGGCAGCCCCGGGCTCTGGTCCTGGACTAGGCGCAGGGAACGGCGAAGACTGTGACGAGGGAGCGCAGCCGATGTCTACAGTAACTGTAGTGGCGGCTCCTCCAGCGGGCGCATCTGCTCGGCCCAACGGTCCTCCTCCTGTCAATGCTTCCCCTCCGCAGATCGCCCCCTCGCCACCCACTGCTCCCACCGGCTCCGGCAACGGGAATGACTGCGATGATCCCTCCTCTGGGGGTTGGGGCGGCTCTGGCGGTGATGGTTCCGGCAGCGGGCGTGCTGGTGCTGGTGGTTCTGGTGGTGGTCGCCCGGCATCAACTGTCACTGTCTTTGCTAGCCCGGGACCCGCCGCCCCCAGGACCTCCACAGTCACGGTAATAGGCTCCCTTCCGGCCACTCCCGCAAACTTCCCTGCTCAGGGCCCCGGGCCGGAATTTCCATCCACATATGGCAATGGCCTCTCCGGAGCGGCACTGCCTTCGCCTTCATATAGCAGCTTCGATACTATCAACCTAAACGGACTTCCGAGTAACAACCCCGGAATGGGCAACCCACTATCGCCAGTAACCGTGGTACCACCGGGTTTGCAGAGCTCATACTCTTCCAGAGAAATTCACCAAAGCAACTCGGGTCAAACTCTTACGGAACGAACGTCGAAAGGCTATGATTTCGGGAACGGACCCAGTCCCCCGCCAGGTTTTCTGAGCGCATACGGAGGCGATACCATTCACTCGCCTCCGTCGATTGGCATATCCCCTGGTCCGAACGGTCCTCCTGGTACCCCATGGGGCCCTTTTCCGCCCACGGGGTCGACCGTGTTTGTGACAACGACGTCGGTCTCTACGGTGACAGTCCCTGCCTTTCCGCCCCTGAACAGTATTCCCAACCCGCCAAGGCCCACTGCGACGATTGTCGTGACTTCGCCTCCAGCTGTTGTCCCCAGACCACCTGACTTTCCAAGCACTCCGCTCAGTCCTGCGGTGCCGGTTCTGCCAGTAAGTCCAGGGTGGCCGACTGTCCCTATCACCCCCGCAACGCCAAACGTCCCCGTTAGCCCTGGTGTGCCAAATCTGCCGGGAACGCCCGGTTGGCCCTCTGTGCCGATTACTCCTGGGACACCAAACGTACCTAGCACTCCCGGTCTGCCGAACATAGGCGGCTCACCTCCAATTAGCCCACTGGTCCCAACCGTCACTTCGATAATCAACTCGATACCTTCGACGCCGGTCGTTCCCGGAACTCCCCCGGTCGGTGGTGGCACTGTCACCAATGCCTCACCTACCAGCGGCATCATGAGCTGGCCGACCAACTCAGTCCCATCCACACTGCCACCTCCCAGGGTTCCGAGCATTGGGAGTAGGCCCCCTGGGCCCTTGAGTTCCCGCAGCAGCCAGCCTCCGCCCAGCGATGGCGGTTCGTCCCCGCCTGCCGGGCCAGTCCCACCCAGCTCCCAGGGAACGCCATCCGGAGGAGCCCTCACGCTCTCGGGCCAGCTTCCGTGGCCTCAGACCTTGACGCGCAGTATCAGCACGCCGCCTGTGAACAGCCCTCCAAGTGGAAATCCCCCCGGAAACATCCCGCCTGGTAACTCGCGATCATCGAGCACCACACCTGGGCAGCCTGTTCCACCTGTAGGGCCGCCACCTGGCAGCCCTCCTGGAAACCCGAGCACTACGCCACCAGCCATTACACTGACAACAAGAGTGACGACGCCGCTTACGCCTAGTCCCGGACCCGATGGCGGCGAGATAGGAGGAGTGGCGCCTATCACCGGGGGCAAAACAACAACCCCTTCGTCCCCAGGTGCTTCTAGTAGCCCCAACACCCCGAGCACTCCAGCCATTCCTGCCATACCCATGGTCACAACAACACCCAGCAGTGGAGAAGGCGGGGGCGCAGCACCCATCACTGGCGCCAGAACATCGACCCCTCCGCCCCCGGGCACCCCTGGCGTACCCAGCCCGCCTGGGGCCCCCAGCACCCCTAGTGTGCCTACTACTACTTCACCTGGTGGAGAGTTTGGAGGCCAAGCTCCTGTCCCTGGGGCCATTACCTCGAGCCCTTCGCACCCGATCACTCCTAGTATCCCCCTCATCCCGAGCGCTCCGAGCACACCTGGCGTTCCGGCGACTACGACGCCTAGCCGCGGCGGAGAGGGCGGTGGACAAGCACCTGTGCCTGGCGCAATGACGACCAGCCATTCAGTCCCATCTACGCCAGGAATTCCTGCCCTCCCCGTCACCACGACTCCCACTGGCTGTCCTGGTGGCCCTGGTTGCACCGATACACCTGCAACCTCGACGCCTCCTCGGGGAGGAAATCCTAGTGGCCCTGGACACCCGACTGGTCCTGATTGCCCTGGAGGGCCCGGATGTCCTGATGTCACCGGCTGCCCTGGTGGCCCGAACTGCCCCGATGTGAGCGGATGTCCTGGAGGTCCGGGGTGTTCCGATACGCCTGCGACTTCAACCACTCCGGGAGGAGAGGCTGGAGGTCAGGCTCCTGTGCCCGGCACCGCCACTCGGAGCCCGTCAATTCCTGGGCCTTCCAGTTCCCCAGGCACACCTTCTACATCACCCAACGGAGAAGCTGGAGGCCAGGCCCCCGTCACTGGCGCCACGACCTTGACCACATCAACACCTCTCTCTCCAAGCAGCCCCAGTGGCCCTGGAGACTCTTCCACATCTCCAGGTGGAGAAATTGGAGGCCAAGCCCCCGTCACGGGTGCGACCACCCTAACTTCACCACCTCCGGGGCCACCAGGTGTGCCAAGTGCTCCTTCGTCACCTCCTGGAGGCGAAGGCCAAGGTCACGCCCCAGCCACGGGTGCCACAACCTTGCATTCGTCGCCTCCCGTATCACCAGATGTTCCTGGTGGTTCTTCAACGCCATCGGGGGAAGGCGGTGGCCAGGCACCGATCACGGGCGGGTCTACTGTTTCGATCACGACGCCACCAATGTCAACCAGCACCTCGTTCACTGGATCCACACCACCAGTGCCTCCTGCTGGACAAGGTCCTCCCACAATCACGGGTACAGCGTCGAATGGCACGCCCGGCCAGACTACACCCCCAATCACAACGACGCACCCGACGGTGATTCTGACGAACAGCACCGGAAGCACGCCGGGAACAAGGACAACCGGTCCCGCAATCCTGACTTCGACGTTTCCATCATCGAATGGGACAGTGACACCGCCCAGACTTTCAAGCACAGTGACACCACCGAGGATCTCAAGCACCGTAACGCCGCCCGGGCCGCCAACCACGGAGACAGGGCTGACACTGACGCCGACGGAGTCGACGGCAACACCGACAACCTCGGGCCCGGCGCAGTTCACGGGTGCCGGAGCCAGGCGCCTCCCGCCGATGGTAGCCTTGGCCGCACCCCTGGCCGCGCTGATCGCCATAGGCAACTGAGAAATTTCCTAGCATAGGGGCCTCGCGACACTGTCATCTCTCTTTCATTTCCCCTGGAACCCATGCATGTGTCATTCCCGCGGCCGTCTGCCATGGAGGGCTAACCACTCGGCATGGTTCTCGCCGTTGAAGGAAGAAAGCCTGTCAAGACGGACGGCGGCGTGGTTTTCTTGGTTAGTATTCGGATCAGAGGTGAAGACATGATTTACAGTGGAGTTACCAACGGTTCAAATTACCCCAAACGGTATAACATATTCCTTGTTATGCAGATCGAGTTTTCCTTTTACATTGTTTTGTCTTGTTTCGCGGTTTCTCTCAGGGCAGCTTTTAACGGTTTTGTCAGTTTGATTATCTAGAGGCTTCGTTTTCATGTTCACTGGGGAGTCGGTTTGGCACATTGACCGTGAGTAAAGATAGGAAACAAGCAGATTCAGGGCTTTGTAGCCAGGAGACATAAGAAGATCGTGTCTCATTCAATGCATACGTGAGCTAGAGCGCTGCCAAGGGTTTTACGCTATCACGGGTGCCTAGATTCCTACCTAATCGTGCTATGGATGCGCAGTTGGCCGCATGAGTAATCATGCTTATGGAGCCGGTTGGTCCCTAGGTTTTCTATTTTCCCTAGAGATGGAAGTGAGTTGAAAATGTGAACTTACACAGGCCCATGCCTCGGGTCGGGGAAAGCAACGGGAGGAAAGGAGCCACGCGCCAAGCCCCTGCACTAATCCAGCGGGGACACCCCACTATGAACGAGCTTCCCCGCCCGGCAGAAAAAAAAAAGTCGAGCAAAGTCAGGGTCCGACGCAATTGGATTGCCAAAATGGGAAACTATACGAGCGCAAAGGAAGAAAAAAAGAAAAAGACAGAGAGAGAGAGAGACGAGTCGGAAAGTTGCCGAACCACGCACCCAACAAACCCACCTGAACACAATGAAGCGCAAGGCAGAGCCCAAGGGATCTGAGGGCGCGGATCTCGTGTCCAAGAAGCGCCGGCGCGACGAGGACGAGGACCCTGCGACCGCCGCCGCAGCCGCCGCCGCCGCGAAGCTGGAGAAGAAGAAGGCGAAGAGGGAGAAGAAGAGAAAAGAGCGCGCCGCTGCCGAGGCAGGAGAGGATACGACGATGCCCGTCGAGCAGAACGGCGGCGACGACGAGGGGAAAGACAAGAAGAAGACGAAGAAGGACAAGAGCAAAAAGCGCGCGCAAGCCGACGAGACGGAGGAGACGGCTGCTGCCGCCGTCGTCGCCGTCGAAGGGGAGGAGGAGCCGGCCAAGAAGAGGAAAAAGAAGGACATCCCCATTCGAGCTAAGGAGGAGAGGGAGGAGGAGGGTGCTGTTGATACCGTCGCTGTGAACGGGGTGGCTGCTGCGGCCAAGCAGGAGAAGAGGAAAGAGAAGAAGAAGAAGAGCAAGGAGTCCGTGGTCGAGGAGGGCGCCGACGAGGCGCTGGCCAAGAAGGCGAAGAAGGACAAGAAAAAGAAGAAGGAGGAGGAGAAGCGAGGTGAGGAAGAGGAGGCAACCAAGCCGGCCGCTGCTACCAACGGTACCGCCGCCGGCGCGTCCTCGAAGAAGGAGCGCAAAAAGGCCAAGAAGGCCGCCGCCGCCGCCGCTGAGGAGGAGGAGGACGAGGACACAGCTACACCGGCAGAGGGCGAGGACGAAACCGCCAACGCCGGCGCCTCCAAGAAAAAAGCGCGCTTCATCGTCTTCGTCGGCAACCTCCCCTACACGGCGACGGGCGAGGCGGTGCGCGCGCACTTTGCGTCGCTGCGCCCGTCGTCGGTGCGGCTCCTAACGGAGCGCGGCAACGCGAGCCGGTCGCGCGGCATCGCCTTTGTCGAGTTTGACAACTATAGCGCCATCAAGACGTGCCTGGCCAAGATGCACCACTCGGAGTTTGACGATGGTGTTTCTCCTGCGCGGAGGATCAATGTCGAGCTGACGTGAGTTTTTTTTTTTTTCCTTCTTCTTTTCTTCCCCTGAACCACTATGGTGACTGACTGACCATAAAACAGTGCTGGAGGAGGTGGCAAGACCGAGGGCCGCCAGGAAAAGATCAAGGCCAAGAACCAGAAGCTCAGCGAGGAGCGCGCGCGCCGCGTAAAGGCCGAGAGGGAGGCCAAGGAGAAGGAGGACGAGCAGGACGGGATCCACCCTAGCAGGAGGGCCCAGATGAATCGTCAGTGAGCGGGCTGCTGGAAGGGATGTTACAAAAGGAATATGATCGTCCTTGAAACGCCCTTTTCCATTATTCTCTCTCTATCACTCTCTTCTTTCTTTCTTTCCAATGTACCATTCATCACCCGACAGTCGCACAATCCAGCCGTGTATAGAACTCGAACCACGCAGAACTTGTGGAACTGGGTTCCGGTGTGAGTTTGCTCGCTAGGCCGTCTACAATATCCAAGCAAACAAACAACGGGGTTGCCATGCATGATGTCTATCACCGAGCTGGGGCCACAGGGCTAGACGGGGCCCGACCGCTCGCGGCGCGCACTGGCGTGCCACGAGGATACGACTGCTGTGGTAGTCGCATATGGGCCGGGCTGCAGCAGTGACAGCGAGCGAGTGGCTTTAGACCATGATCCAAGATAACGAATGTATAGCATTCGACAGGCCTCTTCCGCGGTGCACAGAGGCAGCCCGAGGCTTCAAAAACCCGTTCGTATACCCTAGCTGCAACTACTACCCAGCCTTGAAGAAATAGGCGCCAACTTGTTACCTGCCCTTTGCACGTTTGCTTCCCCTTGTTAGTACCCCCCATCTCCCTATATCATCCATCATGGCCTCCAACCTTCCCATCCGTCTCTCCTCAAAGAGGCCTCCCTTCAAGGCGGCGACATCCTCGCTATCTACAGGGGGGGAATCAAAAAACGGAGGAGCGATCCTCAGATGTCGGCAAGGAAAGATATCAAAAAAATAACGAGTAGAAAAAAAAATATGAAAGGTTTTCTGTTGAATGCAAATTTGCTACCTGCAAGGATATGAGGGAGAAAAAGGATCGTGAACAGAGAGCAACGATAAAGAGGCAAAATGACCCAACACCATTACCCTGTATTGCATGAAGAAAAACGACCGGGAAAATAGAACGAAAATCGATACAGAAAACGAGACAGCCAAAGGCCCGAGACCTGCTGATTTATGTGACCAGCAATGCGCAGCGGATAAATGTAGTCGCCGCGAGCGACCCTCCTCCGCTGGAGCGGAGGCTGACAATAGTGTACTTGGGTCAAAATCCCTACTTCTTCCCTTGTCTCCTAGAGCCTCCTCGTCTGGAATAGTGTCTTGATGGAACAGTCGGCCCATCCGGTGCGTCGAAGCCAGAGTGGGGGTGTGATATGCAGGCGCGAGATGAGAGGACAGAACTTGACACACGCTCGCTAGTGTCGGGGTCGTGGGGGTCTCGGGCCCGGATCGGATGGCGGCGGCTTTACAGAATCGTGCACTTGGACTTCTTCACCTTCTGAGGCTGGGGCCGAGGGTTCAGGACGGCCCTGGATCGTGGCAAAGATAGCGAGTCAGCAAACGAGTCGGGTGCGTGGGGGTTCCATCTACTGCTATGAGACGATTTATGCGGGTAAAATGGTAGTGTTCCAAGCGGTTGTTCGTACCTGATGGCCTCGTCAAAGACGCTCTTGAGGTTGCGCTGGGTCAGGGCAGAGCACTCGAGATACTTGTGCGCCCTGATCTCCTTGGCGCAGATGAGAGCCTGGTCGTACGAGACAGGCTCCATCCTCTTGGAACGGAGGCTCTCAAGGGTGGCCTGGTCTTCCCGAAGATCGAGCTTGGTGCCGACCAGGATGATGGGCACGTTCGGTGCGTGGTGGTCGATCTCTGGGTACCACTGTAGAGGGAGGCGCGGTAGTTCGACCCGTTAGCGCGACATGAAGCTTTTTGCTAGGCGCGGGCCCGGGCGGAAGAGGCTGCCCCTGCTTTAGCAAGAGGCGCCAAGGGATGGGTCTGGACTGACCTTGGCCTTGACGTTGTCGAACGACGGAGGGCTGACAATGGAGAAGCAGATTAGGAAGACGTCCGTCTGCGGGTACGAAAGCGGCCTCAGGCGGTCGTAATCCTCCTGTCCGGCGGTATCCCACAGTCCCAGGCTGATGGGCTTGCCATCGACCATGACGCTAGCTGAGTAGTTGTCGAAGCTGTCGTGGCATGATGAGTTAGAATCGCAGATCTATACGCTGGAGGGTGCGCGAGGAAGAGGCGTCTTTTCCAGGGGCACTGACACTGTGGGGATGTATTCGCCGGGGAAGGCGTTTGTCGTGTACGAAATGAGCAGACATGTCTAATTTCAAGGGCGTCAGTAAGGCGCGTCCGTACAGAGGGGATGATTGGCATTGTCGTCGCGGGTTTGTGAGCGTCTGGCCCCGAGTTTGGACCGGGCTGGCAAATATGGAGCGTGGCTCTGCGTTTGCATGCCGGACGGAGCGATCGGCCGATGGGCGGCCAATTCAATCGAGCCAGACTGTGGACTACTGACCTTTCCGACAGCACCGTCGCCGGTCACGACACACTAGAAGAAGCAGCACAAAGGTCAGCATTGACGGCCTGATTGTTTGAGCGCGCGAGCAAGCGCCGGTAGGCCGAGGATCGGAGATCGGAGATCGGGGATCAGGCGACGCACCTTGAGAGACTGGACCCCGGGGGCGGCCATTGTGAGATAGATGTGAGGTCAAAAGAAGCGGTGGCGCTCTTGACGGGAAACTGCACCAGAGGCAGGTTGTTGATGAGCCAGCAGCAGGTGCGGGCGGTGGCAGCGGCGGTCGGTTTTCAAGGCCCGATGTGGTGGAAATATGGTCGAGACTGTGTGGTGTGCGGGCTCGATGTTTTTTTTTTTTGTCCTGTCTTATTCCTTGGCTCAGATGTGAGGCAGGTTGGTAGGACTAGGTGTAGTTTTGCTTTTGCAGTGCAGTAGGTGCGGTGCCGCGCTGGCGATTCAAGCTGTTTTGGCTGCGCTTCTAGCGGTGCTCTCAGCAGGCAGCAGGTCGGGAGGTGGCAAGTTGGGTTGGTTGTTAGGGGAAAGCTGCATCAATCAGTCAGAAGAGATGTTTTGGAACAGCGGGACGGGATGCTGCCGTTTAAAGTTGAGGGGAGAGCGAGGGAAGGGGGACCCGACTTGGATCGGCCGCACCGCAGGTGGGAAGCTGGCCAGGGCCTGATAAGATAGGGACAGGTAGCGCAGCGAGGGAGAGCAGTCCGTGCAGTGCGGTTTGTGTGCAGAGAGGATGGGGAGAGACGTCGGCTTGGCTGGCACTGCTGGGTGGCTGGCGGTGGGCGACCAGACCATCCATGATCCATCGTCAATGGAGCCTGGCCGCCGGCTGACCCAGCCAGCGTCGCCAGCCAGACTCCCACACAGGCCAGGCACTCTGTCAGGCATGCAGCCGCCAGCGACCCCTGGGATGCCGGGGGCGGGAAAGCGGCCGGACAGCCTCTTTGGTGGGACGTCAAGTGGGGAGGAGGGGGTTGTGCGAGAACTGAGGTGAAGCACATGCCGGCTTGCCAAAGGAGGTGCTCTAACACTTGCAGCTTCAGCATGCCCTGCAGACAGCCACCACACCACCACCACCACCACCACCATCTTTGCTGCTGGCGAGGGGCGCGTTTTTATTCTTGGACATGTCACCCTTTTACCCCTTTTTCTTGACTGACGTGATGGATGGATGCAGTGGTTGCCTTCATACGTGCAGACGAGGCGTGGACCTGGGACAAGTGAATGATGATCTCTAAACTCATGGTACTTACGAGCAAACCTGGCTGCTGGACAGGATTATGCGGAGAATGAAACGAGAACAAAGTGCCGTGGCGATGGACAATCAATGATGGATAGAGTCCCAGTGCAGCCAAGGTCACAGCGTGGGCTTCTCGCGTCCCTTTAAAGCTCCAGGCTGGTTCAGGTAGCTGGAAGTGGTCGACTGGACCAAGTTTCACAATCGTCGAGGGCGCACTCGTCGTGGATTTTTACGGAGATGGAGGGGAAAGGGAAAAAAGGAGATGCAGTGGAAGCTCTGATGCAGGGGCGCCTGCTTCCACGGGACCCGCAGGCGCGCCCCTAGCTCTGGAGCTTGACGATCAATTGATTCCTCGCTGGACGCTCCACCACTTGCCCGATGCACGCATTCACGCGAGCTCCCCAGAGGCTGACAGCTAGCACTTGGCACTAGCACCCCCGACACTAGCAGCCGAGACAAGAAACGCTCTACGGCATTCATTGGGCGCGAGTGGTTAGTTGTGCATGTTGGAACCACGACTGATTGGGTGTCTTGTCTACCAGAGCAGCCCCGGAAAAAAAAAAAAAAGACGGCGGCTGGAGCAATCCATAGCAGGGTCTGGTGTGTCGGTGGTTGCGACGTTGATGGGTGGCCTAAAGGGGTTGCTGTTGTGGGTTCTTTGCTCTTTTTCATCCACTCAAGGGGGTTGGTTCGCTAGCGGCTCGCGGGGAGGCATCATCGACTCGCGCCTGGCCGGGGCTACTGGGTCGGTGACGCCGCCTAACCTTTTGTGAAAGTATCTACAGTGCCTCCCGACATTCGTATTTGGCAATCCTGTCCGACCGATACGACCTCCCTTGGAGCACGCTGCATGTCGTCCCTTGTTGCCAAGACGTCCAAAGGAACAGTCAAAGGAAGTCTACTGTGCAGGAGCGAGAGCGAGGCATCAAATATCGAAAGCATCAAACAGTGGGGTGAGGCAGTAGGTGGCCGTTGCACCAACCTGCACAAGGCCCGCAGTAGTGGTGCTGCGGAGACGAACAGGAATCTGTTGAATGACGCCAGAGGAGAAGGAAAGGGTGGCCCCCAACATGCAATCAATATGCGCGTCCTCTGCAACTGGGTGCTCTCTTCCGGCTGTCACGTCGAAAAGAGCGCAAGCGATTGGACGTCATATTCTCGGAGGAACCATGCCCAAGCCACTGGGCTTCCGTACTGGGCATCTCAACTAGGCCAACTGCATTGGCGACGCGCCCGCCTTTCTCCATGTGATGCAAGCCTTGTTACAGAGCTGTCCTGTTTTGTTCTTGTGCGTCTTAGGTGCCAGGTGTCGTCGGTACATACAACATGAAGTCAAGATCTGGTCTGATCTTCTCTCTCTTCTCTCTGTTCTCGCCCGCACTTCCATATTAGAGTCGGCACGAACCATGCAGAAAGGGTCTGGATAGGATTCATGATTCGCCGTTTCAACCACCACACACGGCCAGGTCCGTGGACTGAATGAGACGTGCCGTCCGCCAGCAAACAGTCTCCCGGCCTGCCTGGGCGGCAGATCCATCACCATCGGAGGGCTCGTGCGCCCGCCGGACCAATGGAACAGAGAGTACACCAGAGAGCACAAGATAAAAAAAAAAAAAAATCGCCCGTTCGGCCAAGCATCGTGGCAGATGTTCTTGGGAGCCGACTGGGGTTGGCGGAACATGCCACGTTTTGTTTCATCAACCGTCTGTGGACTGCATCGAAACGTCCAACAACCCCCCGGGACCCCGCCGTCGCCCAAGAACCGGTACATGCGGCCACCCCGTAACCTGGTGTCAGCAAAGCCGCCCCCGGCTTTCTTGCTGTTTTCGTGTCTATCCCCCAAGCGGCGATCCGACAGCCAGGAGAGGAGGGGTGGGTCACTGGCGGCCGGTCGACGGCACACTGAACAAGGGTGGGCGCTCTCCGGAATAAGGGTCCCGACTCTGATGAAGTGCATGGTACATCCATACCTCTCAGGTAGTGCCGACTCGTATTGCTGGCCTCGTGAACGACCAACGATCCGATCTAGACGTGACATGACAGCCTGACCCGCAAAATCGAGATGCATCCCGACTCGACGCAATCAATTGTCACGTATGGAAATGCCGCTTCTGAGAAACGTTTGGCAATAGGCCAGTCCGACGGATGCTGGAAGCGGCCCGTGCACATGTAGGACTATTGCACCACCTGAGTTGGGCCCACATTTCGGGCGCCCCACGTTTCGGCCGACGCGTTCAGGGCAAGGAGATCGCGTTTGCCGACGCGCCGGCCGACAGTAACCGACGCAGGTGCAGGAGAGGGCAGGCCAGGAACAGGAGAATGCGGATGTGCTGCACCAGACCTGGATTGTCCTTCCAGCAACCGTCACAGCCATAATAAGCAATGTCCTCGCCGGTTCGCCCGACAGAGGCCAGCAGCAGCGCAAAGCCGGCCGCCGAAGATGGGTACACCACCACCCCCGGGCCGCGGTCTCCC
>GL876967.1:1369731-1382502 GCA_000193285.1 Magnaporthiopsis poae ATCC 64411
ACCATGGTGTTTCAGTCCGTGGTCGAGCCCGTCTCGGCACTGCTCGACTGCGACTACGGCGAGCTCTGCCGCAGCCGGGTCGGGCTGAACAAGGTGGAGCAGCTCCTGCACGAGGTGTCGCAGGTGATGCTGTCGCTGCCGGAGCTCTCGCACGAGCACAAGTTCCTCGACTACGTGGGCTCGCACAGGCTCCGCGGCGACGTGCTGGGCCAGCTGCGCAGCACCGAGGGCACGACCGAGAGCGAGATGCGCTGGCTGATAAGGAACTCGAGGCCGACCAACCTCGACTTCCTCAGTGGCTGGTTCCTCCACCGCGCCGCCGAGGTCGGCGTCGACGTCCCGTACCTCGAGATGACGATTGAGCTGGTCAGGGGCAAGACTAAGGTTCAGCGGAAGCGGGCCGACAACCTAATCGCATTCCAGGGGCTGCCCCGGGCGAAGCTCCATTTCTACTAGGCGCTCTGGTTCTCGATTTATATCAAAAGCATTGGCATTTCCCTTATCAGGGTCGGCGGTGTGTGGCATTTTTTGGCGCTACCCGGGGACGGAACGGGCCATGAAGGTTTTATCATGATGGGGAGTCCTGGTCTTGCAGGCTGGACGGCAAGAAGGCTTACTGGGCATAGAACTGGGAGTATGTACAAAGGAAATCTGCATATCATAGATTACATGAGGGTAATTAAGCGCGGCTTGGATTTCCTTAGAGACTTGATCTAGCAAGGAGAGACCGGCTGCGGTCGGCACTCAGGCACGAGTGCGTCGGACGCGGGCGAGCGCGTATCGTCTCTCCCCACGTACCAGGCGTTGTGCGACCACGCACATCCTAGGTCCTACAGCTTGTATCTATTACAAAATCTCTGCGTGGGTGCGCTTGCCGAAAATCGACATAGTCCCGAGTCCGGCTGGGTCGATATTCGGAATGCTTTAGGAAAAGTTATATAGCGCGTGGGCCATGCCCGATATGGAAGATATAAATTTTGGTCCTTGACGGTAGCTTCGCCAATATCGCTATTACCCGTTGAGAATGTTTGTTTAGACTGGCCCTCGCTGAGGGGCATGATGGCGCGGTCTATGCTATTGGGCAGTTTACGGCGGTGGCCGTGGATCACCGTAACATAAGTGACGATCTTGGAGAAGGGCGTGAATGTGCCGGCGAACAAAATTGGCACGCCGAGGTGTCAAATGGGCAGGGTGGCGTAGCCGCTGTTTCTTTTATTCGATTGTGATATTAAAAGCAGTCTTCGTCGATGACAGCTATACGTGTCACCGCCTACCTTGTGCGGGAGCCACCTCGAAAAAGACGGGAACTGGGGAAGCAGCTGTAGCAAACTTTGGAAACTGGGTTAGTTATCTGCCACAACGGCCATGGAAGCCCAAGGGCAGGCAGGGTAGTTGTTGAGGCTTTAATCCCACGGTCACCTTGGCCCATGATCTTCGCGGCCTCAGCAACGCAAACGCGAGAGATAAACAGGGATATGTACCACAAACCAAAGCTCAGCTACTTCCAGATATGGGCCGTAAAGTATGTACTTGAGGCCGCTGAGCTCATCGAGGCTGCTCCGACCCGGGTAGATGCTGAGAACGTGATGGCGATGGTGATGGGGGAACACTGCAATGTAAATCGTGCGGGCTAGACTGAACTGAACAGCCGGGTCGATCTGGGCAAAGTTGAAGATATACGTTCCCCAGTGGCGTCCCAAGGCAGCCTGGAAGAGTGCGGACAAAATGCGCGGGCCCATGTGTAGGTTCGTAACGACGGGTTTGTCGAGGTCCAGGAGATGATTATAAGCAAGTCGGCCAAGTTGAGGGCGACGAGTATGCCGGAGTGGAGAAAATTGCCTTTCTGGGGAAGAGGAGCGTGTATCAGCGGCGCAACTGTAGATGCCCTTTGGCCGCCCACCTCTTGGGCACCAGCTTCGACATGATCCAAATGGTTAGACGAAGGAAGATGGAGGAGGACGTACTTCCGGCAAAGGCCATAAAGGCTGTAACGGAAGGTATTCGCCATCGCGGCGTGGCGATTCGTAAAGGAACGATATAAAAACATAACAGCAAAGGGGCTACGATGATGGCCCTCAGCAAGCTTACTACGGGATCCTTTCTCCAGATGCCGAAAGCCCCATACATTCGGGACAGTAGGTGGTGCTCTATATCCGACTTGTTTCGCCTTGCGGCAGTACAGACTGTCTCGGCCTCATCCAGTGAACAAAAGGTCCTTTTGCGGATCAGGCCGCACCCAGAACAAGCAAGCATCAAGAATGCTGAGCAGCGATCGTGTCGTGGGCTTCACGCCATTTTGGGCAAAATTCACCCGAGTTCAGGTTATAAAAAATAGCTTGCACCCCGGTCCTTAACGTCTTCTTCAGATGGGCAATGAGTGAGAAAACAGAATATGGCGCCTGTGGACCCTGCATCCCAAACCCTAGATGCTAGCTACGGCCGGAGGAGAGGCCAAAGCCGGGGCGTCTGCATCTGGCCAAAGCTAAGGCCACCATGCCCGGCACCTCGATCTCGGCGGCAAGGGCCTGATAAGCACAGCCTCGGGGTATATTTGGCGATCCCTGGCTGTCTGGTAGGCGAAAGCGAGGTTCTGGCGGAGCACTTCCGGCGATGCGCGCTGCATGAGTTTGTAGACGTATTACCTGACGAGGTTGACGATAGACATAATACGACGGGTTTGCTCAACGCAAGGAGACTGCGGGCTGGCGATGGATTTGGGTCAGATGTGGTTGATATGGATTGGGCCCCCAGTCAAGCTGTAGACTACGCTGAGTGCCGATTCTTAAACCGTCATCGGTTGCGTAATACATTGGCAAAAAATCTAGCATTTTACACTATCTGTACAGGTGGTGGTGATTCCTTACCTTAAAAACGGGTTGGGCCTCTATGGCATTGGAAATGGAAGAAAGGCGCAGGTATCGCAGTTGGAGGCAGCGACCTTGCCACGCAAACTAGAGATAGGAAAGGAAATGGGAAGGAAAGGCGAGGTCGTAAAAAGCCTCTCGTTTTTGGGCCCTTTGGTATATTGCTTGTTTTTCTGGTCTACGTGCTTATGCAATGTAGATAGAACGATAGAGCCGGAAGAGAAGCGAGAAAGCGGCACTTCTCTGAGAGGTCAAGTCTGATTGCTCCGTGCAATTTTCAAAGGTGTCGATTTGACGAAGAACCGCTACCAAAGCTGGCGTGTCTGCCATCGCGCGAACAGCCCTCTCCTCGAGTCCTCCGTCCAGGTCCCCCGACCCCGGGTATTGGGGTCATCTACGGCGACGTATGGCGGCTCCTGCACCACCGCGCTGATAGTCCTGTCACGTTTCGGGTTCTGCAAGCTCTTCATGTTCTCACCATTGACGGAGATGGTGGCACCCTCATGCCATGGAGACTGACGGCCTTCCGTTGTTATCACTACCGCGAATGTGAGCTTCTTCCCCTGGTTACATCAAAAGGTGAAGGAAAGATCGCAGACTGTGCCCCGCAGAATTCTGCGTGGTAGTTTCGGGAGGTTCCCGACCAGTCAAGGGAGAAGTTGCCGAATGTGGCGGCATATTAGCGGAAAGCCACAGGATGGAAGAGGAGCTTTCCTTCCGAGAGCGCCGGTCCATTGTGAGGTTCCCACGGGCTTCGCGGTCGCTGTGCGACAAGCTGGGATGGCAAGGTCGCCAGGTCTCTGGTACATGCTCCCCCGAGCATCGGCGGAGATAGCTTCGGCTTATCTCCGGGACGCGACCTAGAGTATCTACGATAGTCGGCTTCTGTAAGAGACCACATCTAATCGAGCATGCCTCCAAGTGCTGAGAACTGGGACGAGCTCGCCGTTAGAGGTGAGAGGCTGGTGCGTTTGGCATCCTGGACCTGAGGACCCTGGTCTCGGCTCGACTAACAGCCTTGATAGCGAAATACGGCCTCTCGACGTTTCGCGTGACGTAGCTGGTCAACAGACAGAGCATAAATCACGATTCACAAAGGTGCGGAATATCCAAAGGGGAAGCTGTATGTAAGCTTTGCCCCACAAACGCGGGGAAATGCCGCACGGTGACGCTGGTGCAAGAGGAAGCTCCGAAGCTGCCGTCGGTTCCGTCTCGTCATGTGTAACGTGGCGCTGGCTGCGGCCCGCCTCATACGTCTCCGATAAGACGACTGGCCATGCCCACAACCTGAACAGCAACACCGTCTACCTAGTATTTCCTGGAATTTATCACCAGCCTCCGAGTATTGGATGAGAACCTATTTTATCACGAAGTTCCATTGATGCTTAGCGTGCTCTCTCACCTGCACCTGGATTTCCCTTTGTCTTCCCTGTCCCTTTGACTTCTGAACGAGCACTCGGTCGACTTTTAGGTTCTCTGGGCTCGAAAGCCTCTGACCGATAAACAACCTCATTACACACTCGCATACGCCGACGCTGAAGGTGCGGTTGAAAAAAAGGTTACCTCGGCCTAGTCAACAACACGGAAGGTTCTGCCACTCGACTGCGCCGGTCTGGCGGCAACCATGTCCCAACATGGCAGTCTTGCTCGAAGTAGCGACCTCGATGACGTCGACTCCATCTATCACACCGCTGCCGAGGACGAGTCATGGGAACGAGACGCTGCCTCGAGTGAGGATGAAGATGACGATGACTACAACGATGGGGCAAACAACTTCGAGGAGGAGCAGCCGGATCTGGATGACGACGACGAGGACGAGGACGAGGACGATGACGGCGACCAGCCATTTGTGGTGCAGATCGGCGGCCGGACCCTGCCCCTGACGGTGCGTCAGCTGCAATCCCTGATCGCCATGAACCACGTCGTTCACACAGCGGAGCTGGACGGCCTCATCGGTCGCCTACGCCGGAGGCACCGGGCCCGGCCGGATGTGGGACGCTTCCCGGAAGTGCCGAGCGCCAAGGGCATCGAGCTCATGAACTCTGGCGTCTTCGGCTCCACCAGCCTGGCCCTCTCACCGAACGTGGCGGCTCCCAAGGAGCTGGCTCGCCGCATCCTCGACCGCGAGCTGGGGCTCGGCGACTACCGGGGCCGGCGCCTGAACCAGGACCTGATGGCCCAGAGCATGATCCCGACGACCAGGGCCGACATGGTCATCCGTTACCAGTCGCCCGTCTACTCGGGCCAGTTCTCCGACGACGGCAACTTCTTCTTCGCCGTGGGCAAGGACTTCAAGGTCCGCATGTACGACACCTCGAACCCTTACGACTGGCGCTACTACAAGACGGCCGTGTTTCCCTTTGGCCAGTGGACGCTCTCGGACGCCTCGCTGAGCCCGGACAACCGCTGGCTGGCCATCACATCGCTGCTTCCCCATGTCTGCCTGGCGCCAACGGACCCCAACGACACGGGCGACCCATACGTTCTCGACCTTTCAGAGTCTGGAGGAACGGGCCGGCAGGCGGGCCCGTTCCACCGCAGCCACGGGCACTTTGGCATCTTCTCGGTCCGCTACTCGGGCGACGGCCGCGAACTGGTGGCGGGGACCAACGACAACTCCATCATCGTCTACGACATCGAGTCCCGGCGGGTGCTACACAACGTCGAGGGCCACCAGGACGACGTCAACGCCGTCTGCTTCGCCGACAAGTCGTCGCCGCACATACTCTACTCCGGGTCCGACGACTGCACCATCAAGGTCTGGGACCGGCGTAGCATGGGCGACGGGCGGGCCGCGGGCGCCTTTGTCGGCCACGTCAACGGCCTGACGTACGTCGACAGCAAAGGGGACGGCCGCTACATCCTGTCCAACGGCAAGGACCACTGCATGAAGCTCTGGGACCTGCGCGCCGTCATGAGCTCGGCCGACTTTGACCGCCTCGAGCCGACGCGGCACACGCGCGACCGCGCCATCGACTACCGTTGGGAGGCCTTCTCGGACGACGACTGGTTCCGCCACCCGGACGACAACTCGGTCGTCACCTTTCGGGGGCACAGGGTCTCGCGCACCCTGATCCGCTGCCACTTCTCGCCCCCGGGGAGCACCAACTCGCGCTACGTCTACTCGGGCAGCTACGACGGCAAGATCCACGTCTGGAACCTCGACGCCACCGTGGCCGCCACCATCGACGTCGCCGCCGAGAGCAACCGTCTGCTGCGCAGGTCGAGGGGGTTTGACGACCGATATCACGCCTACCGCCAGATGACGCCCTTTGTCAGGGAGGCCTTTTGGCACCCGAATGCGCCGGTCATGGTTGGTGCGTACCTCCCCTACCTATATACCTATGTTACCCTCCTACCTACCCTTTGATATGCCTGCAAAAAGGGAAGATATACTAACTTTTGCTGACTCTCACCGAAAACAGCCTCCGTCTGGGCGGCCGATGACAGTGGCCTCTGCAGCGTCCACTCCTGGAACGAGGGGTCTGACGACGACGACGAGGATCCAAAGATGGGAAGGATTGTCAACGACAGATTGGTGCCGACGATGCGCGCGGCTGGCGGCGGGGAGACCGCCGGGGACGAGTCGGGTTTTGACGCTTTCAGCTGGTGATATGCGCGGCGAGACGGATGATTTCGTACCTGTAGTTTCAAGGAGTTGCTGGCGTTTTTCAAAATTGGATATCATGTTGGCCCCAAGCCAGGGCGGTCCATTGTCTCAAAGCGATGATATATTACAACCAAAAAGCACCGCACGCTGCTCTTGACAAACTGCCCGCTTATTCTCTGCGTCTTGTGAAAGTTCCCACTTGCCGTATTCTTTTCAAGTTTTTTTTTTTTTATTATCGTACGAGCAAGGTAACTAGGCAGGCCTTAGCTTAGGGTCTGAAGCCAGCCTTTTCAACCTTGCCTCCCTCCATCCTCCTCTAACGCCGGATGCTTTGACTTGTCCTTTTTGATATGGCGCAAAATCATAGGTACCAAGATAAAATCCAGTCTCTGTTTTGCGCGCATGGCCGCTCCGAGATATTAGGGCCGGAAAATCCTTAGCCGCTATTCCACTTCTGTTCCCTGTCTCTCTCTCTCAATACACTCGCTCGCTCGCCAAGAGGTTCGTTGGATTTTATGCGCCGCCGACGAGGATGTTGTTGAGAGGGATGTGGACTATATTCCGGGAGCAAAGGTGGTGAGAGCGTCAGTCTTTTGTTTGTTTCTTCCACCACAAACAGGGAAAACCCGTCGGGGTGCATACTCAGCTTGACCACGTATCCGACGGCACCCATGACTAGGAAGCCCACGCCGACGGCCTGGCAGATCTTGAGGAACTCCTTGCGGTCGGCTGGTTTGCGGAGCGGGACATGTTAGCTAGACTGCAAGCAAAGAAGACAGCCGGGCGCAGGGTGGACTGACGCTTCTGGCTCCTGTTGATGAACTGGAGCCCGTCCTTGAGGAATTCCCTGGGGACGTCGAGGATCTCCTGGACCTGGTCCGACATGGTTTGGTGGTTTCTTTTGTGAAAGTGGTTTGTGCACGCGGGTATGTGTGACTGAGTAGTAGTTGACCGTGTCGTCGTCGGTGGGATGTGTCGTCGCAGGCGGTTAAGTCGTCGATGGTTGTGAGTGGAAAGGGAACGATGATGGGAGTTTGCCGTTGCTTAAATCGCGGGCGGCCGTCCGTCTTTGCGCGCGCACAACTCAATGCCACATCGCCTCAAATCGGGCAACAGCCGAGCTGGCATCAAATCGAATCCCGCACCCCGGGTTGGAGGGACCCACAAAAAAGAAAAACCAAGGGGCTTTCTTTGGCTCCCGATGAGGCGCGGACGGTACCTTGAGATCCTGGCGGGGATTCTGCTGACTCTAACGCAGTCACGCTGTCAAGGAACCTGGTCTGTGTTAGTGGTCTGTGTATCGTCTGGTGGGCTCGCCATGTACTGCGGTTCCCATCAGGCGGCCACCCCCTGGTTCGGAGGCGCGGGAAGGGGCAACCTTGCATGCCTGGGCTTTCCAGCTTCGACCCCGTGCGTGCAGGCCCAGCCCAGAGTCGCGCGGAAGCTCCATTTTCTTTCCTCGTCCATTCTTCTTCGTCCGTTTTGGCGTCGTCAAACTTGTGTTGTTCCATCTCCAACAACCAGAGGCGCGTTGGACTTTGTCCCTTTTTCTTCTTCTTCTTCTTGTAGCACGTTTTCCCTCGACTCATCTTGTTCGTTGGCAAGATCTCGTGGAAATCTTCTTCTTCTTCTCCCTCCTCCTTTTGAGTGTTGGATTGCGAAAGGAAAAGGGAAGCTTGGCTAGGTCATTGCCTGCCGCCTTTAGCCTTTTATTCGCCCAACCGCCTCGCGATTCGGGGCGCCGACTCCATCTCCCCCACCGGCACTCGACGACACTCGCCTTTCTCTCGTGCATTTCCTCGCGACGCCCCGATCCCATCTCGATTGTTTCGTTCGGACCTTTGTGACAATCTTCCTGCCGCGTGGGAAGCCCCGTTGGTGATACAACGCAGGCAGTTGGAGAGTGGGACGGAAAAGTCGTCGCGTGTGCTGGCTCTCCTCCGAGGAGCTGCTGTACTATCGAAGAAAGAAAGAGAGGTCTGTACTTGGACTGCTTAATTCCCTGTCGAGGGGAAAGCAGGAAGAAGAAAGCAGAAGCAGAAAGAGGAATCAAGACCGCAAGCACAGAGCTTCGTCTTCGCGTGCGCGGACCGACCTGGTTGAGGAGATATCTCTCCAGGATTCGAGTACCTAAAGGCGGAAGAGCCACTTTGTTTCGAGATCAAGGAGTGTACGTACGTATGGTCAAGCTCTGCGATTTTCTTTTGTTTTTCCTGTCTTATACTTCCTCTCGTTTCCTGTCTTTGAATTCGCTCCCTTCTTACTTGCCAGACCCTGGTCTGTGCTCGCGAGGGCCTTTTCTTCCGTCCTCCTTTCTCTCTCACACACTGTTAGGGTCCCATCGGGTCCCATCTCTGCCCCACCACTTGCTCTCAGTTACTGATATCGCGTTCGGGCACCGCAGACACGCGCCTGTACATCCTCATCTCATAACTAGCAATCTATTTGGCCTGAATTCCCCCAGACGGACTTTCGCGTCCACTTGGTCAACTTTCGGCAACTTGATCTTGCTGCTTTAGCTCCGTACTCAGAATACGCCACAATGGCCGAGGAGGAGTTTGAGATTGATATCTACGGCGATTCCAACGCCGATCAGGCCGACCACAAGGAGGGCCATGCCTATGAGGCTGGCGACGCCAACGGCCATGATCAGTACAATGACGACCAGCAGAACAAAGACGGCGCCGCCGCCGAGGGTGAGGGCCAGAACCGCGGTGGCACGCACGAGTCCTCTACCACCCCCCTCGCAACGCCTGCCCCAACCCATGGCGTCAAGCGCAAGGAGGGTTCGGACGAGAGGCCGATCGATCCTGGCGCCACTTCGGCAATCATGGTCTCGGATCTGAACTGGTGGACTACTGATGACGACCTCCGTGGCTGGATCCGCGAAGCCGGCTGCGAGAGCGAGCTGAAGGACATCACGTTTAGCGAACACAAGGTCAACGGCAAAAGCAAAGGGTACGTGCCCCTCAGCGGACTGATTATTGTGGGGTATCATTCATGCCACTATTCTGATGGACATCTGAGGCTGACCTGTCCGAACTTCTGACTGAACAGTCAGGTCTATATCGAGCTCAAGTCTCAGCAGGCGGCCACAGCCGTCAAGCATCGTATTGAGGCGCATGTCGATGAGAGCAATGCGCAAGCCAAGCGGCACAGCGTCTTGTACTCGTCGCCGACAGTCAACCCCTTCCGCACACTCCCCAAGGATCAGCCGCGTGCCGGTAAGGATGGCCAGAACCGTGCCCCCTCGGGTCCTGGCTACAATGACCGCAACAACATGGGCAACAACAACTACGGTGGTGGCTACCGTGGCGGTCGTGGCGGCTACAACAACATGCGCGGCGGCGGCATGGGAAACAACCAGGGCGGCGGTGGCTTCCAGAACCGCGGCTTCAACAACAATAATGCCTATAACAGCAACGGCAACATGGGCGGCGGTGGCGGCTTCGGCGGCAACCCGATGGGCGGCAACTTCGGCGGCGGCGGCGGCGGCGGCCCCATTACTAGCACCAACCGCCACAGCGCCTTTGAGCATAACCAGGAGAGACTCGATTGCACATTACCCACCGTGACGTGCGGTGGCATGCGCGGCGGCCGTGGCGGCATGGGTGGCATGATGGGCGGTGGTATGAACCCCATGGGCAACATGGGAGGCATGGGCGGCATGGGTGGTATGGGCGGTATGACCGGCATGGGCGGCATGGGCGGTCCTATGGGCGGCAATATGGGCGGCGGCATGGGAGGAATGGGCATGATGGGTGGTGGCATGCCTGGTAAGTCAGCATCCTGCTGGATCCCCAGTGAGCCAACTCTAACCGTGTCTACTACTGCAGGCTTCCAAGGCATGCGAGCCTCAGTTCAACCCCGCCTTCTTCGGAGGCGGCGGAGGAGGCGGCGGCAACCAGTCAGGCGGCAACAGCGAGTGGCAGAACCCACATGGCGCCAAGCGTCCCCGACCGGAGTAGGGATCCGGCTACAAACCGGCGGACATGGCTCACAAGAACGCTCCCCCTGGACTCTCTAACCCCGCTCACAACATGCCGCCCAACAAGACGGCGGGCGCTCCCGGCATGCCTCCGAGGCCCCACAACCGTTAGCTGGGGCGCTGTTACGGCTCCCGTGGGTTGTTTAACCGGCCGCCCCTCGACCACGCCTTTGGTTTCTGGTGGGGGAGCGTCACCGGAATTCTGACACGGGCGTTCGACTGGCTCTGGAATTACCTATCGGACCCATACCGGTTGGTGGATGATATGCTTTGGAGGGTACTTTATAAGCACCACGCCAGGCCATCATCGAGGCTAGTGATATATCCCACGGCACACGGCACGGCCTGCACAGAACGCTCTCCTTGTTTTTCCTATGACCCAAGATACCACACCAGTTTCCGCCTTCCGACGCCAGATCACAATGCACAGTCTCGATCGAGATAAGAAAAAAACAATAGAAAAAAAAAAAAAAACACGCGTCTGGAGTGGTAGTGGGGGTTTCGAACGGGTCTCGGGACAACAAGTCCCGGCTTTATTATAAGAGCCAGGATTTGGGGAGCTTTGTATGCGTGGGAGACACCTGGGGGATTTCCTTTACACTTTCTTTTTTTTTTCTTCATTTGTGGTGTCTCCTTTTCTCTGTGGCGAGATCCGACAAGTCAGGTTGAGATGGCCATCCATCTGCCTGTCCTTCTCTCACTCCTTCTTCTTTCCCTCTACAAGTCTCTCTCCGCGTACTCTAGCCCATGGGTGGGCTCAACTAGATCGATTCCAACACCAGTTGGGTTTTTTGTCTGTCCCTTTTTTTTGCCCTCATCTTCCTCTTCTTCTTCTTCTAGCTTGTTCTTGCTCTACTGTATACGATATTTACACCAAACCATTGAATGGGAGAAATGGAGAAACCAAGGGAGGATCGCTGTTTTGTTCTGAGTGGTAATTTGGTTTTTTTTTTTTTCTTTTTCAAGAAATCCAAAAGAAAATTCCTGGAATGGGAGAGAGGGCCTGGCGTTTAGCTCGTCTGTTTCTTTGGTTTTGATTTCGTCTCCTCATTGCCAGGAGTCTTGATGAAAGTGATTTGATTGACCTGTTGGGTTGTCCTTCTTCCGTGTACCTCTTTGTTAATACGGTGCGAGACCGTGGGAGTGGCTCCTTGACCTGCCTGCGTGTTTGCTTGTTTGCCGTTGCTCAGGGCATTGCTTCCCTGGTCCTCTCTGATATCAGGACTTGAGCAGACAATGGTCCAATCTGGGAACAGAAGCTGCATGTAAGGGATCTTGTGCATATGCCGTTTTTGATGATGATCTGGGTGGGCTGTATTTCTTCTTGGTAGATGAACACTGTCCGGTGGCTCTCACATGAGTAACGCTGGTCTGTAGGGTGAATATGGAAATATTACACGCAAGATGAAAGCCAGTGGTTGTATTTACAAAAGGTATCTAGATGAGGATCCCTGGGATATGTCTATTTCGCTTATTATACCTCTGCCCTCCACCGAACATCACCTGTTATGCAACCTCTCTTCAAGGCGCTGTATGGCGGTTTCGAACAGCCCGTCGATCTGGTGCCACCTTGCGGCGAGTAGGCCGCGCTGCGCCGCCGTCCCGACGGCGGCCATGCATCCCCCCTCGAGCGCAGCGATGCGCTTCTGCACCACGCCCCGGCGGTGCTTGGACAGTAGGCCGAGCAGCATGTGGTCCGCCTTCTCCTGCTGGCGCTCGCCGCCGCCGTCGCCGCCGTCGACAAACGCCTCCCAGGCGGCAGTCGAGGACGACGACGGGCAGGCCAGCAGGCGCAGGGCGACCTCGGTGCGGTAGCACACGGTCTGGCGGTCGAGCATGTAGTTGCCCAGGAAGTCGCGCGCCTCGAGCAGGTCGCGCTGGCGGGCCGAGAGGCGCGGGAGGAGCACGTCGTCGAGGCAGACCTCGTCGGACCGGTTGCCGCCGTCCAGGACGAAGCCGTACTCGGCCAGCAGAAAGTCGTTGTTGTGGTTGCCGTAGCAGATGGAAAGCTCGGCTCCTGGCTCGTGGACGCCGCTGCTGCGGATGGTGAAGTCGTCTTCGCCAAAGGCCACGGCGCAGCCGTCGCGGTCGGCGTGGTTGAACAGGTCCGCCACGGGCTGCAGCACCATGCGGTCCTCGCGGGGCAGCTTGGCGGTGCGCGGGTCAACGTAGTAAAAGGTGCGCGTGTTGGCCAGCAGCCAGGCGTACCTGTACCGGGCTTCGTCCAGGGCCTGGGTCGTCTCGTGCTGTTGCGAATCCTGCTGCTGCCGCTGCTGCTTGGTGTCGATGGGTGAGCTGAGAATGGGGTC
>GL876967.1:1385167-1431710 GCA_000193285.1 Magnaporthiopsis poae ATCC 64411
GAGGTCGCCCTCAAGGCCTTTGAGTTCTGCAACACCCTGCTGCCCATGACGGGGCTCGCCACCCTGGCCGCCTTCACGCTCAAGCCCGGCGAGCGCAAGAGGTTCACGAGCACGTACCTGCCCTGGGCCGTCCGCAACGGCCTGCGCTCGGCCGACGTCATCAATGTCTACTGGGAGGAGGTGCTCGAGAGGGACGTCGTCGACCTCCGCCGCGAGCTGGGCGTCGAGGCGCCCCCGGACATGCGGGACGCCCGTAAGCGCGAGAGGGAAGAGAGGCGCAGGCGGAAGCAGATGGCCGAGGCGGCCGCGCATCCGCAGGAGGTCTCCATGTCACCAATAGCTGCACCCTCGGAGTCAAGCCCGGTCATATGATCAGGACTGGTTCACACGGAATAGAGCGCGTGTAAACGAAGGAGACGGGAAAAGAAAAAGATTAATTGTTGTACATTATTGTAAACTCATGTCCAAGCGAGAACGGTTTCGTTTGATATCTCGTCTGACCAATGGCGTATTTGCCGGGAGGGGAATCTTAAGCGGATTGGGGAAAAAGTAGAAAATAGAAAACTTGGGGGTCAGAACTCCATTCCCGTCTGTCTCACAGATCCAGCAGGTCATCGTCATCCTCATCGGCCCAGCCCTTGCGCCTGCTGACAACAATCTTCTCCTCCTCCTGCTTGTCGGAGACGGCGTTGAGCAGCTCCTTGAGCTGGTCCTCAGTCACCTTCTGACGCAGCTGGCCCGACTGCGCCATCATGATCAGCCGGTTCTCCACCTCGGTCGCCCGCGACTCCTTGACCAGCCGGATGCGTCCCAGCCGGTCCATGGCCTCCGGGTGCAGGATCTGGTTTAGGATGCCGTTGCGGGCCTCGGCTGTATCAAGGGTTAGTTGGGAAATGGATGGGGCAGCGTGTGATCGCAGTCTCTGAGAGCACGTTCATGACTTTGATTTACCTTCTTGCTGTCTGCGACGAGGGCACAAAAGTGAAACTGCTGTCAGTCGCTGCTCCTATCTGGATGTCTGGACACAGTTGTTTGACATCTCCAAAAAGCGCATCACTCACCTCCTCTGCTCTGCTTGTTGGGCCTGGCCGCCGCCGCCGCCAGCCTTGTTGGCTGCCCCACTCTGAGCCTTGAGCTGCTCGAGGCGGGCTTTGCGGATCTTGAGGTTTGATGGTCAGCCCCGAGGCGTCTAACTCTATCAGACTGGATTATGAGAAAGTCTAACCTGCTCCAAGTCTGCGTCCTCCATTCTTGCGTGCTTAGCTGGCGCGATGAGGTTAGGTGAACGGTCGGTCTTTTCTTCAGGTGTCGCGTGCTGCTGCTGTCGCCAAGGTGACTTGTGAAGATTCGGGTGCGCAAGGCAGCTACGAAGTCCCCCCCCCGCCATCAAAGTTGAATACACTGTCGCGGGGAGTTATGGCGGGGACGGGCGTGGAACTTTAGTGGGGCCGGCCATCAGGTCAGCCCCTGGGGAGGGCGAGAAACGAACCCAGAGGTCGTCCGCCGCGGAGCGCTTACAGGGTCACCTGCAGAACCGTTGGACAGCTCGAACGTTGACGGGATTGGCTCACGAGATCAATGAGGCGTGATACCTCACACAAAAGAGTTAGATACCTAAATGAAGTAAACGCCCCAGGTCCGCTTCCTAGCGCCTCCTGGGGGTTTCAGTGGTCGAAGACCAAAAGCACGGTAGCTTCTACCGTAGGTGCTTCCAGGGTAAACATGCTTTTCTCCCCTGAGTTGTGAACTGGGAAGGCACAATCAAAGCGCAGCTGTGCAAGTTCTTCATTGCGTGGCGTTGAGCGCCAGAACACTCAAGGAACCGGCACCTGTTCTCAGTAACATGGTGGCCAGCCAGAATGGTAACCATGCCGTGAATAACTTGATTACCATATGTGTAGAACCTAGCTAGCGGTCTCTTTTGCTTGTTGGGTCTACCTGGGCACATAGCCCAGAAAGAAACCGATACACTCGAAAAAGTAACCCCAGCTAAATAAAACTCCTTCGCTAGGTTAAACGTATTAAAAAAGGGTTATTAAAAAGGAAATAGGAAAGGGAATAGGGAAGGGAGTAGGAAAGGAAATAGGAAAGGAAATAGGAAAGGAAATAGGAAAGGAAATAGGAAAGGAAATAGGAAAGGAAATAGGAAAGGAAATAGGAAAGGAAATAGGAAAGGAAATGCTTTTTCTAAGGGAGGCTGTTTATTGCTGCCCATGTACCTACTTTTTGACTCACAGGTAGCCGCCGCAACAGTGGTCGGGGAGGAAGGAGGCGCAGCCACCTCGTGATGCATCCCCAGAGCTCAAGGCGGAAGCTACCCTCAAGAGACACGACCCGAAGGTGTAAGGAAGCGAAAAAGGAGGAGGTTAAGCGCTTGTATCTATGGGGGACTGTCGGTCACAGGTAGCCCTTGACGAGATGACGAATATTGACACATCGCTCGATCTCAAGTGGCTAATCTGTAACCCAGACCATCGGTGAGGCCGGGTTGAGGTCCTTGGAACGCAAAACGAGGAATTCCCCATGGAGGCCGCTCGTATCATTGGGGCCACGATAGAGTGATATGGTATAGACCTGTGACTGTTACAGATGTTGACATCAGGGCTTGCCAGGCGTGTGTTAGTTTGCGCTTGGTTTTTTTGTGTGTGCGTTTTTTAAGGGCCCCTGACCGAGCAGATAGTTTCGGGCCACACACAAGACTCAAAGTAGATTAGAATCGATGAAACTTAAGCGCCAGACTCGCCGGCGACGAGGGGAGGGCGAAACTGCGGGAGGAAGCCATGAGTATAAAACGATGCCCACCGTTGGAGGCTGTCCGGAAATCTGGGTGGGGAACTCACACCTCGCTTCAAGCGTCCATCTGTCCCAGAACCAAGCATCTTTCTTTTTTCTTCTAGATATGAAGCTCCAGCTGATACCAGACTACGCAAGATTACATAGCCCGACAAGCAAGTCCAAGTCCAAGGTATCCGGCATCTCCTTCTTCTCGTGGTATAGCCAAGTGGCTACGCCTCACGATATTCGTCAAGATGTGTGATTTCCGCACTGCCCACAGAAGCGATGGGTCCCCATACCGCTATATCGCCGCAGACTGCGGTTCCTCGGCCTGCAAGTATTCCGATAGCTACTGCACACCTGATTAGATGCGCGCAGGAGCCAGATCAAGCCAAGACAGTCTAGAATGGCCTGGAAGGGACGGGAATGTAGATGGTAGGGAGACGAGGGAAGCACGTGGGAAGGGTTGGGGGAGTACAGCCAGCGTCACGGGCTCTGGCAGGAGGGGTAGCAATGAGGGACAAGAAGCGCGCAGAGGGCGGGAGCAAGGAGAAAGCGGAATGGGGTAAGGCCTATTTCTTGGTGAGTACGCTTGACTTCTAGCTAGGCCTAGAAGAAAATGCTAAAAAAAAAAAAAGAAAAAACACTACGCCGGCGGCGATGTAGCACGAGTGGCAGAACCCGCCGCGGTTTCGCAAGTGCGCTGGCACCTACAGATCGTTCTCCTTGTGCCAGCAGGACTCATCCTTTGTTTTCCTCCTGCGTGAGTCCAAGTCAATGAGCATAAACTCGTCTCCGTCCATCATGACGTTGGAAGGGTTGAGGCAACCGTGGACACAGGCCACGTAAATGTGTGTGCTTATCGACGGCGTTTGGACACTCTTGGGTACTTGGAAAAAGCATTGGCTGCTTGTCCTGCCGTCGTCAAAGCCTCATGCCAAACAGCCCCCTAGACATGCACTGACGGGCTTTCATTCTGGCATGCAGGCGGCAGAAACAGCCGACTTCCCCCCGCCATCGCAATGAGAGAGATGTGGAGTCTGGCCCATACCGTCCCGAAGATTTTGTTCAGGACTTATCTGCCTGTCTGTGCGGATTGAGGACGGCTTGGAGCTAGCATGGTATCGCAGGCTCGCTACCTGTATATATAGCGACAGTGAAAATCAAGCCGCTGGGGTATCTAACTGGAGCACATGTTCTTTTTCTTTATTTAGATCCTCTTCTACAACGTTGGCTCATGTGAGAGCCGCCTATTCTTCTGCCTTTGATGGGGGTCATCGCAGCCTCGACTTGGGCTTTAGAAGTTTTGAGAGGGGATTTTGGAAAGTTTGAGAGAGACCGGGAGAAAATTGTAGAACCAATGGAGTACACCCCTCCAAGCCGCAACAAGCCTGGTGACCTGGCCATCCATCAACGAGCCGTAAGGAAAATTTCTCAGCTCAGGCAGCGCCCACTTGACCACCCACTCGCACCGGAGCAGCTCCGCCGTCGTCGGGCGCCACTCGGGCCTGTACCGCAGCATTCGCCGCAGCATGGCCTTGAAGGCGAGTGCTTCTTCGTCGCCGAAGACATCTAGGCCGCATCCCCGCCGACTCTTCTGGATGAAAATCCGCGAATAGGTCGTCAAAAGTAAATGGGCTCCCCGGCATCGGGTACCCGTCCGGCGTTATGGCGCCATCTTCGGCGAACTGCCTTGATCGCGCCTCCCACTTGTCCCGCCACTCCGACGAAAGCTTCCCCAGGGTCAAGACCCACTGCCAAGTCATCTCGTCGCCGGAGGGGTCCCAGCCGTCCTGGGACAGGCGGGCGATGCCGAAGATCGCCCATTTGTTGCAGGCGAGAGCCCATATGTCGGAGCTGAACGAGAGGCACCGGCCCTTGTCGTGCACGGCCTCGGGCGTGAGCGAAGGCGAGAGGAGGGCGTGATTTGTGTATGCTGTCCGGGGTCAGATGGTATGACGAGTCGAAGCCTGCTACCATGAGCTTGGCCTCGGACACGGGGCAGTCTTTCGGCAGCTTCCCGAGCCAGACCGAGTAGGTGGCGTGAGGCGGGACGCCGGGGCCCAGCGGCTGTTCGTCCGTGCCTCACGATGGGCTTCGTTAGGATTAGTGGGTGTTTGGCGTAGAGCTCGTCCACTGTGAGCTGGTCCAAATCGTTTGTTGTCAGGCACAGTTCCCGAGATGCAGGTCTCCGTGGACGACACCCCTGGAGTGGATGTAGGGCTAGCATAATCTGGGCAGCGAGCGAACGAGCCGTGTCGATTGGGAACGGCGGCGACGGGTCGAGTGCTTCTTGGATGCTGCACGAGGCTAGCGGGTAGGCAAAGCATGGGTGGCGTCCGTCGGGGCCCTCAATCGTGAATCGATCGAGGACCTTGGGGATCATGGACCGGCCCGGCTCGTCATTCCTCGAAAAGGGGCGATTCAGAGAGTCGAGCATCTCGTGCCCGTCAGAGGCGGAGTCGGCAGTCCCAACTTTCAGGGCGACGTAGGCCTGTGATTTCTCGTCTCGACAGAGCCAAGAAGTCGAGAAGCCCTCGTAGCCCAGCTTGTGCACGACCCGGTACCTCGAACCCAGGACGTCCCCTACGAGAACCGGGTGGTAGCCACCAGGAGTGTAAAGATAGAGCCGCTCGACGTGGGGGACGTAGTGGTACGGACCAGTAGGAGGCGGTTTACGCTCACGGGTAGCATCGCCTTTTAGCACTGCCGTCGAATACGCCCTCAAGATTCGGGGCGATGACAGTTGGTGGCGGAAAGGTGGGGAGCGAGAGAGAGAGCAGATGGAGAACGGAAAAAGGAACGGGGTGCATTAAAAAAGCCTTCGGAAAGCCATTTGGGAGGACTGCGTGAGCCTCTAGGAGGGCTGCATGTGTGAACGGTTGCGTTTGCCTTGTGGTAGTCATCCCCGACATAGAATCTCACTGTAGAACCTTTCTCTTGGTTCCAAATCCGGATTCAGTGTTAGCCTTGAGTTGCCGCTGCTTGAACCCGAGCAGCACGGCGGAACGAGGTGGTCACAGGTGATCAGCCCGGGCGAGCAAGCACCAGGAAACTTTTCAGCACTCGGGTAGAGTTTGCCGCGTTTTTGCGCCCTTCAAAATGGGTTTATCAGAACGTGGGACGGGGGCTCACCGAGCCACGCCACTACCAGCTTCGACGAGTGCGTTGCTGTTATGCGATTTTGCGCATTTCTGTCGACTGTCCCTTCCATTCGATGTTAACAGCTACCCATGTTGCTTTTTAGGTACTGATCAAGTCCATCGTATACTTGCCCCTTGCACTCTACATAGCACACCTGATTCCCAAACATCGCCGAAGTCGTTGATATACGAGGGCCTGTACTCGTTTGATTGCAACAAGCGATCGGGGTTCTCGACCCGCCGTGCGCCTGCGTCTAAGCCTTTGAAAAGGACATGTCGGTCCTTTGCAGTTGGCGTTGGCCAACGACGATGTCAACGTCAAGCTCCTGAGCGGGAGCAGCAAGTCGGCAACGGCAGCAGCAGCAGCAGGCCGAAGAATTCTCGCCCATCAAGGCCTCCTCTTTCTTCTGCTGGGAGCAGCAGCACCGCCACCCCGTCGGCTGTCTCGCTCGAGCTCCAGGGGTTGCCGACGCCCAGCCAAAGCCGCTCGCACGCACCACGGAGGCACCCTAGCTGCCTTCTGCCTCCCCTCCCCGCTGGCTTGGACCCTGCGCGACCGACTCCTGCTGGTCCGGGAACTGGAAAGGCACGGCGGCCGAGACCAAGATAGGCCGACGGTGCTGGTACTGGACGTATCGGTCGAGATCATCTTTGTGAATACGGCGCGGTTCAAGGGTCAAGGGTGCGAAATTGAGGAGATCTCCTCTCAACCATTCGTATAGAGATATATCGTCCCCGGCGGGCTCGGGCCCTACATCGTGGCTACAACGTCATCTCCGGGCTCTGTTCCGCGCAGTCGAGTGAGTCTTCGTTCAAGCGAAAATTCTAGGCGGGGAATTGTTCCTCCACCGCACGATTACAGAATGCCCGTGTCGACGGGCCACGCCCTCGGCCGCACCCACATATCTTCTACGCTTCCCCCATTCATCAACTGGAGCGGCGTCAGGCTCTCCACGACGCTCCATCTGCGAGGGTGGCTATGATGGACTGGGGCACCTGTAAAGGAGGTGCTCCGCAGGTATGCGCACCTCACAAAACCATCCGGAGGCCCAAAGACTCACCCATCTGTTGGAGGAGGTCGGCAGCTCTGTTGTGGCAACTTCCCGGAAGCTCTCCTGGACCACTTTCCCTCTGGATCACATGGAGAAGATTTCCGATGGGGGACGCCATACATTGGCGGCGCCGCCCGGTCCACGACACCTGAAAGTACTAGAAAAGGCGCCTCAGCTTACCCGTCCGACCTCCCACCTCACCGGCGCCCCATCGGTCTTCCCACAATTCCGGTCGTAGGTATCGCCATCCCATCGGGGCGCCGCCGAGCTGCCACTTGGTTTTCATCTCGTCGAGGGTGACGGGTTGGATGAGCTCGTACAGCTCCAAGATGGGATATCCGTATTTGGACTTTTTGAGACCGGCGTTAAACTCGGCGTTGCCAATGCCGACGGGGTCCTCCGGCACGGTGCCCGGGGTTCGGCGGACATCCGAAGGAATCGCAGCAATGTGGCTAGAGTTTGCAGACAGTGTATTGGGTTGGTCGTACCCATGATACGAGGTTGTTCACCTGTCAACCCCGCTGCTCCTTGCAGAGAGGAGAGGAGAGGGGGTAGAATTTACGTTATTGCTGCTCGACCCTTGCCGCCGGGCCCTCTGGTCTCGTACAACCACAGACGCTCGACACCATCTGCCAGCCGATAATTGCGGTACTCGTGGTTCTTGGCTTGGCTGGCGATGTTGGCTAGGTGCTCAGGCAGGATGGCCAGGAGGACGTCGGTCTGGACGCGGTCCGAGTCGGACGAGGTTGTAGTGACGCGTGCTTCGGTGGGGGCATGGGCTGCGGTGTGATTGCGGGGAGTGGCCGTCGACTTGAATAGGGTCTGGTGGAGGGTGGTCTGGTTCTTGGGCGACGAAGCCGGGCGCGAGGGACGGTTTGGCGCCATCTAGGTCCGGTGTGATGTTTGGTTATACATACCAAAATCAATGTGAAAGGGCGTGTCACTAACATGATTGCGACGCGGTTTTCGGATGGACTGCTGGTCGCCCAGTAGTTGGCGTCTAGTCCCACTTAAGAATGGGGCCTGGTAGATCAGCCGTTTTGATTGGCGCGCAAACCAGATGTAAAGCAATACGCCAAAGGAAAAGTAGCATCGTCACAATTTTATTCCTTGTTTCCTTTAGAGGAAATACTCCAGCCCGAACTGTATGGTTGTTTCTCCGAGTGTGCCCTCGAGGCGTAAGAAATAGGCATCCAGGCTATTTATCCGAAACGAAGCCCATTTGCACCTATCCACAAAGCCATCTATCTACACTACTTGCATCGTGTCTACCATCACCCTTTTTAAATATATCTATAAAGGCATGGAGCGTATACGGCCAGAAGTGCTCCGCTAGTACGTCGCTCTTGCGTACCAGACAGCCAGGGATCGCCAAATGTACCCCAAGGCCGTGCTCATCACGATCCTCCATGTCGTTATGAGATAGGAAGATCCTTTATTATAGGGCCGGTTCTTTCGCCCGGCCCAGTACGCACAAAGCTTCCCGGCTGGCTACTTGATATGTTCATATCCGATTTCAGGTAGCTTGTGCAGCATTTCATCCCCCCGGCACACCCTCCTGGTCCCATCAGACTTGGGGCCTGCATGAGATGTTCGTGGCTGTCTGTCGTTGATCAACGGTATTAGGTGTGGACAGTAATCCTATTATTATCTAAATATCTAATAGGCCTGGTCTAAAGAACAAGAACAAGAACAAAGGGGAGATTCCTACGTGCGGACATCTCCTGGGTATAGTCCCATGCCGTCGGCTGAGTAGGGGAATCGTACGAAGCAAGTCCCTGCTTTGGTCCTTGCTTTGTCAGACGCCGAGCCTCCGTGCATTACCTTGGTAAGCCGGTGACCGCCGTGTCGGACCTTCCGTGCCAGGAAGCCCACCGCTTCTGTCTCGGAGACTCCGGCCCTCGGCATCACGTATCTCCTGGATTGCCTCGTGCGACTAGTCTGCTCCGGATATAAATTCGACGATTGCCCCTCTTCTGAAACCCCATCCAGGATTCCACCACCACCAAGCCCAAATGGCGAGCAGGCAGCCATTAGGCCACGAGGCGGCTAACCGGGCGGCTCTCGTCGTGCTACACAGAAACGCCCGTTTCTCCTCACCAGTAGCGAGATCAATATTTCAGCATTCCGTTTGGTGATATCGTGACGAGACCGGGACCGTTGACATGGAGCTTGACTGCCTTAATTCCCATCAAAGGATAGCCATTTAGCTTCCACAGATCTTCGACGTGGCCTTGTCCCAAGTCGTGGTCGACCTGAAACATCCTGCTGGAGTTGACAGCTGTCTGTTCTGACGAGAGCACCACGGTAATGACACAATGGCCGCCGTTCAGGATGAGCAGTTCTTTGCGGGTAGCACGTCCCATACCTTGAAGGTGCCGTGGGATAATGCAGCCGCTAGCCGTTGGCAGTCCGGTGAGGATGCCGCTGGGTTGGCGGTGTCGCGGTGGCCCTGAAATGTTTGCGGGCGTTTGTCCCAGCCTCCGGAAGAGCTGATATCGCCGCATGCCACTTCGGGTGGCTTTTGACGAAGAGCTTCCCTGTACTGCTTTCCTCGGCGCTTGTAACGAGCGGTGATATGTAGGACTGAAGCAGGCACTGCTAGAGCGTGACAAAGAATCGCCACATGCCGCAAACGAGGTTCCCGAATGTGACAGTCTCGTGAAGTGGCGGATATGTTAATTTTCGCCCTCGGGCTGTCGTCTCTCTGCTTGGTTGCCGCCTCGAAGGAATCGTCATGGTGGACGGAGCCCTGCGACCTGGAGCGATCCTTGGCCACAATAGCAGCCACCCCCTGCGCTGGGTGGCTCACTTTTGGAGGTAGACGCTCATGTTTCCTGTGTGAATATTGTCAGCTCAAGCCAATTACGGGCAGCCCTCACCTGTAAGTGAGTCTTCCCACATCCTTACCCTATCAAATGGAATCAAAAGATGCATGGAGTGGATTCCTTCATATATCCTCTTAGTGAGACCAATGCTTCGAGCTGATGCGAGGCTGGGTCTCTAGAAACCTGTGCAGTAGGCCATTCTCTCCCTAATAACGCGGGTCGACCGTGAGCGAGTCACGCGGATCATCGCCTGATGGACGCAGGAATAGCCCGTACTAGCCAAGAGACCCTGCTTTACGTTGTTGCTCGGGCCGGGGGATAGGGAGGCCGTGATTTGGGCGTCCGTATCGTTTGGATCATGCCGTAAATGTGATGGATATAACCGCTGACCGCGGCGGAAACGGAAGCCTTATCGATCTCAAGCGAGTGTCTCGTGGCTTTTTCTACGGTCCGCAACCGTTTCCCGATATCTGGCCGATTATCGCTTGAAACGATCCATTAGAGAATCTCGCCCCGTTTGGCATCCGTCGAGGGCGTCGACAGGTAGAGTTTGTCTTAGCGCAACCTGGGGGTTCGAGCCTTGGGCAGGACTGTCGTCCCAGTGTTGACGCGTAAGTCTGCTGTCTGACAGAAAGATTAGCTAGGCAACAGGCCGGCCGTCGTTGGTCCTCCGGCTCGTTGATGACGCAGCGGAATAGCGTTCTTTCGCCCTTTTCAGGGCCCTGTTCGACCCGGCAAGCGAGCATCGAGACGAAAACGCCGCTGCGCGAATTCGGGGCTATGAAGAACCCACTAGAAAGCGCTGTCTCGCACGCTGTCTTATCTTCTCCGCGCGGGCTTCGTAATTTCGTAGATCGTTCAACCGAGACCTCGGCGCGGCACGGCAACCGGGACGAAGGATCTCGGACGCCGGTCCTTCACCACATCGTTAGCGAGCGTTCGTTCGCAGAATCAGAACTACGGGGCCTCGGCAATACTCGCTTAGCAGTGCGAGCGTCCGTCGCGACGGGAACTCCGATAGAAGCAAAGTGCCGTGCCGGGCCGTTATACTACTTGCCCGTCCCAAATTCAACGTAGCCCCAACGAGATTGGCAAAGTCACGGCCGGAGCCGCTAAAGGTATAGCCACGGCCGCGGCCGGAGGCAGCACGTCATCCTCCACAGCCTTCTTCAAGAGGTCCTCAACTCGCCCCTTTCTCCCCAGCCTCGGACGATGGCAACGCATCGCTCAGAGAAGAGGTGGGCTCGTCGTGGTTCAGTTTTCGCAGGACAACGCCGAGTTGATCGGCATTATCGGAGCATTGGTTGACTCGGGCGGTGATAGAGTTGAGGCCGCCTTCGGATCCGCTACAACCGCCCCGTCGGATCCGATCGAGAGGAGTCACGGCAAGGGCGACCTCGGACGGGATCCGTCGGAAGGGTTCAGGGATACCAGGAGCGTCCCGGACGGAGCCATACGTATTGCGGGTGGCCGTCAATGTGCCGACGGCGCTTGCAAGGGCGTGATATCCTCAGCACCGGACATTCCCCTGATACCGAGAATCGATAGAGAACGTGAAGACAATAAGGCTTGGCGATAGGAAGTCAGTTAGGTTTCTTTGTCGAAGTACGGGAGAGGCAGAAAGATAAGATGGTAGATATTGACGTAAAACGAAAAGATTTGTGAACCGCGCAGTTCTAGAAATAAAACGAGATGGGAGAAGGAGGTGGATGAAGGGACACGGCACAGCCCCAGGCATTAATGACACCGCTAGGGTAAAAGGGGGAATGGATATATGGCGGGATTGTATTCGTGAAAGAGCAATAGACAGCCCGGAGTGCCGTTCGGTGACAAGCAGGTCAGGCGCCCGCTTCTTGTTCGAGCCTTGCCGCTTTCATGATCACCACCAGCATATGAGAGCCGACAATACCTGCACAGGAGAGCTGCAGTGACGCCATGATTAGTAGCCGTGAGTCCCTGCCGACTCCTCATTGCCCTGAAGAAGGAGCACAGACGTCCGTCACTCGGATAGAAGCTTGAAGGGTTGGTGTGCCCGATACATCGTGTTTACTGCATCAGTCGACAGTATCTGGAACTAGCCCAAGTTCGGCCGCCATGAGGTGCCGGGAAGCCCATAGCAACGCTCAGTTGTGCTTCACTACGGATCGTCTGCCTCTTGTCTAAGGTATACATCACGAAGAATCAACCAATAACATAAAAACCCCGTCATCACCTACCTACAGCCTTTATACATTCTCACAATCTTTGAACGTTGGTGAAGATGGCTGATGCGAGTATAGAGACTGGGTACGGACTAAGAGGGAGAAGAGGCAATACCGAGCGTCTCACAAGCGCGTATATTTTTGCCTTGACATTGTTGGGGCTCATTCCAGAGGTAAGGCCATCGCGGTAAAATGAGCGCTCGGCTGAATCATCGCTTTTGCTAGGAGTCCTGAAAAGCTTCAAGCGGACTGGCATCCAGCTCGGGAAGCTGCCTGCAATGCATGAATCTCCTGGAGCTGCCCGACAAGATAGTCCACGGCATCTTCGTCGTCGACATGGCCAGCTGCAAGCTGCCGCGGACGGTGCGCTTGCGGCTCGTCAAGAAGCTCTTTGCCGAGCTGGAGTTTGCCACCGTCACGGATCCGGAAACGTCAATCCTGGATCGACACCCGCGTCTTTTTTTTTGGAAGAACTGACTGAAAGGGTCGACGTCTAGGCGCCCCCGGCTCTGCCTACTTCAAGGTGAGGCTTCTGACTTGCTACATAATGGCCGGCTACGTCTCGAAGGAGAAGCGCTTGGTCCCTTTCAGACGCGCGGGATCCTGCCGAGATACGATGCCATATCGCCTCCAGAGGTCCCAATGATGAGCTCCTTGACAGCAGACACGCGGTCCATGGAGAGGCCGCGGTAGCCGGTATGGCGGCGCGGGAGGTCCTCGAGTGCCACGATAACCACCAGCGACGTACGTCGGCTAAAACCCCGCTCGAAGCCGCGGCCTAATACAGTAACGCGAGGCCGACTTCTTCCGCCGCGTCTGGGCCGTGTCCAAGGACTTGCTCGCTGGGTCAGCCCTGGGCGACGAGGCGTCCTCGGCCGGACGCGTGTATGGCTCCCGGGTGCGCTTCAGCCAGGCCCGCAATGCGCGGCTACGCGGGTCTTCTGCCATATATGGGCGTACGAGCACGGCATGTCTGTGGTTGCGAGACGTCGGGTGGGGCAGCCGACGGAGAGGACGGCTAGGTGCTGGTTTACATGGGCTTTGGCAAAATAAGTTCTTGCAGGTAGCGGCGCATCTTCCAGCTGCTTCCTCGGCAGGTTCGGACCCGCCCGTCCTCAGAAACAGGACGGCCCGGGTTTTGAGCTTACGGAAGAGTGCGGTTGGTTTCCGAAAGGGGGCTCCGTGGCACGAGGACGGCGAGATGAAGCGCCCTACGGTCTAATGGCGCACCGTGCCAGACAAGGAGACGAAAGACGAAGTCTCAAAGGCGCTTGAAGAAGATGAGGTAGAGGTGATGCTGGGTTTCTTTTCGGCTACAGTGGCAGTTATGTATGGCTGGTCGTAAAGTAGCTCATAAAATGCATTCATTACTTCTACCGCAATCTTTACCTTATCATACGTCGCTACGCGCCAGGGACACATGAAATATCTATCCAACCTACCTCCGCCTGACATCTAAGGTGCAAAGCCGCGGCTATGATCCGCTATAGTACAATATCGCTTTGGTGGAACATTTTAAAAAAGAAGATGCCGGCCCAGGTCCCAAGTTCGAGCGCTAGAATGGAGAGATGGTGAAAAATAAGTAGTGAAAACAACGGACGAGTGAGATCCACCGTCCAATCTCAACCGGCCTGCCCCTCGTTTTCTTCGAGACGCCGTTGGCGGGCTTTATGGAGCCGCTATGCATGGAAGGGTGGCGACAGCGTGTGATAGGCACGGATATATTGTACATACGTCTGTTCAAGTCTCATCCCCGCCGCGCGAATGGGACGCACTCGCTTTTGGAGCATTGTCAGCAAGCCTGCTTCATATCAAGGGCGCTCGATACCCCGCCGCCGCGAGACTGAAACATACCCATTTCTTCCCTTAAAAACTCGCTTTTAGACTGGCTCTTCGGTCCCTGTCCTTTTCCTTATCTTGATCATCCTTCAACACGCAAGCGGTTGCGGTAAATCTCGCCGTCCGCCTTACGAATTCGAAATAAGCCCCGAGACGGTGCCAGTGCTGTACCACCGGTCGAGGAGGTGCCTGAGCCTCAGCGGGTGGTAGTGCGGCGGCGTCGTCGGCTGGTACTTGATCTTCTTGTTCTCGGCCTCCTTGAGCTCGAGCTCGTTCGCCTTGCTGATCAGGTACTTTGTCCGCTCGACGGCGGCCGGCTCGACCTTCAGCCACACCTTCCAGTCTAGCACGGGCTGCAGCACCTCCTTGGCCTGGGCGAAGCGGGAGCGCTTCAGCATGACGAAGGCGTAGCAGTCGCCGGCCGACACGAGCCCCGAGAGCTGCGATGACGTCAGCTCCGAGGCCGAGATGGCCATGGTCGACAGGTTCAGGTGCACGTCTTCCCACACCTCGCGCAGCACGCCCTCGGCCACTGCCAGGTCCTTGGGCATGTTGGACTCGGACAGCATGTCGCCGTACAGGTGGCCGATGCGCAGCACCGCCAGCAGCGTGCCCCGCGGGTACCGCTTCTTGGCCTCCCACGCGTCCCTGACGAGCGCTAGGGCGTCCTCGCCGTGGTCCGAGCGCCGCAGCACCTCGGCGAGCACCTGCGTGTACTGCAGCGTGTCCGGGTCGTCCTTGCCGAACACGTCCTGCTGTTTGCGCAGCGCCCGCCGCAGGTTGTTCTCGGCCACCGCGTTCTTCCGCAGCACCGCCTGGACGCACCCCAGGCGGTACCGCGCCCACAGCCGGTCCGCCTCCCCCTGATCCGCCGTCGCGTTCTGGGTGATCCAGTGGTAGAGCGACTCGAGTCGAAACGTGTTGTCCATCTTGACCGAGACGTCGACGAGGCAGAGCGCCGTCTCCATCGAGGCACTTTTGTAAGCCTCGCCGAGCGCCTTTCTGCGCTCCCACACGGTCGATAGCACCGTCGCTGCCTCTTCGTCCTTGTCGTCGTCGAGCAGCCGCACGCCATGCTCATGCCCGCACTCCAGCACCGCACGTTTCTCGGAACCTTGGTTTCTCGAGACCCATATGGTCTCGAGATGCTTGCCGATGGTGTTGTCTGTGATGGCAAACGAGTCGTCTTGCATCCGCTGCGAGCCGAGGCATTTGACGGCGCACTCGGCTGCCTGGTCCACATCCAGCGGCAGCAGCTCCATGACCTTCTCCAGCGCATCCTTGTGCAGTCGCGCAGCATCCACGTATCTTTTTTGCTCCATCTTGATGTCGCCGAGACGGGAGTAGATCACAAAGCGCTCCTTCTCGTCTTCGCGGTCTGTGGTCCCCGGTCCCAGTTCTGTCCACAGGACGAGCTGGTATTGTTGCTCTGCGATATCGAACTTGCCGTTTTTGACCAGAATATCGCAGTAATCCTTGAGCAAGCTCCGCACAACAGCCTTTGAGGTCCCGGCCTCGAGGACTGCCTTTTCCTCATAGACCTCTCTGCACATATCTTCGGCCTCCTGGTGGCGACCAAGCCTCATCAGAGCCACGGACTGCTTGTGCCTGAACCTCATCGATTTGACTTTTAGGTCGCCGCGCTGCTTCTCCGTCTCGGGAGTATCTGGAATGCGACTGAGCTCTCGGCGCAGCATCCGGTCAAGCTGCGCGTAAGCTAATTGGGCGGATCCCCACCTCATGAGCACGTCCAGGTCTTCGGCGAACTGCTCGACCATCTCCATGACGAGCTTGAGGTCGCCTTCGAGGAGCGCGTTGCTCACCTGGAGATCATCCCTCTCTTTGCGAAGGCTCTCCAGCTCCTCCGTCTGACTGTTCTTCTCGAAGTTGGCGGTTTCAAGCGCGTCCTGCGCCTGCTGCAAGATCTCGCTGTATTCTACGTACTTGGCCTCGGCGGCGGCAGACCTGGCTTCGGCAACCTTGCAGTTGCCCTCGGCTTCCGCCCACCTGACCTCGGCCGCCATACACTTTTCCTCGGCTGCCGTACATTTTTCCTCAGCAACCTTGCATTTGTCTTCGGCTGCTTTACAATTATTTTCCGCGGCCAGCCATTTCTTCTCGGCCTCGAGCAGCTTGGCTTCCAGCTCCGCTATCCTGGCGTCGGCGGCTTCCGATCCCACGGCCGGAAAAGTCAAGGCGACGTCTGTCGGGGCCGGCGACGCCGGCGGGGCTGGCACGGTCACCGCCGAGATGGGCGCGAGTGTTTTGAGGGTGTCGGTAAGCCTGCTGGCGCTGGTCTCCAGCTCCTCGGCGTATAATGCGACCCTAGTGCCGCACGAGGTGCAGTCTAGACCGGTGGCCGGGTGCGAGGCGGAATCGGTGCCGGGGGCCACGTGGCAGAGGATGCAGGGCTGACGGACATTGCTCAGCATCTTGGTCAAGCGGGCGTCCCACTCGTCCCAGAGAATTTGGCGGTCCTCGACTCGCAGACGCTGCCAGCTCTCCTCGAATCGGCGCAGTACCAGATCGGCCGAGCCAAGACCGCGGGATATGGTGACTATCTCCGGGCCAGAGCCGCGGAAGCCGCCGCTGCCGCCCTGGCGGGAGAATGGAGCTTTGTCAAACAGGGCTTCTGAGAGGCCGAAGAGACTCGCCCTCAGCGTCTCGAACCGCTGCCGCGGCTGCAGCGCGTCGGGCATCCCTCCCGAAGTTGCTTTGAATTCGCCTGGGGCGGCTTTTTTTTCTTTTGCTGCCGTTTGGGCACGGCACCCTCCTTTCGTTGGCGGGGTACCCTCCCTGGTGCCCAACCTTGGGTGGCAACGATCAGCAATTGGGCCAACAAGCCTCAGGCGGGGAGGAGGCCTTGGACGAGTCGCCGTTACGCGGTTGCCGCAAAAAAGGACGGCGCAATGCTGCAGAATTGCGTAGAGACAGCCGCGAGTGGACGTCGAGGACTTGCCCTACGTCGCATGAGGTGTGCAGTCAAGATCGAGACGGACGAAGAGAAGGGAGAAATCCGGCGGCAGGATGGGGGAGGTGAGGTCGCAGCGGTGACCAGGCCAGGGCCGGTAGGGCAGAATCGGCCCAGAGGCCCCCATTATGCAGCATTCATGCCCAACCTATCAGAGTCAGGTCGGGTGTGCCATTGCCCAATACTAGAGGGCTTGTGTGAGCCTGCTGCGAGCAGAGACGCAGGCGCGTGTTGTTGGCTTGTATTTCCGAATCACCTGGAAGCTGCAGCGATAAAAATGACGGTGGTGTGTAGGTATCACACAGCCTAGCCAAAACCTGCTGGCACGGTGTGAAGATGTGAGATGTGTTTTTTATTCGACTGACAGGGTCGAAGAGCCAAAGCTGGGAATCTCAATGGCAAGCTTCAGCAGTGGGGCGACTGACCGCCTGCAGCACAGCTTTTTCTGATATAGGTGTTCTCACAGCCCACTAGACCGACAGAAGGGGAAGAAATCCAGCAGCAACAAGGAGATAGACCAAGAAGAGGTAGGTACCTAGGAACAAGGCGATCTCGATGTTTTGGCGGCTGACTGGATATCAATTTTGGCGAGCTCACCAGGCCACCACCAATGGGATTAACCGAGACGACCGCCATGTCCCACGGGGATAGATGGGACGTTGTGCACCCACACCAGCGACTGCTGCCTCATGGCATGGGGTCGACACCCTCTCGGGATTTGGAAGTGATATGTCAACGGAGCCGTGTTCGAGCTCAGCGGCAAGGTTGCTACATTATGAGCAAACCAGAACGAGCCGAAATGGCTGTCGCCTACACAAGCCGTCGGTGGGTGCCCCCTGGCTGTGAGCCAGGCTCGATACAGGCAGTTGGCATCTTTTACAGACTCTTCATGGCCTTGGGTTTGGCAGCAGAATAGCTACCGCCTACCACTGGCCGATCTGGTCCAAACCAGCCCAGCAAGTATGCAGTCCTTGTCAAACACAACAAGAGCTGTGCCTAGTCAGTATCATAGCTACATTTTATGCTAGAGGAATCGGGTAGGGAGCGAAGCGAGGAGAAGGATGAGGACGAGCGTACCGTCACAAACACATTGCCCCAGGTCATGGCGTTCCACGACGCAACGTCCATGAACCTGTCGCTGCCGAGCCCGCGGCAGGTTAGGTAAACGTGACCGATGTCGGCTATCCAGAGCGCGACCAGATAGTTCCTGACGACCTTGGGCTCGCTCGTGGTGTAGAGGACCGCAGCGCCGACCATGGCGAGCAGTCCGAATGCATTCCCCAGCTGCTGAGCGACCAGCTGGGAGTTTTTTGAAGACGGCACGGGTGTGTGCTGTGCCATCTGCTGCCCGATAAACCAGTCAGGGGCCACAATCCCAGGGACACAGCCAGCGCTGGCCGGCCGCAGCATTAGCGATGCCCACCAGAGAGAGACATGTAGTCATCCATCGTCTGGGAATTTTGTTGGACTCTTACACCAGGCTGATGGGCTCGAAGATGGTGAAGACGAATCTTGGGAAGGGCGGGAGCCAGGAGCAGGCCATTGTTGCTGGACGACGATGTTGTCCGAGGGGCTGCGATGTGGCGCCGACTTGAGCCCGTTAGTCAAATTGAAAGCTGGACGGCGCTTGTCGCGCGAATGACGTCGATTGACGCCTGTCAAGCAATGTCCGTAGCTCAAGCCTTTCTCCACGTGTAAGTCCGTATCCGTTCCCGCCACCGAGTGCATTTGAGAATCGCACCTACGCGGTATGCTGTCGGCTTTGGATGGTGGGCACTGCTGTTGGTCCGCACGGGTTACCATCCATACCTTCATGGCATCGATGGAATTGTTGAATGGCTGGTGGACTGGCCTCTCCGCTTTGCGGCCCAACTCGAAAACCGTGCGCGCAGCTTTCCATGCACCCCGGTCCCAGACAAATCCCAACCGATTGGGTGCACGCACCAGCCGCGTTTCCCCAGTGCATAAAATATCATGCCATCCAAGAGCACACCCAAGCAACCCTCAGTGCCTCGCAAGGCAAGGCAAGCAAGGCAAACCAGGGGGGCACGGGATTGACAGCGCATCGTGACCACCTCCGCGGACTGCGTCGTCCCTCCGTGGCTTGCAACCTTCATGTCTGGCGACGAGCGCTTTTCGAATCTTGGCTGAGACAGTGGGATCAAGCCTCGCGGAATTGGTCGGCTCTGTCGCGCCTGAGGCTTCCTCCCCGAGCTGCCATTGGACAGGCCGCCCAGCATCTCAAGCCAAAGCACTGAAACCTGGTGTGGGTCAGGCCGTGATAGGCCGCTACTCCCGCTGTGCCGATGCAACCCCGCTCTTGAGGTACCTCCCTCGCCGCACAGGGCCCAGCCCGGTACCTAGATCACCAAAGCGCCCTACAGCCAGAGCCTGTACCGCCTATCGGCACCTAACAGGACCAGACGTAGCACGCACCACAGCTCGACGGCCAGAACAGCTAAATTTGGACGTGAAAGGGGCACCAGCCAAAACGTTGCAGCGGCATACATTACCTCGTGATGACCACCCCGAACACACTGCATTCGCTCCCCCTTTTCTAAATTGTCTCGCGAGCTGCTGCTGCCGCCGCTGCTGCTAGATTTCGCATGCCGTAGCCGTGCATGCTGTCTGGCTTCTCCTCTGGGAGTTCCTTGTTGCAACGTCTTTTTTTTTCTTTTTTGGTTAGGTATTCCGTTCTTTTTACTCTTTTCCTCCCCATTTACCGCTTGTCTCCTCAGTTTCCCTCAATCCGAGGGTGCCCCTCCCCTCTCCTTGTTTTTTTTTTCTTCTTTCCTTGTCGTTTCATGCACTCGTCGTCCGACTATTATTCTCGTTTCCCCAATGCCAGCGCCCGCTGCGGTCTCCCACGATGGCCACCATCGAGCCACGCCTGATACACCTGCTGAACGGCGATAATAAGGGCGGCTACGTGCCTCCGAATGCGCTGCCGCCCCTGCACTCTCTCCAGTACTCGAAGCCAGCTACCTTGCCCGTCTCCCTCCCGTCCCTGGGTCTCGAGCTGGACAAACGCGCCGAACAGCAGCCGGCGAAGCTGCCCTCCACGACCGTCGCCTCCCACCAGATCCCTTCTTTCGCCTCCTTTGTCGGCGACGACACGCCTCGCAGGTCTGCGGCGGTCCCAGCTCACGAATACGATGGCTCGGCCCGTATCAAGAATGCCAGCAACTCCATCCGCGCCCTTCTCGAGGACTCTAGTCCTATCGAACCGTCCCATTCGCTCCGCCTGATCCTCGCCGATGAGGCTGCCGTTCCCTCCGAGCCGTCGCCCGAGGATGCGTCCACCAAAAAGCGACACCGGGCCATGGCGGCCAAGGATGACTTCGTCCAGCTGCCACAACCTCTCAAAAAACAAAAGTCGGCCCAGCAGGTCATGCCTCCCATCATCAACGGCCTCTACGAGCCTCCTCCCAACGCCGCCTACTTCCCGCCCATCGCTTCTGTGGACTTTTGCGCCAAAGATTCCTTGAATCTCAACCCACTGAAAGAGTTCACCGGCGTGTCTGACGAGCGACCTGCTCCTGCGACCCCGACCGATGACAAGCCGGCGGCGAGCGTGAAGACGAGGCGCAGGACCAAGCCCAGACGGAAGTGGACCGAGCTCGAGACGAACAATCTCCTGCTCGGCGTCAGCAGGCACGGAGTTGGCAAGTGGACCAACATCCTGGAGGACCCGGATTTCCATTTCGTTGATCGCACTGCTGGAGATCTCAAGGACCGCTTCCGGACCTGCTGCCCCGACGAGCTGAGGGGCAGCAATGGCAGTATCGGCGTCAAGGCCACTGCATTCAAGGGAAACAGCTTCGACAAGAATGCTCCTGGTTCGTCGTCGGATCCATCGGCCACTGGCGCTGCTTCCGACGCAAACCCCAAAGCCAAGAGGACGTTGAACCTGGAAAGCCTGCTTGCTGGCGATGAAGAGCCCGACTGCGACGCCGCGTCGCCGACATGGTTCATGCCCGAGGCTGACGCGCCACCAAAGCCCCGCAAAAGCCGCGCCCACCGGAAGAAGCTCGAGGACCTGGTCGAGTTGGGAATCCGCGGACCCTTCAAAAAGTCGCACCGCCGCGAGCGCAGACCCTTTACGGAGCAGGACGATCACGAGATCCTGCAGGGCATCCGCCAGTACGGCCCCGCATGGACGAGGATCCAGAGGGACGAGAATTTCAACCTGTCGAGCCGTCAGCCGACCGACCTCCGCGACCGCGTCCGGAATAAATATCCCGACATTTATGCCAAGATCGAGAAGGGCGGCATCCAGATCAAGGAGCCCAGCCGTGCCGTCGGTGTTCTGGAACCCACGGTGAACATGACGATCGAGAACTCGCTGGACCCCCAGTTGAACCGCACCTCCTCCAAGGACAGCATCCAGCGGTGGACCCTCGATCCCGTGGCTGAAACGTCCGCTTCGGTCCAGCAGCACGCCTTTGACGTCAATGACCACCCCGCGGCCGCATACCAAGGCAATGTTGGAGAGATGGATATCTCGCGTCTTCTTCTGTCCGACACCCAACTCGTCTGACCTGGCGACCTCTTTCGTCGGTGAATTCCCATCCAAGTTGGACGCTTTCGAAACTACCCTTCGCACTCTGTTCCGCCTCCTCGGTCTCCCTGTTTTCATCCGTCGGGTTACATGCACATGCGACGCTTGGATACCCAAAAGTGCTCTTGGCCGCACACTGTCAAGGCACCCAAGCCCCTTGGCCGCACAATTGCCAGCTTCTCTTTTTTCTTTCTTTCCTGTTTGCCCTCACCTTTGTCACATTTTTGTTCAAGCCTCGCTGCGAAGCGAGAGTCACTGTCCCTGCCAGTCATGTTACTTTCCGTTTCTTGTTTCTTTTTTGTTGTTTGTTCTTTCAAATGAGTTAGAATACCGGACGAGCCGCAATGGCGTGGATCCTAAATCAGGAGTGTTTTTTGGGAACTGGGATTCTAGATACGGACTTCCTGTCGTTACAGGCACAAAATCACGGGCTCGTGCCCTTCTGTTATTGTTTCTTCTTTTCTTTTTCTTTTTCTTTTTCTCTTTCTCTTTCTTGTCTTTCTGTCTGTACTCTTCTTTTCCTTCTCTTCGGATGGGGGTATGGGTTGGTCGAGGAGGTTAATCATCAGACCGGAATTTTATACTAGAAAAGAGAGCAATCTCCACGGGAAATCAGGACGTTTCTACTCTACTTTCATTCTACTTACCTGCCTACCGATCTCTCTAGGGTAGGTTGCTACTTACAAGCCTGTACTTGGCCAATAAGAATCGCAAATATGCCATTCTCAAAAGCTGTTCTCTTTTTGTTGCTACCATCTTCTCAGCCGCGAGCTCTGCTCGAGATTTGCGATATGTCACGTGCACTCAAAATTGACGATGCCACGTGATGCTCTGCAGAATTCGGGCGGGCAGGGCAAGCGACTGTGGTCCGTGCCACTGGCGGGGCTTCGTTAGGGCTCACAATGCAAATTGGACCATCACTTTCTCCCAACCCGACCTTGTCTTTTTTTTCTTTGGTTGTTCGGTTGTTCTTCGTTCCTCGACAGCGTCAATTCTCCGCCAACTAACCACGACACTATCAAACAGCCGCCAAAATGGGTAGAGGACCGTAAGTCTCATGAATGAGGAAGGCAATGCTTTTCTCTGCCCCCTCTGGGCTTCCTGCCAGCCGGCGGAAAACCCATCCCTCGATCGACGCACAACCATCATGGTACTGACCGCGGCCACTTTCGACCGACAGGAAGAAGCACCAGAAGCGCCTCAGCGCGCCATCGCGCTGGCTGCTGGACAAGCTGTCTGGTGTCTACGCGCCCAAGCCGTCGCCCGGTCCGCACAAGCAGCGCGAGTGCCTGCCGCTCGTCGTCTTCCTCCGCAACCGCCTCAAGTACGCCCTCAACTTCCGCGAGACCAAGGCCATCCTGATGCAGCGCCTCGTCAAGGTCGACGGCAAGGTTCGCACCGACGCGACCTACCCGACCGGCTTCATGGACGTCATCTCGATCGAGAAGACGGGCGAGAACTTCCGCCTCGTCTACGACACCAAAGGCCGCTTCACCGTCCACCGCATCCAGGCCGAGGAGGCCGAGTACAAGCTCGGCAAGGTCAAGCGTGTCCAGCTGGGCCGCGGCGGAGTCCCATTCTTGGTTACGCATGATGCCAGAACGTGAGTTCTACCATCTATCAGCCGTTGGACCAAGTTTTGGTTGAGTCCTCTTCCGCTTCAAGCAGAAGCCCGCCCCCCACCCGGGAGAAAGAAGTGGTGCTGTCTGTCTTTTTTCTCGTGGCTGGGTGGGCGGTGGAACTTGTGTGTGTGGAGGAAGAGAGACAAGACGCAAACGGCTGGTATGTCCCTTTCAAACGCCCTTGGAGAAGCTGACAGCCCCTTCCTCTCCGTAAACAGCGTCCGCTACCCTGACCCTCTGATCAAGGTCAACGACACCGTCAAGATCGACCTTGCCACTGGCAAGATCACCGACTTCATCAAGTTCGACACTGGTGCCATGGCCATGGTCACTGGCGGTCGCAACATGGGTCGTATCGGCGTCATCACCCACCGTGAGCGCCACCACGGTGGCTTCAACATCGTCCACCTTAAGGACGCCATTGACAACACCTTTGCCACCCGGGAGAGCAACGTTTTCGTCGTTGGCACTGAAAAGCCGTGGATCTCGCTGCCCAAGGGTAAGGGTGTCAAGCTTACCATCGCTGAGGAGCGTGACCGCAGGCGCGCCCACACCATCGCCCACTAAGGAATTTGTGGTGATGATGGTTGGCGTTGCGTGTGGGCTTGTTAAATTTGGGCAAAAATCACACGGGGGGTCTTTTTTCATGGGAACGAATCATCGGTACGGAGTCCAGGATGCGGTTTTTTTCCTCGTAGGGCACTCATCTAGCTTTAGTCTGAGAAAAACTTGATGCAACGGTTTTTCCATGCTCCCCTACGCAATGGGGATATGACGAACGGCTCAGTATAATGAAGCACCGTCCCAGGATTTCGTGCGTGTCGGTTTGGTCAGCGTAAATTTGCTTTAATGATTGGTCCGCTTCTCGCAAGTAAGCCCTCGTTCGACCAGCGGCGCAGCCACAAACAAAGTCGCCTGCCATAACGTCACTAGCAGCTTTGTGTTGGTCGCGAGGCGCGGCAAAGAGGAAAAGGAAAAGAAAAAGAAAAACAACAAGGAGCGGTGAGGTCCTCAGATCCTTTTGCCCACGCTGACCCCCGCGCGGGATAAAAACCCTTGCTGAGTTGTGATCTCCGGTTCACGTCGACAAACGCATTGTTATCAGCCTGCGGCGAAGCTAGACGGGCCGATGACGAACCAGGGCGGGAGCCATGGGTTCGGTTGTTTTATCCCATTCTTTCGAAATCCCCGTGTAACAGCGCTCCGGGGGCCGCAAAAAGCAGAAATGATGCAAGACAGGAAACGTACCGCCGCCGTGTTTTTGTTTTGGCCCCTTGTGACCGACCACCCCTGTCCTGCCCTGCGGCTCCCCAAAGCCCCCTCCCCTCCCCTCTCTGGCAAGCTCACCGGTTCTGTGAACGACAGGAAGGGGTTCATGATGCTAATGCCATCTTTTTACTCCTCCCCCGTCCGTCCCAGAACATAACCATATCACCGACTTTGACCCGCATCAACACCCGACGGCAGGAACGTGACGGCATGCCTATAGCTAGCTAGGCACCTTTTTTTTTTTTTTTTCTATTTCCGTATCAATCTTACAAAAGCTGGGACCCCCTGCGGCTATCGACGGAGATCCTTTGATCTTGGTGAGGGAGGGTTGTCTTGCTTTTTGGGACCCCTCGGTGTCTTTGCGAGGAAATGCGCTATTTTGGAAAAACCTCCACACCACCCACACGCGACACCCAGCTTTTTTAGTAGGTAGGTACAGATCGGTGTGACATTGGTCCCAGGTATAGGTAACCGCTCGCAAAAAAAAAAAAAAAAAAACGTCGGTAGCCTCGCGGCAGTCGCGAGGGCTCGCCGGACCTGACATAAAACAGGTAATTCTAGCCGTCACGCATACGAGGTGATGTAGTGGATCTTTTTCCCTGTAGTCGGGTCCAATCGCGTCGTGCGCGTCCAAAATTCCCCCTCCCCTCCATCTTGGTTTGGCGCTCGGCCTGTCTTGTGACGACGAGCTGACGTGCGGATAAATGCCTCTTTTGATATGTTCGCGTAGGGTCTGTGACACCCCTTTCCTCTTGTCCACCCATCCATCCATCACGCAGGCGGCACGTGGTTCCCATTTTTGTTCTCGTAATCATTCTGGGCCCCTCTCGACTGAGGAAGGGGTCTCGTGCTGTGTTGAGCGGTCATGGCGTCGGGAGTGCCGTCACGGGGGACTTCAGTGTTTGGTTGCTCGGACGGAGAAATGCCCGTTTCAATGTGCATCTCGGGAGGGCACGCGACTAAAAAGCCCGGTCGCGCCGACCGCAGCTCGGCGATCGATTCCGACGCTTTTGGATGCATGGCTACCATCGAGCTCCACTCGATGCTTGTTTGTTTGTGCTCCATCTCCTACATGCATACAATACAGCCTTCGACGTTCTTGCGTGTGAAGGCAGCCAGGAAATCGGGGCCGATTCGGCAAAGATAGCTTGATCGAATATGCCCAGTGCCAAAGAGCGCAGGTTTTTCTTCTCACCAAGCCCCGCGTATGCACCTTGAAGTCATCCTGTCGTCTATTTTTTTTTTTTTTTTTTTTTTTTAATACTTGTGCAGCAAGCCGCGGCACAGGTGTATATATTCTCGGAATACGGAAATTGCGTCTATATAAAAATAGGCCACGGCTGGCCTTGTTCGGGTGTCATCAGAATATATGGCCACAGATTCTATTTCGTAAGGCATACAACTGCAATAAGCAGGGATGGGGGACGGGAGGAGATGAGAAGTCGAACACACTGCATTGGTATTCCCGTGTTAGGAGTGAAGTCGAGCAAGGTACGAAGGAGGTGGGGTAGCCTCGCATGTTCCAGCTGCGGCTGGGCTGGGCAGGAGGACGAACCTAGGGTCGGGCCCAGACCGGCATATTGTATACCTAGTTAGGTATTTGGTCAAAGGTGCAGTACATAGTAGGTGCGGGGAACCTGTGCCTGCCCCCTCACTTTGGGTTCACACCGAATGTACAAGCGAACTCGGGTCTCACACCGGATTTACAAGCGACGGAGGTTGCTTAGGCGCTGTGCTCTGTGATTCGGCACCGAGCTGGCTTGGAAAGGCTGTGATGGGTGCTTGGCCTGGCCCCTGGTCATGCGGCCAGCCAACCGTGCAAGCACCAATGGACACTTCCGGGAGGGGAAGTGGCGGCAAGCTGCAGCTGGTCTAGCGAACGGGCAGTCGGCGCTCATCGGCAATGTCGGGCAGAAAGGCGTTGAGCAAGGACGTAATTCCCTCTCATCTTACTAACAAGATCTTACTGAGTGGTATGTCCGGGCTGGGGCGGGCTCAACCGTCTCACCACATTTTTCCCTCTTACCTGGGTCGACAGCCCATCCACACACGGTGGCGGGCGGTACTTGCCAGCCATTATGCATTATCCGCCCGCGCGGTTGCTCCTCAAGAATGACGGGTAGCCAGGAAATCAGGCCTCATGCATGGCGGCGGGTCGACAAGTGACAGTTCGCGCCGGGTTCTCGGGCTTTCCGGAAGATCTTTTTCGTTCTAGTGCGGACACCCCGCTCCATCCGTACCTGATGGTCGCTGCATCTTGCCTTCCAGGTCACTGCCGGATGGGACGTCAAAAAGTCCGCCGGTTGCATGGTGGGTACCGGCTGTCGGTCCTCACAGAAAAAAGTACCAAGAAAAGGCGGGATCTGGACTGGCTTGTGAGAAGGATAGGCAGAGAAAAGATGGGGAGATACATGAACGTACCCACTCCCTCGCCTTCGGGAGGGTGTGGCTGTCACATATGCACACGCAAATCAGGGTCGAGGTCGCGCGACGGGCAGGATATAGAATAAGGAGAAATTAGAATCGCAGACTGGAAATTGGTCCAGTGCTTTTTGATGTAATCCCTTTGCCCGGTCTGGCCTCAATGGCTCACGTGCGCCGCCGTCAGTGGGGGTTCCCACCAGGCCCAGGGGCTTTGGGCTTTTAGACACGCTAAGCGTCAGCCCAACGGCAGCCGTAGCCGTCACCACCCCCACCCGAATCGGTCATCAAATGGTGTCAAGTGTTTATTTCTTTTGTTCTTTCTTTTTACGACATGCTCATAAGCTTTCCCTTGCTTTTTATGCTTTGTGTGCCATCTCACCCGGATCCAATCTCCATTTCCATTATGCGCTAGCATTGTCGCTGGGCGCAGATGACCGCGGCGGGCAAATCCGAGGGCGCTTGCCTTCTTGTCCGGCTGGTTTCTCCTTGACAAGGCCAAGTCAAGGTTTTGCCTCCGTTCTTGACCGGCTCTCGGCCATCACACGTGCATGGTCCAACAGCCATCCGTCGCCCTTCCTGCTTCCATCAACGCTATTCCTTCTAGCACGTCCCCGCTCTTCCCAGCGAGGCGGCTCGCTCGCCGCCTCCCGCCCCATAGCCCTTACTCAGTCTTCCACTAGTTGGATCCATTTCTGGGCAGGTCTCGCCGAGGATCTGGCCAACGCCTCCGCCTTTCCTAGGCCGCCCCTCTTCTCGCAAAGGAGTTCGACTCCGCTTCCCGCTCTCGCCGGACATGACGACACAGCTACTAACACGGCTGCTACGTAGCCGTCGGACACAAGCCCGTGGTCGTTAGTCTTGTGACGGGCAGCTATTGTGCTTCCCCTCTCCGTCCACTGCTCCACTTCGGCTTTGGACGACGTCCCAATGTGACCTTTCCCTGTGTCCGTCCGAACCTACATTGGGGTTACCAAATGGAGACCGCTTGGTTGCCAGCAGCTTACTAGTAGCAGCTGTTCGGTCCAGCAAAACTCGCTTGCCCTTGCGGCGTTCCATTATGTATATTTCTTTCCTCTCACGATGATCTTGCCCTGTGCTGGCTTCGTCTTACCAGCCGTCCTCATCATCTCCCCTTTTGTCCCTTCTCGCTGTTGTACGTCTTCATTTTCGCTAGGCCACTTATTGCCACTTATATACAACAGTGGCCGGCCCCAATACGACCATCCTCTCCACCCCACAAGTGCATCCGCATCCTACCCACACTCCGCTCTGCTCTGCGCCCCGGACCCAGTTCTGCGCGCTCCTCCTTACCCTGGGCGTCTTGGCCATCGTAAAAAGCAAGGGGCGTCCTGTACGTTGTCGGGCGTTGAGGCGGAGAGCCTCAGTCGAGAGTGCCGGCCTCGCCTTTCCGATTCCGGAACAGTGTCGGACTCTCTTGGGTATTATACCGGGCTAGTCCCATCCTGGTGAGCATGTCACGCTTCTCTCATCATTTCTTTCTTTGTAGTTTTTTTAGCCATGACCTTGTTTTCTTCTCCTCCCTCCTCTCCCCCCTCTCTCTTTACCCTTCACAGACCGAAGCAGAACATATCAGTTCGTCCGAAATATCTGAACCAAAAAGTCTGGGGAACCCGTGACTCTGTTGTGCCGCTGTTGGTTTTGACTCGACCGGCCCACTTGCGTCTGTAATTGTATACACAGGTTTGGTCTACGGGCTTACCCATTCTCGCTAGATCGCCCTTCACGTTCTTACCCCAGACTCGGGTCGTTTTCTTTTCTCTTCGCACGGGTTCCCTGTTGGTCTCGATTTATACTTCAGCTTCGGCACTCCTGAACATGTCATCCAATCTTTGGGCGCGGGCGGCCATGCCTTTCCGTCGAATCGCAACCGGCGGGAGGCCGACCTTCGGAGCCGCCCGGCCTAGGCGGCACGTCTCCGGCGGTGGAAGTGGTACAGCCTCGACCACGGCCACTGCCTCTGCGGCTTCGACACCATGGACCAGCCAGCGGGTTCTCGCCGTCGCCATCGCCGCAGGGCTTACGGGATGGGGCGCCTCTACCTTGTACCCGCGGCTGTTTCCCCAGGCTAGCAGACCTATTCTGCTTGACGACAGATTCCCGACGCCGCGGTACGCGAGTTTGCCCGTTATGGAGCTGGTACGTTTCATCCATCCTCCACTCAGCACATCACGGAGTTTTCCCGCTCTGGATCATGCCTCAGCCACTCATAGCCAGAATCTAGGCCATCAAGGAGATCCAACGTGAAATAGGACTCGACGACATAATCTCGACGGACCCCGACGACCTCCATGCCCACGGGTACTCGGAATGGTCCTCGACCAACCCCGAAGGCCTCCCGGTGGCCGTGGCTTACCCGCGGAGTACGGAGCACGTGTCAACGATTGCACGTATCTGCCACCAGCACCGAGTGCCCGTCATCCCCTACTCGGGAGGATCAAGCCTGGAAGGCAACTTCTCAGCACCATACGGTGGAATAAGCGTCGACTTCGCCTATATGGACAAGATCATCCAGTTCAACAAGGCCGACATGGACGTGGTGGTGCAGCCGAGCATCGGGTGGCAGGATCTCAACGCGGAGCTGCTCAAGATGGACGCGGGGCTATTTTTCCCCATCGACCCGGGGCCGAGCGCCAAGATTGGCGGAATGGTCGGGACGAACTGCTCGGGCACCAACGCGGTCAAGTATGGCACCATGAAAGACTGGGTTATCAACCTGACTGTTGTTCTGGCCGATGGCACTGTCATCAAGACTAGGCGCCGCCCGCGAAAGTCTTCGGCAGGCTACAATCTCAACGGCCTTTTTGTAGGCTCTGAGGGCACTCTAGGCTTGGTAACCGAGGGTGGGTAACCCCCCGTTCCATCTCTTTTATCTCAGGCCATGAAAAATTATGGGATCGATACTGACACAATCAACAGCGACGCTCAAGCTCGCCGTCATCCCGGAAGATTTCTCGGTGGCAGTGGTAACGTTCCCTTCGATCCGCCACGCGGCGGCGACAGCGGCCGGCGTGATGCAAGCAGGGGTTCCAGTGGCCGCCATGGAAATCATGGACGAGGTACAGATGAAGGTCGTCAACATGAGCGGGGCGACGGCGCCCAGGAAATGGAAAGAGACGCCGACGCTCTTCTTCAAGTTCTCGGGAACCAAGGCTGGGGTCAAGGAGAACATCAATATGGTGCAAAGCATTGCAAAGGCCAACGGGGGTGGCCAATTCGAGTTCGCCAAGGATGCTGAGGAACAGAAGGTGCTGTGGTCGGCGCGCAAGGAGTCGCTCTGGTCCATGCTCGCCCTGCGCCAGGGCGGTGAGGATGTCTGTAAGTGCGAAAATCGGGAGGCTCGGCCGATACAAGAAGGCTCGAATACTGACAAGCTTGCTCCTCCCCGTGGCGGTTTTGCAGTCAGCACAGATGTGGCGGTTCCTTTCAGCCGTCTCGCGGACCTGATCGAAGTCAGCAAGAAGGAGATGGACGATCTCGGACTCTTCGCCAGCATCCTAGGCCACATCGGCGACGGCAACTTCCACGAGAGCATCCTCTACAACCGACAGGACCCGGAGGAGCGGGAAAAGGTGGAGCAGTGTGTCAAGAACATGGTCAAGCGAGCGCTGGAGATGGAGGGCACCTGCACTGGCGAACACTCTATCGGCTGGGGCAAAAAGGAGTCTCTGCTGTGGGAGGTTGGGCCCGACACGCTCGGCGTCATGGTATGTTGCTCTCGTCTTGGCCTTCGGACTCTTCGACATATCGTACCCTTGTTTGGTCTTTGTGTGACATGGGCATCAGTCTGCTGACACCGCCCCCCTTGCCTCTCCTTCAGAAAGCGATCAAGTCTGCTATAGACCCGAATTGGATTATGTGAGTTGTCCACTCATGGCAGGCTGGTGTCATATCGTTCCTTTGGCCCTTGAATAGTTGCTAACCTCACAATGATGGCCAACCCTTAGGAACCCTGGGAAGATCTTCGACCGGCAGGGACTTGGAAAATAAGATTCCGCTCTGTTGTCAGAGCCTACTCAGGCATCTAGGGGGTATCTCTGTTGTTATGATTAGCATAAAAAGCACGAGCGCAAGGTAGGGTTAGCGAGCAACACAAAAACAAAGTCGGATATTTTTTTTGTACTTTAGATAACCTCGCGCAAACAGCCACACGGATGGCACCAATTCTCACCGTTTGCTCGCCACACTGTGCATCTGCCGGCCACCTGGTAGTCACACTCATATGCTTAAAGCAGCATGATAGGACCGGTTTGAAAACCTCGGATGGCTGCAGCGCCCACCAAAATACATGCTTAAGTGGGTTCGCAGACATCTTGTGGTAGGTATCAAGCCTAAGCGGTTTGTTGTGTCGAAATTTACAACCTCAAAGCGGCTACAAACAGAAAGCTGCGAGGCTCCAGTCTTCCTTTTTTTTTTTCTTTTTTCGTCACCAACGACGCCTGCCATTTCCAAATCAACTTGGTGGGCGGTAGAGTCTAGGTTACTTTTTTTTTTTTTTTGTCTTGAACGAGAAATCACTGGCCTTCGCTCCTTCCTGCCTTTTTCATCTAGCACGCCTTTTCCTCCGCCAAAACTTGTCGTGTCCTTCTTCACTCTCCCTCACCACCCCCCCAACTCTACTTACCATTTACTCCTAGACAAACACCTGACGTTGCCCGGGTGTTTGCACACCTACAAACTTTCCCACCCGAGCATACCTCATACCGTCTGCCTTCACCTCTCTCCTCTCGCATCCACCGTAGTCGAACGCGATTGGGGTTTTGTGCCAGAGGTCGCGCCTGCAGTCTCCGTCCGGCCCTGATGGCAAAGTCCAGCACTCGGCGCCGTAGCTAGCCCGTCGCAGCTTACCCATTCCTCCTTCACTCCCGTCCTAGATACCGAGCTTCCTATGCATCATGACCATCAACGACGTCGAGCGTCACCTTGCCCCTCCAGCCAGTGGGCGGCGCAGTCGAGCCTCTCAGTCCTCGTTTGGCCTCACTCCTCTCCCGTCTCCTACTGACACTCCTCCTAGCCGTGCATCGCCCGTCCCCTCGTCGCAGTCTTCTCACGGTGGCGGCACTTCGTTGCCTCAGACACCCTCCGGCCAGATCGACCCGGCTTGGAGGATCCCATCTGTTTCACCCACGCCTCGCCATGTGAACCCTCACATTCAGGGCGGCAGGCCCGATCTAAGCTATGGTCCTCCGAGACAACCCGGCCATCCAGGCGCGCGCAACGGACCGCTGCTGCCCCGTCGCTCAGCCAACGTGCAGCTCTGCCCGCCACCTGAGAACTGGAAGCTGTTCTCCTCCATGTCCATCAGCCTGATCAGGCTGCCTCTTGACATCACGACCTGGGACATCTGGCGTGCGTTGCAGTCACGTGTAAACCTCATCATGATCGACATCATCGAGAGGAGGGAGTGTTGCAGGGCACGGGTGAAGATGGAGCCGCCCGACCTTGGCAACCTGCCTTGGGCCGATGATGGCTCTCTGGAGATCCCCTACGGCAAGAGGAGAATATTCACTACCAGGGTCGAGATTGATCCCTACGGCTTTTACGGAGGAGACTCCATCGCCAGCCCGCTCAACCGGGCAGTGCCTAGCGAAGTCAAGCTCGCCCCCGCGGTCGTCAGGTTCGGGATCATGATCGCCAAGACCAAGATGATGATCCGGGCAGCCCTCCGACCTCTGCCTGCCGGAAATCCCTTCAAGCTTGTGGTCGACTTCAAGCGTCGATGTATCAAGCTCCAGTTCTCTGTTGCCCTGAACGAGACGAAAGGAAAGGCAACCCTCCGCCGCATCCACGAATACAAGGTCGAGATACGCTTCAGCGAGCTCAGCAAACTCATGCGTGTTGACCAGGACACCGACACGTGCAATCTCGTCATTCCCCTCGAGTGTCCGCCCGTCTTCTACCGTGAGGTTGATAACAAGCAAGACACTCACAACGAGGAGCGTAAGCTGTGGACCGAGTACGACACATGGTGGCGTCAGTGCAACATCATGGACGATCCGAGGCTGATGAAGGAGACCCCTCTCAGCCTCAACGAGGAGCATCGCCAGGTCATCGACCTTGGCCGCTGGACCACGTACTGCATCGAGCTTTCCAAGGGTCAGTGGCATCCCATAGAGGGCTATCTGGGAGACTTCAACATCCGGACACACACCGAGGTCGATTTCCAGTTCTCGGCACCAGAGGATGACCCGGTGGTCATGTGGAAATATCTCGACAGGGCGGCCGACCTTGACCAAGACGGGCATATGCTCGAGATTCTTAGTGACTCGGATCGCATCAACCTGCCTTGGGAGGTCCGGTACCAGCTCGAAGTCTGTATCTCTCGACGCCATCTCCTCGAGTCCAGCATCACGGTGGAGTTCCTCCAAGAGCTGTCCAAGATGAGACCTCGCGAAGCCAGAATGGTGCTCGAGTATCCCATCGATCGCCGTGTCAAGTTTTACGACCCGATGCGGCTGCTGCAGGAGACTCGGGAAATCAGATACGCCCCAGACGTGCATCCCGAGCTGCTCCCGGAGTATTGCATGATGATGCGCAAGGCCGTCGTCACGCCCTCAACCGTCTACCTCACCTCGCCCACCGTCGAGACCACGAACCGTGTTTTGCGACACTACTATGACCTCCGCGATCGGTTCATGCGCGTCCAGTTCACCGATGAGCTGCCCCGTGGTCGCATCAATGCCACGCATGACCAACGCGTGAACGACGAGCTCTATACTCGCGTCTACCGGGTCCTGAAGAACGGCATCTTCATTGGAGACCGCCACTACCAATTCTTAGCCTTCGGCAACTCGCAAATGCGCGAGAGCAGCGCGTACTTCTTTGCTCCCGTCGGCGGTGTCACCTGCGACAGCATCCGGGCCTGGATGGGCAACTTCAGCCACATCCGCAACGTCGGCAAGTATGCGGCTCGGCTGGGACAATGCTTTTCCACCACACGCAACATTAACGGCACGTCCCTTCCGTGGATCAAAACGATTCCAGACATCGAAGCCAACGGCTACTGCTTTTCTGACGGCGTCGGCAAGATCTCTGGGCTCTGGTCGTCCGTCATCGCCTCGCAGCTCAAGCTGTCCACATGCCCCTCGGCCTTCCAGTTCAGGATGGGCGGTCGCAAGGGCGTTCTTACCGTGTGGCCTGACCTCAAGAACTTGGAGATCCACGTGCGGCCCTCGCAGGAGAAGTTCCAGACAGAGCACAGCCGTCTCGAGATCATCCGGTGCTCCCAACACTCTGTCGCTACGCTCAACCGCCAGACCATCCCCATTTTGTCCGCTCTGGGAATCGAGGATCGCGTGTTCGAAGAGATGCTTGCGGACCAGCTTGCAAACTACGACAAGGCCATGGAGGATCCCATCGCGGCGGTGTCGCTGCTGAAGCTCTACGTGGACGAGAACCAGATGACGTACACGCTGGCGCAGCTGATCATGGCAGGACTCATGAAGTCGCAGGAGCCGTTTGTGTGGACAATGATGCGGCTCTGGCGAGCATGGTCGATAAAGTCTCTGAAGGAAAAGGCCCGCATTGTCGTCGAGAAGGGCGCGTTCGTTCTGGGCTGCGTCGACGAGACGGGCAAGCTCCGCGGCCACCACGCCCACGTCTCGACTGGCCCCAACCAGCGGCCCCGGCTCAACCACTCGGAGCTCCCGCAGATCTTTCTGCAGGTCCCAGACGGCCCGGATGGAATCTACAAGGTAATCACCGGCACCTGCGTCGTCGGGCGCAACCCCTCGCTCCACCCGGGAGACCTCCGCGTCGTCGAGGCGGTCAACGTGCCTGAGCTTCGGCATCTCAGGGACGTGGTGGTGTTCCCCAAGACCGGCGACAGGGATATCCCCAGCATGTGTTCAGGCGGCGACCTGGACGGGGACGACTACTTTGTCTTCTGGGATGAGCGGCTGGTGCCTCCGCCCGAGGAGCGCAACTGCCCGCCGATGTGCTACACCGCCGAGAATAGCAAGGAGCTCGACCGTGATGTCACGGCCGACGACCTGCGCGGGTTCTTTGTTATCTACATGAAGAACCACTCGCTGCCAACCATTGCACACGCGCATCTGGCACAGGCCGACTGCCTAGGCGTCAAGGATCGCGTCTGCATCGAGCTGGCGAGGCTGCACTCGCAGGCCGTCGACTACCCCAAGACGGGCATACTCGCCGTGGTCCCGCGCGGCCTCATGCCCAAGCATTACCCCCATTTCATGGAGAAGGCAAAGAACAGGACGTATCGCTCTGGCAAGATCCTGGGAAAGCTATACGACAAGGTGCACCAGGCCAGCTTCCATCCGGCCTACGAGATGCCCTTCGATGCGAGGATCCTCAACAAGTACAAACTGGATGCAGACATGCTGAGAAAGGCGCGCCAGCTAAAGACCAAGTACGATCAGGCCATGAGACGGATCATGGGTCAGGCCGACATCGAAACGGAGTTCGAGGTCTTTTCCGCCTTTGTCCTCTCGCGCCCACGGGTGGGCAATGCGTACAAGCATCAGGAGAATGTGGGCCGCGAGTCCGCCACCCTCAAGTCGCTGTTCCGCCAGAAGTGCATCGAGGCCGCGGCCGAGCTTGCGGGCGGCACCAAGATGTCGTCGAGCTGGCTGCGTCAGGATGTCGAGGCGCTTGGCCCGTTCGTCGTTGCCATGTACAAGATCACCGACGAGGAGATCAGGATCGCGCTGCACGAGTGCAAGTCCAGGGGAGCGAAGCCGAACCCCAAGTCAATGCCACTGATCTCGTTCCCCTGGATTTTTGACACGGTCCTGGTGCAAATCGCGACCAGCGTGGGCAACAAGCCCCCCAGCAGCGTCGAGGTGGCTGGTGACAACGAGGCAACTACTATTACTACTGGTCTTGCGTCTGCAAATGCTGTCGGTTCTACTCCCGGTCCTGCTGCTGTTACAGGACCCGTCACCTTCGGAGACCTGAAACAGGTTGAGCTTTCTTCCCGGCTTCATGATCTCGACGAAGAGGACATTGTGGAGATGGACTATGTTCGGTTCAGGGATGGACGCGTGGTCCATCGTGGCGTCATCCTCGACCTCTTCCACGCAGACGAGGATGGCTATATGGAGGAGCACGACCCGGACTTCATGCCCTTACCAAGTGGAGAAGACGAGATAGTCGACACGCCTCTGATTGACGTGTCAGAGGAGAAAGCTGAGGTCCCCCTCCTGATCGACTTGGCCGATCCTAGCGATAACACCCCAGCCGACTCGTCCGAGGAGAGCGACGCCGGTTCCAGCCATGGGACAGTTGGACGAAGCGATGTTAGTATAGCGAGCACAATAGGAGTAAACGCGCCTGGCCATATCACCGCTAACGACGATAACTACGCACAGAGCGACCAGGAGCACGGCGACGTGAACCTGATCCAGTTTTCCCCAGAGCGACCTCATTACCCAAGCTTTGCTCCCCCGCCGCTCAGGCGACCGATGAGGCTACCTTCGAGACCTCGCTACAACCTGGACGCCCCAAGCCCACGGCGCCGGCAGCCAACCACACCTTCTAGCCTCAACTATGATGACGACGACGATGCCCTTGTCTTTGATGACGCGGCAGCGACCGCTGATGACAAACAGAATAGTGGCGGCTGCAGTGTTGGTCTTGGCAAGCTGAAGGTGCCTGTTCCCAGCCGCAGCTCGGTTAGCGACCTGTCTGCGGCCCTCGAGGCGACTACGGTCCAGACCCAGGCCCAGGAGCACAAGGACAAGGATAAGGCCAGCATGAAGGAGGGTTCGGTCAACCCGGCTCTGATCACGCACACCCAGACGGCGGCCGAGGGAGGATATGGCAGCACAACGACGCCCAACAGCGAGGAGCAGGACGACAGCGACACGGACGACCGTTACTTTAAGCGGGACGTCGTGGTGGTCAAGAATACGGCGCTGAGCCGCCTGGGCAGCATGTTTGAGGACATCGACTCTGAGTGAGCTGACACGCTGGGCCCTGTATGTGCCCGCCAGCTCCCTCCCTACTTTCGGCTTCTCGGCAAGGAGCGAGCGCGACCATGAGACAACTCTTGGAGTTACACGGTTTGAACTAGCTTCTTGCGGGTAAGATTCCGAGATAAAAGACGGAGCAGCAATTACGGAGTATTAATATTCTAGAGTTTCTTTTTCCACCTTGTTTGAAGAATTGTCCTTCATTTCATCGCGGCAGCTGGACAAGAACTCGGGATATACACCCCGAGCGGGTTATGGGGGAAATCGGGCACAGCGAGTTGCACGTTTGCTTTTATTTGCTTGTTCTTTCTGTTTGGAATCTTTCGGGGTAATTTCCATCATCTGCTTGAGCGAGAGCGAGAGCTGCCAGAGAGAAAGCCGTGCTGGTGGAGGCTACTCTCATACCTGGGCGCCAAACACACTCATCCCTTCGTTCCATAGAGCTTGTGTAGGAAATTTGTAATTTTTTTTTTTTTTTTTTTTTTAAGGGAGGCATACGGGTGTCGCCACCGCGTCGTCCTGCCCATCGAAATCGACGGCTCATGATATCCTGGACACTCACCTCTCATTCGTCCAACCGATTTGTCACGCCGGCGCAAGGGAGATCAAAAAAGGAGCGACCGGAAAACATGTCCAGGTTAGGAACACGGGGCACGCAACTCATCAAGGGTAGCCTCGGCCAGTATTTTATTCCTTCCCAGTTCGGTCAATTATAATGAGGTAGCAAAGGAAACAGGAGGAGTTTTCTCTACTTTTTGGCCTTTTGGTGTATTGCTTTTATTCTGGTCTACGTGGCCGTGCAACGAACTCTCGTCTATTTTGTTTGCTTTCACTTCCTCACGCAGAGATCGCTCCGAATGACCCACTTCTCGCCAGCCGTCACCTCGCGCCCTTCGTGCTGGCAAGGGGCAAAAAACCTGCATGTCAGCAAAGCAAGCATCACCTTTTCCATTGGAGAAGACACAACATACCAGCATGCAGTCGTCCCCGTGCTTGTGCAGCAGCAGCAGCCCCGCCTCGGGGGCGACGGCGACCTCCTCCTTGGCCGAGACGCGGTCCCTGGTGTAGAAGACGGTCTCGCCGCCCGCGCAGCCGCCGTCGGCCGTCGAGGTCAGGTAGAGCAGGAGGGTCCAGGTCGTCTTGGCCGGGATGGACGTCTTGCCGTCTTCTGCCGTGACCGCGACGTTGTTGGAGTCATCGTCTTTATGTGGTCAGTAGGTTAGTCAGCTCTACCTACTGGACCGGAAGGGGTCACAGGTTTTGCCCCGCCGTCAGAGCCCAAGACTAGCACCGGAATCTCTTGCCTGGTGTGGAAGGAAGGGAGGGAGGGAGGGAGGGTGAGTGGGATGCGATACCAGGGGCCGGGTTGGCTCCGATTGGACGGCTGCGTTCACATTTGCACACACACGCACACGCCAGCCACACAAACGTACGTTCCTACCACCCTCGCTCCTTCGGGGCACAACGAGAGACTGGAAATAGGAGGGAGAGAGAACCCACAGTGAGGCGCAAAGTGTTGGCCCTTGGTGTAACGATAGACTCGAATGTTGGGGTTCAGCCCAACGACTTCCCCGCCCCTGGTTGTCGAGTGGTCAGAAACAGGGCAGGGATATCTCAAAGAAGGAAAAATGACCGAAAGGATTTCTCTCTGTAACCAGTGAGAAAGGGAGGCAGGTGTGAGTTGGCAAGCAGCAGGCGGGCTACGTCTCACCATAGACGAGGGTCGAGAACAGTATCATCATGCCCCTCCTCAGCACCAGCCAGGAGCAGCGCGTCCCTCAGACCGGTATCCCGCCAGAGGCGCGAGGCAAAGACCGGGTCGTGGACCTGGAAGCGGTCGTTCTGGCGCACGGCTTCTCCCCTCTTGGGGCGGGCCGGCGTCGTGGTCAGGGGCAGGCTCGCCAGGAAGTCGACGTAGGTCCTGCACAGCGACCGGGGGAAGAAGCTGCGGGCCACGACGACCTTGGCCGGCACGACGGACTCGAAGGCCAGCGGGTCGACCACGGGCAGGCTGGGCTTGAAGGGAGGCCACGAAGGTGGGGAAGGAGAAGCAGCAGCAGCAGCAGCAGCAGGAGTGGTGGAATGCGCGGAGCCGGAGGCCGCTCCGACTTTAGAGGCTGCTTTTGCGGGGCCCTTGCTGACTTTTGCCATTGGTCTAGACCTTCGCGATTTCTTCCTTCTTTGGTTGGTGGTGACTCTCCGGTCAGTAATCGGGTCGCAGGCGGAGAATCTCAATATTGAAGCCTTTTCGATCGATCGGTTGAGCACGACTGGGCGCTGGGATCGTGCTGGGGAGCCTGCCTGTGGTGATGCCTGTTTGGGCATGCCGCGTGTGCTGTGGAGACGGCTGGGTCTTGCTGCGGCCGATAATTGGCAGATTTTTGGTGCTGCATATAGCCTGCTGCTGCGGATATACCTGCCAACCAACCAACATGACCATCGTCGTCTTGAGCCCGTCGCCAGAGCACTCCTTTTCTCGCTTAACCAGACCCTCGGGTCTGCTGTACCAGGGGCAAGCAGCCAGTCATCCTGTTGTGTATGTTGAATCTCTGGGGGAATAAACATGCTTCTGATGGATATAATTCTCCCAAATTCCCTAATAGGGGTCATCAGCCTGGAACAGACCATGCTCTTCTCCCTTTGCTGCTGATGTCTTAGGATAAAAATGAACTTCACCACCCTGGAAGACGCAGCGGCATTTACAGGCAAGCTCATCTACCAGGAATGCGACAGTCAATACGGCGACATAAAGAAGCGCGAACCCACCAGGGCCGAGGCGCTCGAGGCGCTGTCCTGGCTGCTGGACAAGTTCGGCGACGCCGCTGCTGACGACAAGCCACGCCACGTCGAGGCCGAGCTCGCTGTCTACCACAGCACCGAGAAAATGCCACCGGAGGACGACGTCCGCGAGGGCAACAGGAACTACCGGTTCCGCAAAGAGATCCAGGTAGTGAGGGGTCTGTGCGAGACTTCGAGCCGCACCATCGTCGCCGCCCTCGAGGCCGCGGTGGACTTGAGGTCCAGACTGATGGCGGAAGCCGCCCCAGCCACCCCCGCGGCGGCGCCCGACGACCTAACGGCCGATCTAGCCAACCTGATAGGCTACGTGCGCGAGATTATCGACCACTGGAAGCCAACGGTGGACAGGCGCGAGTACAACGGCCACATGCAGGGGGCCATCAGCAGGAGGCGGGCCAGGGCGGCGCACCTGTGGTGGTGCGGGCGCATTTTTACCGCCGTCTGCAGCATGGTCTGGCCCAGAGACGCCGATGATGTGAGTAGCAAAAAAGAAAGAAAAGAAAAGAAAAAGATACCAGAAAAGGCAGGCTGACCAAGGGCAGTGGTGCAGCGAGATCCGGGCCGTCTTCGACCAAGACCTGGAGCAGTTCGCCGTGACGTTTGTCATGGACGGACAGCCGACTTATCGTCGCGTCGAGATGAACCCGCACCAGTTCCCCGCCATCAAAAAGTACTTGGTCATTTTGCTCAAGGCGCGTAGCCTCAGGGGCAACACTCAGAAGGGGTGACCACGGCTTGCCCCCTTTTCCTTTCCTAGCATTATTTTTATGGTTGCATAGCACACGGGATGTATGCACAATTTAGCGTGGTTTTTATGAAGCGTTTTGTGTAAATGTTGCTGCATAAATATTGATCCATGACCCGCGTGCACACAACTCCACTGAACAATTTGACCCACTTGTTATGCACCTATGAAGAGCACAAGCCTCCATTGAGACATACCATCGCGAGAACTTCCAAGAGGAAAGAATTGGGCTTCCGCCCCGGAAAAAAGAAAAAATATTGAGCCGCCCTCAGCCACGGGGCTCCCACCAGCAGCGCGGCCGCCGTCCGCCCGACAAACACTGCGCCGCAGAGAGCCAGCCGCCATGTTCTCGTGGTTCTCATCCAGCAAGCCGCCCGCAAAGGACCCGGCCCCGCCAGCCGCTGCAACACTTCCCCCTCCTCCGCCAGCGGGCCCGAGCGCCGAGACGCAGTTGGATCGGCTGCGGCGGCAGGACCAGCTGCGGGCACTGCAGGAGAAGGACCGCGCCGCCAACTCGGCCCTGACGCCGCGGTCGCTCAAGCAGCTAGGGCTCTTCTTCGCGGGCGCCGGCTTCCTGTTCTGGTCGACGGGCCATCACACGCCGCGCCGTCGCGCGCAAGCAGCTCGCCGCCGCCCCGAGGTTCTACCACCCGTCCACCTACCAGAAGCCCACGGCCGTGGCCAGGGATGGGCGCCCCACGATGGACCCGGACGCCGACGGCGGCATGATGGCCACCCAGGCACTCGGCCTCGCCACGCTCAACGTCTTCAGCTTCGCCATCATGATGACGGGCGGACTCGCGTGGGGGTTCGACATCTCGTCGATCGACGACATGCGCGATAGGGCTAGGAAGCAGATACTGGGCGAGGCCGCCCGCAAGACGGACGAGGAGTCGGAGAAGGAGCTCGAGGAGTGGATGGAGAGCATGCTCTTGCGCCTCAAGAACAAGAAGCCAGCACCCGCAGACAAGCCCCAGGACGAGCAAGAGAGGTAGCACATGTGCAGCTCTCCCGCACCCTGACCCATCTCCTCTCCTCTCCCTCTTGCGCTTCCCTCTCATGTACATGCCATATTACGTTTGCCTGACTTGACCTGGTTTGGAGCAACGGCACACCAAAAGTTCACAATGGATTACGAATGCAAAAGTACCGCTCTTTCTGCCAGGGCACCCAGGGCCCCAGGACTACACCTTGTACCATCAACGTCACTCGAGATTGCGGCTGAGGTGACACCAGTCTAATGCACCCTCAGACCTTCAAGCTGTGACATCTGCGCCCTAATTTTCCATGTTTTACCATGTACTTCCTTGTCTCTCGGTTGTCGCCCCCGCCCCGGCATCTCCGCGCTTTCCTCATTTCGACTCTTGGTCTCACTTTGCTTTTTCCTTTCGTTCGAGGACTTGCCCTTCTGATTGGTGTTTGCTGCTTGGCAGTAGCCATATTGGTTGTGTTTGGAACAACGCCAGGAATGCTCAGCCCTCCTGGGGACCACGGCAAATCGTCATGACACGATCGATCTGGAAGATCCCCGTCCCGCCGTCACCATCAGGCCCGAGATTTCCAAATCAGCCCCTGCCCTTTCATTTTCAGCCGAGCAAGCCTCACGCCTTGATTCTACAGTCCCAAAGGAATATCTTGCGAATCGTATCTAATGGGCAATTCACATAAGTGTGTGCTTTCTTTCTTTATATCTAGACTTCTACGTTCATCTTGCCCCAGATTCTCAGGATAGTCAACCTCCAGAATCAAGCACACAAGATGGCGCCTTGTACCACGCCATCTAATTCTCAACAGATCAACACAGATGCAAGTTTGGTTTTCCGCGCGACGTCAGCCGCAGCAAGGCAAGGCGCCGGACCCGGGGCGATGACCGATGCCGGCAGGGACAAGTCGTCCCTGGCCGGAACCAAGCGGAAACGAAACGACAACTGCAGCCTCCAAGCCAGCCGTTCTCTCCCAAAGAGCGCCAGCCTGGAGTCGGGATGCTCCATGGCGGCCGAAGTGGGCACAGCAGCAAGAAGTCGGTACGAAAGGCGAGAGATCACGGCCGAGCTCAAAGAGCGCGTGACGCGGACGCCGTCACCACCTCTCGAGCGCTTGCTTCTATGTCTGGCTCGGTCAGTGACGCCTGTATGGATGCCTACTCACACCTCGCTCCCTTGGTGATCAGCTTCATATGGCTAACCTGCTGGGTGCGCTTTTTTGCGGATTTGGCCAAGTATAGCCTTCGTTTTGCACCGGACAGGCGATCGAGACGCATTCGACAAAAAGAAAACCGCCTGTAAAAAGGAAAAAGAAAACGAAGGAGGTTCCTACAGCCGAGAAAGAGGAAGCCTTGCACGCTGTTGAGTCAGGCGACACTGTTCCTCCGGAGCAGGCAGACACAAGAGAGCAGGCTGCTCCTGGCCCTCGAGACGATCCGCAGGAGCCAGCTGTGCCAGCCGACACTTCCCTTGCTGGCACTACCTCTCCAGACTCAAGCACGACTGCCGCCACATGCATACATGCAGAAGGGGAGGATGCGAATGCGACACTCGACCCTCTGGTGCTGGCCATGCCGATGCCTGTTCACCTGCCCACTGGTCAATGGTCTTCTTGGGATGAATCGACCGGGTTCGCCGCGGAGGTCGGTTGGTTACCCGCGACTTCGATGCCGACAGCACCTACCGAGGCCGTTGACTTGACGATACATGGGTGCCCCGAGGCCCAGGGTGCAGGGGTAGGCCAAGACGGCGGCTACGAGGCGGGCGCCAAATATCTGTTGGCACCCCAGCAGCTCGCCGAGGCCGTTTTCCTGGCACCGCAAACTCTCCAGCAGGACAATATCGGCTGGGACTACCTCGAGAAGCTCCCTCTGCATGCTAGCCACATGCACGTTCTGGGGTCGGAAAACATGGCCTTCGTGGGCGACGCCTCGTTCGTTCAGCCTTGGAGCCATGGCCACCTAGACGCGCTGGCCCAGTCGTATCTAGGATCAACGAGCGATTCAATTGGAATTCCGGGGGAGGTGACGGGCGGTGAGCCGGCGCAACATCCACCACCCATGGCATGTTTGCCTGATTGGAGCTAGATGCAATGGTTCCTATGCGCATTGGTGTTTTTACCAGAGCCTGGGATGAACCCGTCTTATGTGCGGCGGTGCCGGATGCTTGCTCTTACGGCCATGTTGGGACATATTCGTTGGACAGGAATCTCCGACATGTTGGCAAGTCCTCCGCAGTATATGATGGTGGGAATAAGCCATGCATGCAGCAACTTGAGCAGCAAGCTTATGGCAGACAACCGAGCTTAGGTGACGTAGCCGGGCCGGGCCTCGGCTTGAGAGGTGTCAGCCAAAGTGGGCCCATCGGTCCAAGGGCTTTTTGTCGTTGTGTACGCGGCGCACGCATTCATTGACATCAAGACGCATCGCCTCGGGCCACAGGAGCGCACATCACCAGCATCAGCAGAGCATAGCACGGGCGGAACCTTGTGACGGCTCATGCTGGTGCTGGGGTCTGGCCTAGTGGAGGGCTTGTTCACCCCCCAGAGCCGAAATTGTGGAAGCGTAATCCTAATCCATTGGGACCAAATCTACCCCCAACGCCTGACAAAACCCGCCCAAGACGAAAATGCAGCATGAGAAAAAATACACGGTACATGTCAGAATGGTGACAAGACTGAAAAATGGGCGTCACCGGGGCTCGAGGCAATCGCCCCTTTTGCTTCCGCAACATGGCCTGGATTCCTGAGTTAGCGCCCTGTTGGAGTCGAGCCAGCAGAAGTCGCAATCGCCAGCAATATACAACAAAACCAGTCGGTCGCCAGAACGAACCATGATGCCAGACATGGCAGCATCACCGGCAATAGGAGATGGAGATGGAGCGGCCCGCCCCGTCGTCCGCGATGTCAGCGACAGTGCCGGCCTCAAACAGCATGACGGCGCCAGCAGGAGTCAACGTCAACACGACCAGCAACAGTACCCTGTCCCTGCACCACCACCACCGCCAGCCTCCAACCCCACAGTCGGCACTGACACAACCACCACCACCATCACCCTGCCAAGGTCGACGCGCCCTCGCACGGCCACCACCACGGCCGAGATAGAGGACACCATCAGCCACCCCGGTGCCGTCCGCATCAACGTCAAGGGCGCCTTCATCGTCGACGATGGCTCTGCCACCCCCGCCACCCCGGCCCCGGACGGCGCCCGCTCCGGCTCGCCCGACCATCATCCGACCCAGGGCATCCGCCTGCCCTACCACACCGCCGTCGTCAGCCACATCGCCATAGACATTGGCGGCTCGCTCGCCAAGCTGGTCTACTTCTCGCGCGAGCCCGACTCGACCGAGCCCGGCGGGCGCCTCAACTTCACGAGCTTCGAGACGGACCGCATCGACGACTGCGTCGCCTTCATGCGCCACCTGCGCGACAAGCAGCAGCCCCTGAACGGCTCCAAGCCCGGCAGCCTCTGCGTCATGGCCACGGGCGGCGGCGCCTACAAGTACTACGACAAGATCCGGGCCGCCCTGGGCGTCGACGTGCACCGCGAGGACGAGATGGAGTGCCTCATCATCGGCCTCGACTTCTTCATCACCGAGATCCCGCGCGAGGTTTTTACCTACTCGGAGACGGAGCCCATGCACTTTGTGGCCCCGGCCGCCGGCGGCAACGACGACCGCGAGACGTCGGCGGATCCGGCACATGGCGGAAGCAACGGCGACGGCGGCGGCGACGACGGCTCCCTGTACCCGTACCTCCTCGTCAACATCGGCTCGGGCGTCTCGTTCCTCAAGGTCGAGGGCCCCCGCCGGTACCAGCGCGTGGGCGGCACCTCGCTTGGCGGCGGTACGCTCTGGGGCCTGCTCTCGCTGCTCACGGGCGCCGCCACGTTTGACGAAATGCTAGACATGGCGTCGCGCGGCGACAACTCGCGCGTCGACATGCTGGTCGGCGACATCTACGGCACCGACTACGGCAAAATCGGGCTCAAGAGCTCCACCATCGCCTCGTCCTTTGGCAAGGTCTTTCGCATGAAGCGCGAGGCCGAGGCCGCCGCCGAGGACACGGGCGGCGGACCGAGCGAGCTGGAGAACGAACGGATGGCCGCAAAGGCAGCAAAAGCAGCAGCAGCAGCAGGAGCGACTACGGCTACGTCCCCCGAGGAGGGGAGTAGTCCCCACGCAAACGGCCCCGGCAGCTTCTCCAAGGCCGACATGTCCCGGTCCCTGCTGTACGCCATCAGCAACAACATCGGCCAGATCGCGTATCTGCAGTCGCAGATCCACAACCTGTCGGCCATCTACTTTGGCGGCTCCTTCATCCGCGGCCACCCGCAGACCATGAACACGCTCAGCTACGCCATCCGCTTCTGGAGTAAAGGCGCGTCCCAGGCCTACTTCCTCCGCCACGAGGGCTACCTCGGCGCCGTCGGTGCCTTCCTCAAGCGCCAGCCCCGCAACTGGGGCCGTCGCGGCAGCTTCGAGGAGCTGCGCCCTTCGGCCGTTGAGCGCCGCATGCGCCAGAGGGGCGAGCCGTCGCCGCCTCCCCGGCCGGCTAATGAGATGGCCGCCGCTGAGGTGGAGAAGGTCTAGATGGATGAGGGTGATGGTGATGGGGAAGCATTATTGCACTGATGGAAATATGCTCCAGGCTCACCTTATCTACAGCCTGGAGGACATGACTAACTAAAACGCATTTTCTATGGCATCTTTTAGAAGCATTATATTCCCGCGCTGCCGGATCTCTTAGGATGTTCATACATACGTACGCAACCACCTGCACCAGATAGAATTTTAATCAACGATTATCATGCCACAGTATATTGTATGGTTTTGTCCGTGATGTTTGTAGTGAGAAAGATTTGGAAACACCTAACCAAACACAGGACAGAAGCAAAGAAAGAAAGGGAAACCTTGAAGAATCAAACCAATATAAAACGACATATAGTCCCAGTCCTAGTCTTGACCCACGACGCATCTGTATCAAAACAGGTCCCCGCCCGGCACGACGACAAAAACAGCCGTCAGGACGCCGGCGACAAGCACGGCGGCCAGCATGGCCTGCACAAAGATGGTGTCCTGGATCTGGCGCAGCGCCGGCTCCTGGATCCAGACCTCGCGGTCAAAGATCTTGCGGACGACGTTGCGCCTCGCGTACCGGACCACCCACGGCTCGTCCTCGTAGCCGTTTGCGCTGCCGAACGAGTCGAGCGAGCGCTGGCTAAGGCTGTTTTTCGCCGGCCCCTCCTCGACATCACCGTCGGCCGTCTCAAACAGCTCCCAGGGCCGGACGTGGCGGTGGTGCATGCCGTGCAGCACGACGCACATGCCCTTGTAGGCCGCCACCAGGGTCGAGACGCCCAGCACCAGCGCGATGG
>GL876967.1:1431810-1442208 GCA_000193285.1 Magnaporthiopsis poae ATCC 64411
AGGAGGAACTGCAGGTTCTCGGCCGACCGCTCGATGTAGATGAGGTAGTTCATGAAGTCGCGGACGGTGCAGGGCTGTTTTTTTTCCCCGAGGCGAGGTCAGCAAAAATACATTGGATAGGTATGGTTCCTCTCATGCTGAGCGGCCTACTCACCGGACATGTGCCTCCATCCATGATCTTGTCAAAGGACAGTGCCGGCGGGATGCCCGCGCTCTGTCCCGACTGGCCAGACTTGATGGAGCTTCCCGCCTTGACATCTTCGCCCACGCTGGTTTCCGTCTCGATGGTTTCACGGCTGCCCGGCCGCGTGTCATCCTTGGGGACGAGCTGCGGCCGGCGATAGGTGAGCGGGAGGAGACCCATTCTTCCGAAAGTTCGGCTAGATGACGTGACGACGTGGAAGATATATCGGCTCGAAACCAAAATAGTGGGCAATAAAACGAAGGGGCGGACGGAGCCCTTGATATTGCCTCCCAAGGGGGCCGGGCTTCTATGCTGATAGGTGCAGCAATAACGAACGTGGTTGACACGAGGCAAGCGTGGTGATCTCGCGTGGTCACCGGAAGGGGGAGGGGTGAGTCGGGTTTAAAACAAGGCCCAGACCCCATGTGCCCTTCCAAGATGCATGAGGTCGGTCGTGGCAGCTGAAAGAGCCCGCTTCCGTGGACAGACCGGTGGTATGTAGACCAGGCGCTTGCGCAAGCAAGTCCCGACATCTGCACCTTTCCTTCTTCCACCCTCCACTCTCACCATCAACCTCCCTAGGCAGGTACCTAGTTTAAGCCAAGCTGCCTTAAGACCTCAAGTGTGTCATGGTCGCAGCCCGATGTTGCCACTGGCATTGCCTAGCCGCAGCATCATCGCCCTCGATCCGTCTTCCCAACAGTGCTAGCCCGCGAGTCCTCGCGATAGTCAAGTCTTTGCTCCCTCGGGCATACTGTAAGTGGCGGAACAGGGACAGAGCTGATTGGCGGGGATGCCGGCGCCAGAAGCAAGCCCCGGCTTGTGAGCTAGAGCCCGCTAGCCCCAAGGAGAAAGGGCCCGCGAGACTGCCCGCGAGACATTGGCTGGGCAGCTGAACCGGAGGGCGTTCGTTCGGGCGTGCTGGTGGGGGAGAAGACTCGGAATGGAGAGGGACGGGTACAAAAGTGGAAATGAGGAGGGAGAGAAGCACACTCATGCTATTGCCGCCCAAGGAAGGGAGAGAGGTAGGCGTAGAAGCAGGCTGGCCGAGGGTGGCAACCCTGCCCTGGCATTGAGCGTCGGGCCGACGTGCGTGCCGGCGGAGGTCTAGTCCACGAGCGTGTCTCCTTAGGTACCCCTGGCTTGCCCCGCCGCGCTCCATTGTTGGATCCCGAATGGTGCGATCGAGGACTGGCGTTGTCCGTAGCGGCTTTGCTATTTGCTCCTCTCCTCATCGGGTTCTTTGCCCCGGCACGACCGTGGTCTGGTCAGCGGCAGATGGCAGACTTGATCAGATTTGGAGCTGGACTTGATAGATGATAGTTCACAGCCAGATCGACGAAAGTGCCGGTGCCGGTGCCGATGTCGTCCTTGCACGTGCACTGCTTATCCATGTGCCGATCTGGCACTTCAGTCGAGAGGTTACGATCTAGGGCTCCCGCCGCGAGACAGGATCCGGATTTCTAGCGCGATGGTGAAAAAGAAGGCTGAGATGGGGTTCAGCTGAAATTGGGCCTGAAAGAATGAGAAACAAGAAGCAAAATGCCATTCCCGAGCGCTGCCCAGTCACAAATCCGATCTCAACAGGTGCTAGGCCTAGGCGGGCGCATAGACCTGTCTAGCGCCGATCGGCGCGGAACCCCACGGATATTCTGGTTCCCGCCCTGTGGACACACACCAAGCGCCAAGACACCCTCCCTATTGTACGCTTCGGATACGATGGATCACATACTGGCAAGCTATTCGAGCGCCAATGACCCTGCTGGGCTTTGGTAAACGACCAGATCCCGCCGACCCGACAAAGGAGATGAAAGGATCGCAACCAGCCTCGGCTCTCACGCACTTCCAACACCGCCACATCAAATCCCGAGGAGCCCAGCTGAGCCCCCGAGTTGCTTTTTTTTGCAAGTTCTAATTAGCGTCAGGGGTGTTTATCATCCCCCACGTCGTCCGCCTACCAGTGCTCCTCGCCTATTTCCACCGTGTTCACGTCGACGCCGTCCTTGAACCAGCGCTCTTCGTCGGCGATCTTGACGTCGTTGCCGCTCATCTGCCGCTTGCGCATCAAGCCGTTGTCGGCAAAGGTCCAGTCCTCCAGGCCGTACGTCCTCCACCACTGTCCTTCCTTGTCGTGCCACTCGTACCAGAACTGGACGGCAATCTAAAGATGGTGGGTGTGAGCAGGCCGTATTTGAAGTGCTGCGGCTAGAGGGCAAGTAGGTTGGCAGATGACGAACCTTGTTCTCGGTAAAAGCAAACAGCTCCTTGCGCAGTCGATAGCCCTGCTCCACGGCCCACTTGTCCGTGAGGAACGCATCTATCTCGTCCCTACCCTTGAGAAACGTGCTCCGGTTCCGCCAGATGGAGTCAGGCGTGTACGCCATCTTCACGAGCTGCGGGTTCCTATCAAAGGTGTTGTTCAGCGAGCCGTTATCCAGCTGCAAGGTGGTAGCATCCATCCTACTTTGTGTTCCACGCATCCTGCGCTGCCTTGACCTTGATCTTGGCGGTTTCGAGGGTGAAGGGGGGCAGAGGTGGTCTCGATTCGTCCGCCATTGCGCCGAAATGGGTGAGAAGGCTGGCTACTGCGAGGTGATGTGTTGTTTAAGGAGTCCAGACGTGAGCAGCTGAGATGTCGATGTCATAACCATCACGGCACAGCACATACAAACCAAAAAAAAAAAAAAAAAAAAAAAAGTCGAGGGAGAGGACACTTAAATACTTGATCGTTATCAATACCGATTCGCCGGAGCTTTGTCGTTTGGGTTTTGTAGATTTTTCTCGAGTCCAATCTATCACCAGCCGTGATTGCTCAGACAGAAGGCGAGTTTGAACACAACCAAATCCCGCGACCGTTCATGTGAAGGCGGGATTCAAAAAGAGCAGCAGCTCTCTCGAGCGCCGGAACTGGTCGGTCGCTGCTCGGGGTCCGCCTGGACCCTTCTTGCATGCAAACTGAGTAAGCAATTCCTTCCTCGTTGCTCCATGGGATTTGAAGCGGCCTCTTCCAGTGTGAATGGACTCGACAGCCAAATCCCGCCCGGACGACGCAGGAACCGCGATTTGACAAAACCACAAAGACCGGAACCTCCCAGTGATATAATGGTCTGGAAAATAGATGAACATTCCTGGGTGCAAGGATGTACATGGACATCGATATATGTGCTATCCATGCCAAAGTACCAAAACGGTCCACTGTACCAAGGTCCAGCTGCTCAACTCAAGTCCCAATCCTGATAGACACGAGCCGGGGCCGGTTCGGAGCTGGTAAGCATCCCGGAGCCATCGACGAAGAAGGCGAAGTCGATGGGGTTGTAGCTCTCCTCCACCGCCGGATCATCAGCGAAGACGCCGACGTAGCCGGCGAAGTCATGATACTGGTTGCCGTACCCGCCCCGGTAGAATGCGTCATCTACGAATCGAAGCTCGCACCGACGCCGTAGGAAATACTCGAAAAATTTGAATCTCATAGGCGCAGTTGGGTACCCGGCCTCCCCGATGGCATTCGGTCGCCCGGATTTCTCGTAAATCCAGCCGAAAAAGCCCGAAACACCAGCTTCCCAGAAAAGATGGTCGCTCGTGCGGTCGCGCACGCCGCGAATGAAATAGTCGTGGTCGCGCGGGGAAACAAAATCCCTCATGAAGACCTCTGACTGCCAGCCAGAAACGCGCTCGATCGGAGTCAGCCTTTCGGCTCTGAACACCCCAGGAAGGACAGCTACGGCCCTCTGAAGGGGCCTGGTCGATTTCGACGATAGCGTCTACGTGGGGGCGAGGACACGCCAAGCCGCCGAGGTACTCGTATGTCCATATCATCTTCATGACTTCCCACACGACGAGATGGGCGTCCGGATGGCTGACGCTTTCATCCGCCACCAGCTTTACGCGACATGGCGACCATCGGCTTTGCTGCTGGCAGTACGACGCCCGGTCGGAGCCAAGCTCAAACCGCTTCACCATTTCCGCCCTCGCTTCCGAGTCGGATAGGATGCTGCTGAGGAGCCAGTCGCCAAGAGGACCGAAGACGGCTTCTTCCGCCTCGGCGGTCGCCTGCATGTTGCAAACGGCAGAGCGCTCGAGGAATTCCAGTTGGCGACCGCTGAGGTCACGATAATCTCCAGGAGAATCCACGAGCCTCTCCAGCTCCGGGTCGCCGCTCGATCTGGCCCGGAAGAGCGGCTCGTTGTAGGCCCCTGCCAGCGCCGCGCCGCAGATGAAGAGCTTGAGAAAGGCTTTGATGACGCGCGTTTCGAATCGTCGCATTCGGGCGCGATCCTCTGGCCCGCTCGCTCTAGCATCCGTCTCGAAGTTGAAGCCCAAGGCACGCTCGAAGGTGAGGCCAACGGCCAGGCCGCGACAGACACGACGCAAGGCAGCGGCCGCCTTCAGCTCCTCGAGTGTGGGACCTCGGCGGCGACTGCCGAATAGGCTCGGCGATACAGCCACGGGCGGCAGCTCATCCTTGGTCTCGGCCTCGACGACCAGGTTTGTGAGCCGAGCCTTGGCTCCGAAGAAGACAATCAGCATTTGCACACGATTGACCGCACCCATCCGGATGGATGGAACATAAATACTCACCGCAATCAGCGCATCCTCGAATTCGGGCTTTTCGCGCAGGAAACGGGGCCAGAGCACGGCCGTGGCCCCCTCCCGCCAGACGTCATGGATGCGTCGACAAGTCCTGACAAGGGCAAGAATATCCCTGGTCGACTCGCAAATCGTCAGAATGTTGAGAATGAGCTCGGGCGGACCGGACGAAGATAGAAAGTCACATGCCATGGTGGGCAGCGAAGGGGCTGAAGTGTTGGAAGTACAGAACAGGAGCAGCCGAAGATTTGTCTTTGGTGGAATTAAGATGGGAAGGACGGTTAGATTTTTTTTTTCCAATCACCTGTGGAAATTTATAGTCATAGGCAGCTGCCCAGATCACTTGCTAGCGACCAATAGGCATAGCTGTTGTGCAAACGAAGGCCGGGGTTCCTAAAAAGGAGACACGCCGTCGCTAGCGCCATCCAAGCCCCAGACAGGGACCTCGGCGGCATGAACGCCGCCCAGCTCATACCCTCCCGCCATTAGCTTTCTGGGCGATGTTGACAGGGATTCGTGCTATATTTGGATCGATATATATCCCTGGACGCGGTGCGAAGAGTCTCGCCGAGCAGTACATCCTCACCGTGGCGGACTTCATCAACACGAACCCCCTCCGTAACACCTGACTGCTACGGCTGGACGGGGGGATCAAAATACTGCGTGCTCGCGTAAGAACCCCCATGGAGACAAACATGGACATCATGACCCGTGAACTGTATCTCAGACTGACCTCCTGTTCTCTGACTGAACCTCTAAAACCGGGACCGTAAGGAAAGCACAGCTTCTTCTACCTCTGAGCTGCCGCTTGCGTGGGTTTAAAGCCATTTATATATGTCATTCTTCCTGGGACCCTAAGGACTGACGGCATCATCTACAGAGCTACATCGTCCGAGCCTACACCGTGGCCATTGAGCCCCAGCCCTAATGGAACCTGTGGTGGAAAAATGCAGTACAAGTGCAATGGCACTGAGCTCCAGTACGACAACTGCCGTGGTGCTCGTGGTTACTGGGATTCTCCGAATGGGAGTGCAGCCATACACTCGGATGGTACGTGTCAAGTTGTCAACGTGGAAGATACAGGCATTGCCAGTACTGATCGAGAACGGAGACACAGCAAGTCGGAACACGGCGTGTGCGATGTAATCATTTCCGCCATAGACGGTAACACGGACACAAGGCCCGAGACTTCATTGGCCACCAGGGGTGCTTAATTACAAGAAGGTCGGCAACGGAAACACGGCTAATCAGTCCGTTTCTATCACCTAGATAAGCACTAACAGTGTATTGTCCCGACCCCTGCCGGTCCCATTCAAGTCCCTGGCTACCAGGACTTTGCCCTCGACGGCCGTTCCTTTAAAGCCAGACGGACGCCGCGTGCTCTCTCTAACCTGCAAGCGGACGACAGCGTGACCATTGAGGTGTGCCTCGGCTTCTTCGAAGGCTATAACTACGTCGGCGTCGAGTACGGCAGGGACTGCTGGCTTGGCAACACCCTGTCTGGCGGCACCGTCCAGTCCGCCACGGCCGCCGAGCGCGACATGCCCTGCTCGGGCAGCCCGCTCCAGTACCGCGGCTCCGGCAACCATCTGCTTCCGTATAGCGCTAGCTGAGTGTGGTCCACTGGGTAGAATAAGAATGTGAACATAGAATAACATGACGCCGCAGCTTATGGCGCTGTGGCAAGCTTGGCTGGTAGAAAAAGGGAGCAAATGCGTCCGCTTTGAGTGATCTAGATCCCACCAATTTCTCCTGATAGGGCGCGGCATTCTCCGTGCTGGCGACCTATAAGAAACCAGATGGAAAGTGCTCGTGTTTCACAGAACCCACAACCCAGCCAAAGAGGTGTTCATCTCATAAAGCTCCCCCCGAAATGGCGGGGCAGGATGGCGTAATTTCATGTTTCCGAGTCGTGGAAAGCTGCGGCCTCGGAGACCGCCTTACATCCATGGGAGAGGTCGGGTGGCAGCAGGGTGGGGGCGAGGGGTCAAGGACCGGGCGGGCTTGCCGGACGTGGGAAACGTCAATAAAAAGGGCAAGGAAAGGGAAGGACCGGGAAATGCGGTCTGTTGTTTTGACTCGAGATCTTCTCGCTCGAGAAAAAAGAAAAACCACAGGCAGACAGTAACGAAACGTCCCCAAGAGATCCCCCTCCACTGACATCCTCGCACGCAACAACCCCACCAAAACCAAAAGATGGCTACCCCTCTCAAAGCCGGTGACGCCTTCCCCGAGGACGTCTCGTTCACATACGTCCCGCCCTCCGGGAAGCAGGAGGACGTCGTGGCGTGCGGCACCGGCATCAAGTACGATGCCAGCAAAGGTGAGCGAGCGAGCGAGCGAGCGGACGCTTGGTGGGGGTAACAGGGGCGGCACCTACTAACAGAACCAACAACAGAGTTCAAGAACAAAAAAGTCATCCTCGTCTCCGTTCCCGGCGCCTTCACGCCCACATGCCAGGAGCAGCACGTCACGGGCTTCATCGCCAAGCGCGACGAGCTCAAGGCCAAGGGCGTCGACCAGGTCATCTTCATCGCCTACAACGACCACTGGGTCATGAGCGCCTGGGGCAAGGCCAACGGCGTGTACGACGACTTTATTGTACGTTTTTGTTTTTCTTACCTTTAGTCAAGGGATAAACAAGCAGTCATGAATTCGTACTGACTGACACGCAAAAATACAGCTGTTCGCGAGCGACGACGGCGCCAAGTTCTCCAAGAGCCTCGGCTGGACCTTGGGCGAGCGAACTGCGAGGTACGCCATCGTCGTCGACAAGGGCAAGGTCGTCTACGCCGAGAAGGAGAGCGCCGGCGGCACCGAGGTTTCGGGCGCCCAGGCCGTGCTGGCCAAGTTGTAGATACCACGGGGACAAGGGTGCCAGATCACGTCGTCGCCGCTCGTTCCATGAGAAAGCCCACCCCCGTGCTGGAGCATAACATATACACCAACCGGCCGGATGTAAATAAATCTAATGGGTGGGCATTCAGGAATTTCATGGAAGGGGGCGGCCCTCGGCAGCGTCCAGATACCAATGAAAAGCACAAAATTCCCGCAGTGTTTCCGAAATCTACCCATGCAAATCGCGCAATCCCTGGTTTGAATGATTCCATGCTACCGGCCACGTTGGTTTGAAGAAAAGACCCCAACCCATGAGTTTTGGAAATACCGCGGCAAAAAGAAAAAAGGGAGACCCGTTCCGACTCCGTCCGTAGCCGCCGCCACCGCCGTCCCGGCGACGGCGAGTCGACAGCTGCTGCTGCCGACTCACTATTGCTCTCCTTGGTCAAAAACAGAGGGCCAACGACTTATTTTGCGACCGAAGTAGCCCAGATGAATCTCTGGCACACTCCCGAGCCACGTCGCTGGTTCCCAAGAATTTGAAGCCCGCAACAAGCACAAGAACTCCGTCCCAAGAATTTTTCATCACAGCACCCTGCTCTTTAACGGCTCTTGGCGGCGACCTTCACCGGGGCACCCTTGGCGCCCTGCTTGCTCGTCAGACGGCCGGTCTGACCCTTTCCGGCAGCGCCCGCGGCCTTGGCCTTCTCAGCCTTCTTCGCCTTCTCGGCCTCGGCCTTCTTGGCCTTGCTCTCCTTGATGGCGGCGAGCCTGGCGGCGCTGCGGGCCTCGGGCCGCATCGACCGGCGCTCCTTGATCACATCGAGGGATGCGCCAACGATGGCACGCTGCGCCTTGACGGTCCTCCTGGTGCGCTTCTTGGCGACCTCCTGTACGAGGGTAAAACAAGGCACAGTTAGCCATCTGGAACTGCTGCAAGCCCTGGAACCTCCTTTCCATCGTATATCGTCTGGGCATATCGAGCCACGCCCTCGTTGGCTGTGGCGTGATGTTCGATTCGAGAAGTGCCGATGGCCGTAAGGCCAAAAGAGTGTTCGCAGGACCCGGGCAAGGTGGAATGGTAGAAGTTTCATACCTCAGAGATACCCTTGCGGTGTTGGCGGCGGTACAGGACGGTCCAGGCGATGCGGCGGGGGTTCTTGCGCTGCAGGAACAGCGACTCGGACTTGCCGTTCTGGAAGCGGAAGATCTTGCTGTCGCCACGGACGTAGATCTTACCCTGCAATCATTCGAACAGAAAGCACATCAGCTGCTGGACCAAACAGATCCCCCCAATGGGACTCCAAAAGGCGCGCTCCATGTCCTCCCTCACGATCGTGAAACCACACGACCCGGTTTGATCTTTCCCACCAGCACCTCTCGTGAGACCGCCGGTCCGCAAACATCTCTCCTCCAAGCTCCGTCTCTTTCCTCCATCCAAGATCCAAACCGAGTCGGGCGGGTCGTCGTCGCGGCGGGGGAACGGGAGGCCAATGGCGGGTGTCGTACCTTGCCAGGGTAAATCCGTTGGCCGGAGAAGGCGTCGTCGTATGTCCGCATTTTGGCTGGTTGTTGTCGTCGTCGATGAGCTTACTGTCGGCGAGGGAGTTGGGTGGAGGTTGTCGTCAAACTGGAGAGGCAAGAAAGGGCGTCTCTCACTGCGATTTCAAAATTGTTGTGCGTCTCAGGCCCTGCGTGCAATTCGGTGGGGCGCAGGCTGAGGGGCGGATGACTAAGCCTGTGTGTTGTTTGCCTGAGGCACGAAGTTGAGTGTCCTTGCTCGTGGGCTTTCAAGAGTGGTCACTGCCACAGCCAACGCCCTTCAGCCCAAAAACGGGACGGGATACAACCCCAGTAAAGGGTATGCCTCACACTTAATCAGCTCTGGTTGAATAGGCGTTCAAACTGGCTTTGTAAATTCTGTCTCTGTTCTAGGCAGAAACTAACCCATCCAGCCCTTGCCCACAGCTCAATGACGGCCTCCGAGGCCGACGCAATCGCGGCTGCCGTGCTGGGCGAATTCGACAAACTTCCCAGCAAAAGGAAGCCCCCTATCCGTGGTAATGGCATTCACGAGTGGGTTCCACTCAGCGGGATTGTTGCTCGAGGTAACCAAGCAATCCACCCTCCCGGGTCTTCTCTCTCTATAGCACAAGCATCCAGCCTGACTGGATACATGTATTTATACAAATTTTACAGGAGGAAATACAGCATCCTATACTTGTATATCCCTGGCGTGAGTGGACGAAGCCGCATTGATAAATCCATCAGAATGATGAGCGAGCGAGTGCTTATTCGGACATGAACGCCGTTTATAGGACGGGTATGAAGTGTCTGCCGGCTTCCAAGGTGCCTCACGCCAATGGCCTCATCCTCCACGATTGGCACGCAGAGATCCTAGCCATCCGCGCCTTCAACCACTTTGTCCTCGAGGAGTGCAGAAATCTGGCCATGGGGCGGCTGAACGCCTCCGAGTACCTCCGCGTCAGGAGCGCAGAGGAGATCGCCCAGACTAGTAGCGACGGGTGGTGGAGCGGCCAGCCGTTTGCATGGAGGGAGGACGTGAGCTTGCACATGTATTGCTCGGAAGCACCCTGTAAGAGCCCACTGTTGCGATCCAGGAGAATAAAAAGAGGAGTAACTTCTGATCGACGATAAACCCGATCCCCCTCGTCACAGGTGGAGACGCCTCAATGGAACTCATAATGGCCGCTCAAGAAGACAGCACCCCATGGGAGGTCCCGCTCGACCATGGCACATCATCGTCATCCCCGGCGGAGGGCGGCAGC
>GL876967.1:1442909-1460376 GCA_000193285.1 Magnaporthiopsis poae ATCC 64411
CCCTGGTCCTTCCCGAGTCCCAGCTCTCCGAGGAGGGCTGTCGGCGCTCCTTTTCCGCCGACGGCAGGATGCGCGATGTGGCAGGCCAGCAACAGCAGCAGCAGAAGTCCTGGCCGGGTGGCTACGGCTTCCACCCCTTCGACGTCCGCGCCACGTCCCCCGGCGTCGACTTTGACTTCTCGCGCAGGAGGACGGCGGCGAGGGCCCCCGGGGCAGCCGCGGGGATTGCACCCAGCCCGCTGGCCGTGGCGTGGAATCAGGCCGGCCTCGAGGAGGGCGTCATGGCCGGGGTGCAGCAGGGTAGGAAGCAGACGGACCCCAAGGGCGCGAGCGTGCTCTGCAGGGCCGGCATGTGGGGACGGGCGCTGAGCGTGGCCTCGTCGGCGGTGCTGCTCGGCGCGGGGGCCGTAGCTGTCCGCAGGATCTTGTCTGAAGCTGCGACTTACAGGGATCTCAAGCAGAGCGAGCTCCTGCGGGCGAGGGCTCACGTCAAGGGACAGGTCAAGGCGACCGGTCTCAGGGACTGGGTGAACAACGTCGCCGACGATCAGTTTGGGTTGTGACGGCACGCGCGCCTCACGCGAGATAGAACCGACGAACCGACTTCGTATCCCAGCTACGATGACGCAAGGCGAGACGCAACCGGCACAGCAGATTTGGGTATCATCGTGTTAGATCCCTTTGCGAGATTCCGGGATGGCACAAGTATTCCCCGCGCATAACAAAAATATTCATTTCTGATATGCTAGTTCGTCGTACGTACGACAGAAAGGAGCCAAAGAAACCACCATCTCGAGCTTCCTTACGCGGGGTAAACAGAACCGTGACCTTTTGTGCCCATTCCAACGCGCGCTGCGGCCGTTCCCTTCCGCCTTCGAGTCTAGGGGAATTCCCATTGCGTGGTTCGAGGTTTGTCGTAAATGTGTTTGTTGGGTTAATCGTGTTGGTTCGTCGCGGAAAATATCTAGTCGCCATGGCCAAGTTGTAGTTTACTCGACCTTGTCCTCAAAGTTCTCGCCGGCAACGAGTTCCGGGATGTCGTCGTCGTCGGCCTCCTTGTCGCCCTCCGTCTTTTGCATGTTCTGGTAGCTCTCCGCCAGCTTCCTCAGCGAGGCTAGCGAGTCAGGGCCGAGCTGGTTGAGGATGCCGGGGACGAGCTCCGTCAGCTCCTTGTCCTCGCCGTTACCATAGATGGCGAAGGTGTTGGCCGGAACAGCGGCATGGACTGCGAGCGAAAACAGATCTCAGTCAGCGCAAGGAACACATGACACCTCGTCTCAGGGAAGTTCGGCCCCCTGAACCCCAGTGAGAATTTCCCTTACCTTTCGGGGCGGCGAAGTGAATCACGTTGCCGTCGCTCTTGAACATGTTGACCTCCTCGATGGCCTGGATCGGCTGGACGTTGAGCTTCTTCAGCGTCTGCTGCAGCTTCTTGTCATCGCCGCCGGACCGCGCGGGCGCGCGCTTGACCTTCCTCCGGGGAGTGCCCTTGCCACTGCATCGCCGCCTTTCGTCAGCGGTCGGCTCCAAATATTGCGCGGGCGCAGGTGGGGTGACAGCCGCTGGTCGCATCGCGGGGCTTGTTCACGATGCCCAGCATCCTTCTCTGGCCCTCTGCGAAAGCCCCTCTCTGCCGCGTTCGCTCGTCTGTTCGTAGAATCGCGACAAATCGATCGGAGTCGACGCGGAAATGTGGTTGAAAATACATACCCTAATTTTGCAAGAGTTAGCGCATTTTTTCCTTCTTTTTGCCCCCCTCACCTTCCCCTCATTTTCCCAGCCCATGCAGCGCGCATCAGTCGGCCTTACCAATACGTGCGCTTGCACCCAGTTTCTTGAGACGCTCCTGAATGTCGGCCATGGTCGCGATATGGAGGAAGTCGGCAAAACGTGGACTAACGGGACGGGAGTTGCCAAAGAACGAGGTGCGGTGGTGGGCTGCTTGTCGACGGCTCCGGGTTACGGATTAGCAAATTGCCAAATGGTGGGCTTTGTGAGGTTTGGGTCAACCCCCCAGTGCCGAATTGTCAGCAGCGGGCGCCCACTGAATTCCCCGAGTTTTGCACAGCTCCAGTGTACGTACCCCAGCGCGATTTGAGGGCTACGCTTTTTTTTTTTTGTCTTTTTTTTTTTTTTTTTCCTTGGTTCGGAACGAAGCGGGGTGACCTATGGCTGAGAGGCAGACTTCTGGAGTGGGATGAAGACTGCCTGGTAAAATTGTGTGCGCCAAGATTTTTTCGCTAGTGCAAAATCAATTTTCCACACAGCAATGGTGCTGAAGCTCTCCAGTGCCCGTGGTTGTTACTCCACCCAATAACATCCGCCCCGGTCGCCCTGGTCATCCATTGCACTGGGAGCCACCACCTCTTGCAGTCTGGCCATCAATCGTTATGAACCCGCTGCCACTGCGGCTATCCGTGTCTCCCGCGAGGGAAATCCGTGTTGCAAAGGGTGTCGTTCGGGACCACAAGCCCTGTCAAAGGACAAATGCCACTCCTGATTCAGTGGGTTCCTGCTATTCCGCAAACTGGGTTCGGAATGCGTCAACATCCATTTTGGACCGCCGCCTCACCGAATGTGCATCCAGGCCCAGCCCGTATATCGGGTCATATATGTTGTTACAGTTCGACTGATGCCGGAAGACGCACCTGTCGTTCATGACTTCGAGACCCCCAGCCCTACTTCTCTCCTCATCTGCTCCTTTCTAGCCTTCTCCTCCTCTTGCGCTCGACGCCTCGTCTCCACCTGAGCCTCCTTGTCCTCCCGCTGTGCCTCGGCCTGCACAACCCAGACTATGGAAGGATGAAGACAAACGCATCAGCGTGCGTCTAAAGAAACGCATAGCGCAGTAGGGTGCGACTTACTGGACTTGTCCGACTTGGAGTACTCCTTGAGCTTGGTGACAAAGTCATCGTACTCTTTTTGTCTCTCCTGACGTGTCTCTAGACTCCGCTTCTGCAGATCGGGGTTGTATTTCTTGAAGAGTTCCTCCTCCGTGGGCGTTATTGACATGACGAACATGGGCCCCCCCACGGCCATGGCAGTCCCGCTGCATCGTGAGGTGGGAAAAGAGTAATGATCAGTCAGTCCGGGCAAGATCTTAGCAGGATTACCAGATATAAATACCAGAAAAAAACAATTACCCGAGAATCATCTTCAGCCACAAGCCCCAGTTTCTTTGCCTCGCTGCCATTGTCTCTTTCTGGCCGAAAATCGTTTCAGGCAGGTGAGTTTGCGCATGGATTGTTGATGATGGCGGGTCAAGTTGGTTGCCCGTTCTGTCGACGACGAATTCACTCGTGATACAACAAATTTATCGCCACATGTGGCTGGGCTCGTTATGTGGCTCGTGCGTACCCACCCCTCAAGCGTCCAAGGTACAACACAGGCAACTCGGAAGCTCTCCTAGCACATGGTTGAATAAATCGAGATTTCACAGAGTACTTGATATTCGACTCGGTAGATACTAGTATGGTAGGCCCTCAATTTTACGGCTTCCTTCCTTCCCAACTACTCCTTGTGCCGGTGCATTAGTTTCGCGAGGACTGGGTAGGGTTTTAAATCTGTGAGGAGAAAAATAAAAGCATCGCCAACAATGTTTCACAGTTTTACGGTTTTACGGGTAGTGTACTAGCGTTGAGTGCCGCCACATTTTCTCTACTACCCTTGCCTCTATTGATCCAAACATCGAGATCGGGATACGCCGAAACACGAGAGATCAAAGAACACCCTAGATAGAGGTCCGCAAATGTCACCTTCCGTTCGTTGCCTAGGAATCATGGATCTTAGCCCACTAGCTCAGCAGCACCAAATATTCTATCGCTCCAGCGCACCTCTCGCAGGAAGCACGCGCACAATATCATGGCTTGCAGTTGCTTCAACACTGCTCCCTCAGGCATCAAGCAGTTCATCCCATCAATCCACCCGTCAGATTACCAAACCCAGGGCGTGCGTGGATACCCCTGAAAGGCCACACCGACACGGCCTCTCCAGGTACTCGAGGCTGTTCGCAAACGCATAAAATTGACGTGGGCCGATCAGCGAACCCAGGCCCCAGGAACGCCTTGGAATTTGTCCTCAGGATGATCCGCTGGACAGTCGTCGGGGACGATCACTTCCCCAGACGCCAGTGCAAGTGCAGAAGAGAGGAACCAGATTCCAAGTTCTTTGTCTCTCGGAAAAGACCGAAAAAAAGAGAAGGGTTCAAATCCAGGAATGCAAGAAGTGTTGGGAAAGGACTTGGACCTTTCAAGTGGGACAGGCGGTTATCACTGATTGGCCCAGACTGGTCCAAGGGTATTTTTGGTGACATGGCGTCACATCTGGGCCTCGCATTGTTCGCAGCAGGTGCGTCAGCCACCTGATGGTTGGTCGATGTCGAAATGCACGCCGTGCTTCCATGAATATCAGAGCTGAACCCACGAAGCTGCGACCGGCAAAGACATGCTTCCCTTTTTTCTCAGAATAGAGGGGATGACAGCCGCCAAAGCTGATTCAGGACGGGCCGCACAATTCCGGTGCGTGTCCAGCTGGCATCCTGCTGGCTGGTTGACTTCTCGGCGTCCATGTCTCAGTGAGACGGCCAGCCCCGGTCTCGAGCGTTTTCATTTCGGCCGCCACCTAAACACAAAGACCCGGCGTACCGAACTGGGATCGTTCTACCGTTTTCTTTGGACCGAACCGATCGTTTTTATCCATCCCTTTGGTGGCACGGCATGTGCATGGGCCACTCTTTTGTGGCTCGCGTTTCAGCGGTTCGCCAATTGCACGTGCTCGTGGTCTGATTGGTGCTTTGGCTGCTTCTGTTGTTGAACCGGCGGGTCCCGGGCACTCTCGGTGCGGAGCGTAATGCGCTTAAGGCCTTTATTTAGCCGTGCCCTGCGAGAGTTCCATGATATTGTAGAATGGGAGGGAGGTTGGGACGAATATAGGCTGCATGTGCCATTCCATAAATCACATCTCAGATGTCAGCACCGTCGATAATAGCACAGACGCTGCCCTGCAGTTCCTTAGGAGACGCTCGAGATCTTGGGACCAGCACAGACTAACGCAGGTACTAACCCGGTGGCTTTCGCGACTGGTTTGGTCCTACCTATCAGTTGCTCCAGGGGCGATGCTGACGGCATTCGGTCCCCAGACCGCTGGTAACCCACGTGCCCACCAAGTCGCGCGCCGGAAGTTCGGTGCGCGATTTTGCGGCATTGATTGAATGCAGGAATTGGAAGCTCTCAGGCCGGCACTGGACGCAGATGCGCAAGCACCAAGGTCGGCCTTTTCCTCACGAGACCTTGTCCTGGTAGCGGAGTCACAAGTGAATGGATGTCGAACGGGTCCCAGAACAGGAAAACGTCACTTTCAGAAACGGTGCCGTTCCATGGCCGTTGTCTGGTGGTGTTGTGGTTGGGGCACGCATAATCGTGGGGTTCTAGCGTGCAGGGGCGGCCTCCTTTCCTGTGAATACGAAGGACTCGTGCACTGTGACAGGTCAAAAACGGTCATTCGTCTCCACACCACTTCTTTTTTAGGCCCACTCCCATCAGATCCGCTGGCGGACTCGGATGCCCATGACCAGCCAGTCCTTGTTTGTCCCTTTCTTCGGTTCTATTCAAGGACAGCCAGCCCATCCGTCTTTGTTGACCATTCGCCGTCGCTCGTTTTCTGGTCCTTTCCATTTGTATCATACTTTCTTCGTCCAGCCAGCCCTTTCCTTGCTCCAACTGCATTTCAAGGGCACCATCTTCCGATAAGGCTTTTCAGCGAGCTCCTGCTTCCTGTCCCATCGCATCGTTTGTTCGTCCAAAATATCCGCGCACCGGGCCGGGAGAAAATTTGCTCCCTGGTCTGATTCTATCGCGGCCCCCTCGACTCTGCGACACGACCCAGTCCATTCGGCCGCATAATCTGTATTTGACTCCTGAAGGGTTTTGGACGGCCTTGCCGCGCGGCTCGTACCCGTGATACTGGGAGTACATTATCTTGTCAACCCTCGCCTCCACGCGCCGCTCCCTTGAGACTCGCACGATAGCATTCGTCACGATGCATTCCATTCAGCTTCTGCGGGCTCTGGCGGTGGCCCTGACTGCCTTCTCTACCGCGCACGCCAGTCTGCCCGATGCGAACCTCCAGGGCGGACTGGATCACCCGCTTGTTAAGAGACAGTCCAGCAGCTCTGGATCAGCGTCACCTCCTCCGGCGACCCAGACAACCACAAGCCCAAGGACGACGCCGACGACGCCTCCGGACACGCCGACCACTACGAGCCCTCGGACCACGACAACGCCGCCGCCGCCGCCTCCACCGCAGTCGACGTCTACTACTAGCAGCAACAACAACAACAACGGCGGCAACAACAACAACAACCCCCCACCCACGACATCAGGAACGACGCCTCCGCAGACAACGCCACCCCCAACAGATAAGAGCCCGGAGAGCACACCGGCCTCTGGGACTACGATTACCTCTAGTTGGATCACCACGCAAGTCGTGACCGACTCGGCCGGACGCCTCTCGACATTTACCAGCTCGGGGACCACAACGTCCACTGCAGGACTGGCGAGTGGTGGCAACGGCAGCAACCAACAACAGTCGGGCATGAGCGAGGACCAGAAGAAGACCATCATCGGTGTCGTGTGTGGCATTGGTGGTGCCATTGTGCTGGCTGTCGTCGGTATCGTTGCTTGGAGGGTCTGGGGTCGCAAGAGGAACCAAGAAGAGGGCGAAGGTGCTTTCGGCCCTAGCTACAGCCCTGCCGAGAAGCCTGATCAGCAACAGCCCAGCTCCCAGAGCAGCCGCACGCCGTTTCAAAGTACCCTGGAAAGCTACCACGCACCCACCCAGGTCAACACGGCGTCGAATTTCTAATCGTTGTTTCTCTCTCGCTGTCTGCTTCTCTCGTCGGATGTAGCCTCCTGGGAGAAGCTCTACGGATCCGGCAAACTCGGTGGCCACAAGATACCCACTGTTTATAGAGCTCATCATCATCATCGCTTTTCTCCTCACAGTCTGGTCTAGCGCATCTCAAGCGGAACTCCAGGGTGGAGGGTTGCATTTACGGCATCATCGCAAGTCAGGTTTATCGGAATAGCTTGGTTGGAGCAGAAGCAATTCATGGCGTACTGTCTTTTAGTTCATTTCACCCCATTTGCTTTCCGCCTAGGCTCCCCGGTTCACCCGAAGACGGAGTTGACATGTCGTCCGGGGCTCGGGAACCTAGCGTGTAAGCTCTTTTTACCAGTACTTACTTTATTAACCTTTTTTTTTTTTTTTTTTTTTTCCTATGATATTGTGAATATTTGGGTGCCGGATCAAATGGGGACAGCATCTCGGCCTCGGCTCCGTTTCAAAAGCCGCTAATTCTCGATCGACATCATGAACGCCTCTCTTGGTTTTACACGTTGAATCTCCTCCGTTGGACGACATGTGTTCTTAGGACCTAGGCGGAACGCAATTTTTTTTTTTTTCTCTTCTCTTCCTTTTCTTCTTACATCGTCATCCGCCCACACCCACACCGGTGGTTCGGCTCGCTTCTCCACGAGCAATGGACTCATTCCACCCTTGTACACAGGCATATTAGATTGTATGAACGCCGTCAAATGTGGTAGATGTAATCACTCCTACAGATACGCTGCGGATGTGTTTTTTGGGGTTATCGCGTTTGTTGAATTACACCCGCGTGCACAACGCTCGGAACTAGTCTGGGCGGGTATCAAGACTGTTTCAGGTCCTAGCAACCCACCACGTTCCTCCTGATCGGAAGACATGGTTTCATCCCGGCGGACGGCCCCAGACCGGAAGCCAGAGATGCGATGCAGGGATTCTTTTTCATCTCTGGAGAACTGTTTTTCCGACCACAATTGATAACTGCTGGATGTGAGGTTTGGCTGCGCGACAGCGACTCTCCTTGTTTGTGCAGCCACAAATCATCGCGAATCTTCCCCAGCAATTCAAGCGCGCGGAGCCCCAATCGACGGCCGATCGTCCAACTAAAGGTACCTCATTGCTTTTCAGAGGAGCACCGATACGAAGGATTCGCGCACGAGATCGATAGAGGGTAAACGACTCCGCGACCAGCAAAAAAACAAAAACGAGGAGGAAAAACCATGTTTGGCCACAGGATAGCGACGACTGCCGCGGTGTTCGCCCTCCTGGCCGCGGCGCTGGGCGGCGGCATCACAGACGACGTGCGGAGCGGGTTCAGAATGGGAGGCTCGCTGCTTCCGCGGCAGACCAAGGATCTACAAGCATTCAACGGCGCGCTGGGAGGCGCCAAGGCACAGTCGGTATGTTTGCGCTCTGCTTTTTTCCCTCTCTTTTTGACGTAATCAAATTTGCATCCTGGAGCCGCTAGCCACGACTACTGGCAGCGGGCAGGCGGGGGATGCGCGTGTGGCCCCGGCGCTCAACTTTGAATCGCGTAAATTCATCGAGGGGAGTGCCCGCGCTGATGACGAGGGACGTGTTCTCCCTGCCCGCTCTTCTGCAGATCACGCAATCATCGGACCAGAAGCGGCCGTTCGAGGTCAATGGCGACACCTTTACAGACTTCCGGTCGGCGGCGGATAGGGCGTGCGACAACCAAAAGAACGCCTGCGCCAACATGGCCAACGGCAGCAAGAAGGGCGAGTTTTCGGTTGGCGACTGTGACAAGCAGAACGGTATGGCGGCCCGTTCTCCCTCGATGCTTCGATTCCCCAGGTCCCGCCTAGCCAGCCGATATTGGGCCCTTGCTTTCGGGAGCACGCCTGACTGACGACCACCTTGCTTTGCTAGAGGAATGCAAGTCTGCCGCAGCATCTGCCACGCAGACTGCCTTTAACGCCCTCGTCAGCTCGAACGCCGAGTTTGACTTTTTCTGTGACCTATAAGGAGGCACTGTGTGTGCTGCTGGCTTTGCCATGGTTCCGCAAAGTCTTTTATTTTTCTTCTTTTTAGTGACGACATTCGGATATCCGTCACTCGCAGAAACGCGTTGGTCTATAAGGACGGACAGGTGCAGCAAGCACGTCGGGCCTTCCATTTGTGTGGTGGCTTTCCTTTGGGGTTTGGCTTCGGGTGGCGTTCTGGTGGGCACTAGTATACCTCAGGTTTGATACCTAACCCCCAATGGTTTTCATGTAATTCAGAGTTGGGTTGGACGGGATGCGTTGTTCAAAGCATCGTGGCCTGCTCGTCTGGCTCGCTAAAAAACTTTCATGTGCTTCTGTGTCCACACGTGGAGGTGGAACGGCGGGGTGGGCTGGTTACATCGACCATGAAAGACCGCTGTCTCCCGACCCGACCCTTCTTTCCCGCCCCGTGACGACCAATGCTGTCCTCACCCATCCATCCGGCTTCAATAAGCAGACGGAACTGGGAATGGTTAGCAACCACCTAGCCGCAAACCCGACCTGTCCACGTCGTGCAGGGAGCCTAATGCCGTCAGTTGCTGTCCTTGTCACACTGGCCCGACCACATGTTCCTCGGGTTCCCGCAGCGTCGGATAGGCTGGTATGGGGGGAGACCCTGGATTTTGTGGCCCTGGGAGACTTTGCGTGCTTGGCGGCATGGCCGCAGGCAATGGCAGGCACCGACAAACGATCGCAGGGCGAAAGCAGTGAGTGATTTTGGGGGCAAAGCAAAGATCAGATCACACAACATCCATGGAGAATAAGGAGGCGCAGAAAATCCGGGGTGGCGGAATCGACAAGCGATCAGTCGAGTCGCATCTGAAATAGCGACCGCGCTTTAAACCGCACGCCAACGCCGGGCTAGTCTTCATCAAACCGCTGGAGATGGTGAAATGAGCCAGGGCTTGCGAAATGGTGCCAGGGACTCGCAGGGCGTGGGCAAAATGAGCGGTGATGGATGGCCCCGCCGCCAAATAGGAGTTGCCGATGGATACTTTTGTGCTGTTAATCGGTACCAATGTTGCGGTATCCACTCCCTCGTATGCTCAAGCAATTTTGACCGCGAGATTGCCGCTGCCACATGTACTCCCTCAACTGACAGACGGTGGTGGCAGGCTTCTCCGAGCCTTTGGCGGCGCATCAATCAGTGGGGCCGGCCCAGCCTCCAGGGCAGCGTGTTCATTGCAGAAATTATTGGCGCCTGTTCCCTGAGCTCACCCGTCCACCTTAGTATGCACCTTCCTCCACCCGAGAAAAAAAAAAAAAGCACAGAGCAAACGCTCCAGCTCCTCGCGTCCGAGTCCGCTCGCAGCCCAAGCCACATCGTCCTTTGCTCGACAACGGCCTCAATTTTCCTGTCAAGTCACCCGAGGGCGTCAACCTGCGTCCAGATGTGTCCGGCTGCTGCATTCTCTCAGAATTTCCGTTCTTCTTAATGTCACTCCTTTAATGCCTAGTTTTCCTCGTTCCCCGAGGTTTTTGTAACCTGGTCTTTTTTCTTTTCTTTTCTGCTTCTGCAGCAAGGGCCCTTGACAATTTTTGCCCAACGCGTCGCGACTAGTCGACCGCAATCTTCCCTTCGTTCTGGCTACCGCACCTTTTCGACCCCGTTAAGGACGGACCGGTGAAGTTGGGAACGACGCGTTTATTAGAGATTTCAGCTGCAGGCGATTCTAACCTCGTCTGCGCTGAATCTCGTGGTGGTGAGCCCCTCCCATTCCCACCACCTTCTAGTCACCGCCCCCTTTTCTGTTTATTCTTCTTTCTATTCTTCTCGGCCTGCCGAGTCCGTAGCAGGATTCCTCCTGCCCTTTGTGCTGGACATGAGACGCAGGGCCCTGTCTCTCTAACATATTATCCCCCTCGTCAGACAGCTGTAAAAACGTCGTCGCCAAAGTCGTCCCCTCCTGGTGCTGCTGCACAGGACGGCCGAGACAATCGGTCTTCCGCCCCGTCGTCCCCGAGGTCGCCCGCTGTGTCCCTCACATCGACTGCAGACGGCGACTACGACGGCTCCTCGCCCATCGTTCCCCCGCTTCAGGCACCGCGACTCCCCGGTCGAGCGCAGGAATTTTTGCGCACGCCCCCGAGAAGCCGAGGCGGCGAGAAGGAATACGTGACCGCAAGCTGGGGCTCGCCATACCCTCAGTCTGACAGGTCGAACAGCGGCAACGAAAGCCTAGACAGTGCACCATCGTCGGGCTCTTCGCCCGTCCACCTGTTGGCGATTGAAACTCCTTTTCTCCGACCGCCGCCCTACTTTCAGCAGTTGAGTGCTGAGTCGCAGCCTCCGCAATCAGGCTTTGTGAGCGCCGCGGTTCTCGCAAACCGTGCCCGACGGCCAGCCCGCGGTCTGACCGAGGACTGGATTCGCCAGCACACCGCGGGTGACGGAGGCGCTGAGGCCAGGCACTGGCTCAGTGACGGTACCGGAGACAGCGAGACCTCTTCACTGAGCGGATCTCTCTCCGGTGACGAGGCTGCTTGGCTTGACGAAACCGATCTCATAACCCCGAAGGCTACCCGGCTGTCCAAGAACTTTCGCCCGTCGCCCTCGAAGTACCCCCGCACACGTTCGAGTACCGAGACTCTCAAGCAGGAGCACATTCGCAACTCGTCACCAGACGATTCGGCAAGCATGCCTTCACAACTCGATAGTGTCGCCCTGGACTGGGCAAGCGAGAATGTTTCCGAATCGACGCTTTCGGGCCCCGCTACTCCCAAGAGATCTGCTTCAGGTCGCATGAACGGTTCTATTGATGGCCCTCGGGTGGGCTTCAACCTGCCGAACCTGCCACACACCCCAACAAAGTCGACCACAAAACTGCCGCCCATGACTCCCAGACTCAAGAAGAAGGTTCCATGGAAAGGCAAGAATATCTTGATTCTTCTCCCTCGCGACGATAATCGTGGGACGCCTGGCCATGCACCGAAGCCCCTTACCCAGGATGATGTCTCTGACATCGTGCGAGGCTGGGAGAAATTGGGATACAACACCAAGCCTTTCGAGCTCGAGCCGACGAATCAGTTCGCCGAGGCCGGCAACTACTCTCAGAGTCGACGCGAGTGGCCAACGTGGGATGACATTGCGAGTGAGAGGGAAAAGCGTTCCTACAAAGTGACATTGCCTGACCTGAATGGTGCGATCGCCCCCTAACAGCCCCCACACCTTAATAGAAATAGGGCGAACATGCTAACACGAGGCTGTAATATCATATAGCATGGAAGTCTTATGTGGAAGAACTGCAGGAGGCCAAACTTCGTGCACTTGGGGTCACACTGGGAGGTGACGAAGCCCCGCCACCTTCCGTCTCCCCGCTGAGCCGCCAGCCCTCGGTTACACACTATCCTCCGCTGCCGTTTTCGCCGCCACTCGGGACGCCTTCTGCCGCCAGCAATGGGCAGTTCCCCTTCCCTGCCCAGTTTGTGTCTTCAGGCAACCCGAGTCCGAACATATCGGGCGTTGCATCTCCCGTTTCTTTCAACGGGAGGTTCAACCAGCGCCAGTCCATTTCCATTCCGGCTGGCGCATTTCAGATGTCGCAGGGACTGCCTAGCCCTCATGCCTTTTCGCCTCAGACCATGATGTTCCACCACGGCCACGCGCGTGGTGGTTCGCCTTCTCTGGCCAATCTGAGCTCCATGATGTCTCCTACCTCGCCTTTCCAACCCGACGGCTTCCAACCGCCAATCCACCAGCGCCACCAGTCGCTCCAGTACCCAATGCTTCAGCACCAACACTTCCAAGGTGCACGTGCCTCCCCGCGTCTGCAAGAGCTGCGGGAGGACGAAGAGGAGGTCGAGGACGTGGTCCCGGCTAAGACGCCTGAGCCTGGTGTAATTGGACACAACGCGAGCAACAGTCTGCAGCGGGAGATTGATGCTGCCGAGTATCAGCTCGAGGCAAATGACGCCGAGTACCACCTCGAAGAGCAGATGCGCTCGCAGCTCGAACACGACAAGGACTACAGCCCTCACGACGACAAGGAAGACCTTGTGGCAGCTATGCATGCCCGAGAGCCGTCTGTGCAGTTTGCGCCTCAAGTGGAGCGTTTCCGGGACGACTCCAAGGACGGTAGCATCCTACACCATCCCCAGCCCCATAGCAGAGGCCACTCGCTATCGCAGAAGTACTTCCACGAGCCAGAGGAGCACAACACGGACGAAAGCGCCCTCAACGGAGCGAATCAGCACAAGGACGCTCTGGAGAACGGGATCGATGCCGGTATCAACGGTAACAGCAACGGCACCCAACCGCATCAACGTGTATTCTCGAATACCAGCAATCCCTGGAGTGAAACAGGGTCCGATGCCTCGCGCAGGCCTGGCCACAAGAGCAAGGCTTCACTTTCCGGCCTCAACGTCGAGGCTCCTGAATTCAAGTTCAATCCGACGAACAACTTCAAGCCTACTCAGTTCAACCCGACGAACATCTTCAAGCCTGCCCAATTCAGCTTTCCCAGCGACAACTTCCAGCCCACCACGGTCTTCCAGGCCGGGACAAACGGTGCCCCCAAACCGCCATCGTCGGCCCAGTCGAGCCAGTTCAGCTTCGGCTCGTCCAAGATCAATGCCAACGCTCCGGTCTTTTCGCCAGGCAACGGCGACTTCAACATCTTGTCTTCTGGCCCCAAGTTCAGGCCGGACGCCCCGGCCTTCAAGCCCCAACATTCGCTCGCAAATTCGGTTGCCAGCCAGCCATTGTCTGGGAGCGAGAGTGTCGGTGGCGACCGTCCTGGCTCCATCTTCGGCAACATCGACGTGGATCTTGCCGACGACGCGAGCAAGAAGTCCAAGGCCATCCCAATTGTTCCTCCGTCCAGTGAGGCCCCGCAAAAGGAAGAGCCTGAGACGCAATACGACCAGGAAGGCCGCGTCATTGATGAGAGCCGCATCAAGCGAGCCAAGGCCGTCGCTGACGATGCTGATGATGTCCCGCTCTTTGCCGAACCGTCAGCTCCTTCGCCGGTTACGGAAACACAGCCGGAAGAGCTTCCGCAGACCGATAACATCCATGTCGATGTCAAGTCAGGAGACGAGAACGGTGGCGACACTGCCTTGTCGTCGACCATGGCTTCCGAGACGACGGATGCAAAGGAGACGACCAGCCCGTCAGAGATATCCATGCCACAGAGCACCATAAACTGGACGCCGTTTGAGTTCAAGTCACAGCTCGACATGCAGAGCTTCAATGCCTCGCGGCCATTTGGCGAAGACAACTTTGTCAAGGGACACAAGAAGTCTCTGTCGGCAACCGCTAAGCCATTCATTCCTGGCGGTCTATCGTTTGAGGCCGAACCCGCTGCCGCCGAGCCTGAGGATGACTCCCTGGACGACGACCAGGAATTCTCGGATGCTCGTGAGGATGAGGTCGAAGCCTCTGACGCGGATGAGCCTCAGGAACTCGACGCTCCCGAGGTGTCGGAGCCGCCGACTCTCACTGATCTCAATCTCACCGAGACACCCGCCGATTCGACTCCTTCGCCCCAGCCTGTTCTGAAAAGAGGCCTTAAATCTTCTCGCTTCGCAGCCTCGCCATCTCCCCCGCCGGCTTCGCCGCCGCCGCAGCGCAAGGTCTCGGGACTGGCTGCTTCCCGCTATGCGGTCTCGCCTCCCACGCTATCGGAGGAGGATGGAGCACCGGATCATTTCCACGAACCCAGCGAAGATGAACAGCCGCTCCTTGCCTCGTCGCAGCTTGATGGTGTCCACTCCCCGTCTGACGAAAACCTTCACATTTCCTCCGCGGCAGAGGCTACTGTCGAGGAGATTGACGACATCCTGCATCAGCTCAACAATGATCCGTCTGGTGGCGTTAACAGGACCATAGAGACTCACCAGTGGCACCATCCTAGCCCCAAGCGCCACATCTCCCTTGCTGCTGTCACGAACTCGTCGCCTCTGCACCTTGCTGCTCCCCATGATGACTTCCGGAGCGAGGCGCCGAGCCCCAGCTCGGGACGTCTCGACGCCCATCAACAGGCCATGGTGTCCACAGAGCTCGACGATCCCTTCCTCGACCCCCCAGCAGAGGAGCAGCAGTACTCCGAGAGTAACGTGCATCACCTCCAAGGCAGCGAAACTGTGCCGGACAGCGACTGGGATGGAGCATTCACCGAGGAGGAGCAGGCCAAACTTGAGTCTAGGATTAACTTCTTCAATGGCCATGTCAACGAGGTTGTCGACGATCTTCTCGCTAGGCGCCTTCAGCCTATGGAGAGGGCTCTACTCAGCATTCAGCAGGCATTGGCCGGAGGCTCGAAGCGGCCCACTTCCAGTAGGCTAGACAGGCGCAGCACGTCGGCGGAGTTTCAGCACAGCGATGCCGACGATGAGGATGATGACATGCCTGCTGCCCGCCGATCCATGAGCCCTCGCAGAGACAGGCGCATGGACCAGATTCGTGCTGCTGTCATGGAGGCTTTGGCCGCCCAGCAGCGCAACGTGCCTGACATCACTCCCGGCCCGCAGCACCCCGAACCTACCGAAGGGATGGTCAAGATCATGCAGGCTGTTGATGAGATGAGGGATCAGTTCAGCAAGTCGCTGCATCTTGATTTCCGCGGCGAGGACCTGAGGAACATTGTTGAGGATGCCGTCGAGCGCCGCATGGTCCCCACTCCCCAGCCGGTGGTTGTCAAGGGCCAAGAGGAACTCAGCGAGAAGCTCAACGAGCTGCAAGCCAAGGCTGCGGAGCTTGAGCAGCGTCTTCGACTTGAGGAAGGCAAGGTTGAGAAGGAAGTCACTGCCCGTCGGGCTGCTGAGGACCATGCCGCGGAGCTCGATCGCCAACTGCAGATGGCCGAGACCAAGATCGAAATGGAGCTCACCAGCAGGAGCGTCTTCGATCACCGCGTCACCGATCTCGACAACAGGCTCAAGCAGCACGAAGCCAAGACCGAAGAGGAGATCGAGAACAGGAGGAAGGCCGAGGACCGACTTTCCGAAGTCCAGCGTCTGTTGCGAATCTCGTCTGAGGAAGAGACTAGGCTACGGGAGGCGCTCGAGGAGAAGGAGCAGAAGCTCAAGGGCCTCGAGGAGAGCCGTGGCAAGACTGGCATGAAGCTGGCTCTGCTGGAAGCTTCGCAGACCAACAACCAGAAGTCGCATGCTGAGTTCCAGAATCGCATCGGCGCCCTCGAGACGGAGCTTCGGGAGGCCAGGCAGGAGGTGCGCACATGGAAGACCGAGGCTGAGCGCGTGAACAACATCGCTCGTCAACAAGGCGGTGAACTGGCTCAGCTGAACGACCAGAACAAGCAATTCAAGAAGATCGTCGGCTCTCTCGGCGTACAGGTTGAGGAGAACGAGCGTATTCGCGACAGCTGGCGTGCCAAGTTCGTCACCCTCCAGGACGAAGTGGCCAAGGCTGCTGGCCAGATCACCGAGGAGAGCGCCCGGCGTGCCAAGAGGGAGCAGGAGCTCCTCGCCCGCCAGGAGGTGCTGGATGCCAAGCTCCAGGCTGAGGCTAGAACTCGCGAGCGCCTAGAGAGCGAGCTCGAGAGGCTTGAGCTTAACGAGCGTCAAGGCATGAGGGCGGTGAGCGAGTGCAAGAGGCTCGAGGACCTGCTTGCCACTCTCCGGACTGAGAACCACCAGCTTCAGCAGTCGTCTCTCCGCTACCAGGCCGAGTTCCAGGAGGCTCGGGAGTCTGCCGCTCGTGAGATCCAGCGCACGCGCGACTCGATGCAGGCAGAGGTGGAGGATGCCAACCACCAAGTCAACGTGGTGCGCGAGGAACTCGAGGATCAGATCCAGAGGGCCCGGGCCCAGCTGGACCAGGTCAAGCTGGATGCCGACACGGCCAAGGCCAAGCACGAGATGCTTCTGGAAGAGTCCCAGACCACCCTCAAGACGCAGCTCGAGGCTCTGGCCCGCAAGCACCAGAACGAGATGGAGGATCTGCAGGCTCGCCACGACCGCGCGCTTAACAACACGACGGAGGATGCCCAGCGTGCCGAGCAGAACCTGCTTGAGCGACTCAGCATCTCGACGTCCAAGTCCAAGAACCTGCAGGAGCGTGTGGAGCACCTCGAGGAGAAGCTCGAGATTGCAAAGGAGGCCGCTCGGGCTGCTGCTAAGGCGGCCAAGATACCGCCCCACCAGCTGGCCGCAATCGCCGAGCCCAGTCTGCAGCCGGCGATGCCATTCAAGGCTGCTGCTGCCGCTCCGCGGTCGCTCGACCTCCCCGAGAAGATTTCGCCGCAGGCGCTCCGGGAATCGATCATGGTGCTGCAGGAGCAGCTGCAGGCTCGCGAGCAGAGGATCGAGGAACTCGAGCAGGCCGTGTCCAAGGTCGACCCCGAGGCCGAGAGCAAGATCTCGAAGCGCGACGACGAGATCACGTGGCTTCGCGAGCTCCTTGCTGTTCGCCACTCGGATCTGCAAGACATCATTGCGGCTCTGGACAGCGAAGAGTACGATCCTATTGCCGTCAAGGACGGCGCGATCCGCCTCAAGGCGAACCTGCAGATGGAGGAGCAGGAGCGCGAAAGGGCGATGAACGGTGCTTCGGCTATCAACCTGCCCAACATCGCTGCCAGCCTCAGAGACGCAGCCACGCCTAGGGTTGCGCAGGCGGT
>GL876967.1:1469870-1485032 GCA_000193285.1 Magnaporthiopsis poae ATCC 64411
GGTGAAAAGAAGAAATGAATTGCTGCTGGTCTTGGCGCCGGCAGCGAACGGGGGAGGAGGAGGAGACGGAGGGGGAGCCGTCGTCGTCGGAGGCGGCGGCGGAAGCGGCTTGCTGGTGGTGGTCTCCACCGGGCATATGGTGGTCGTGGTGGCGATCAGGACCGTCGTGTACTTGACCTTGTCCTTCTCGTCACAGTCATCCTTGGACGGGCAGCTGGTGATGGTCTTGGTCGTGGTGGCGCGGATGGTGCTCGTCGTCCACTTGGTGGGCGGGGTCACAGCGGGCGGAGGAGAGTTGGGAGGTTTTTTCTGGCCATGTTAGGACTAGTACAAGCCATGACCGGGTCGGTACAGCCAACTTACATCGTAGTCGCCATGGCCGTGGGCGGCCGCAGAGGCGGCCAGGGCAAGGAAAGCGAGAGAAACGAAGGTCTTCATCTTGGATAGCACTCTCAAGGAGTTGTTCAAGTTGGAGGCTATGGGTGGAGCAGGATACACACAGAAGGATGTGTGTGTATACGTGTGAGGGAAGAGATGAGGCTTCCACTGGACAATGAGTGACTGGAACGAGTGGGTTGGTGTCCAAGATGCTCGAAAGGAAAGTGAAGACGGAGGGGGAGCAGGCGCCCCTTTTGTATGTTTCTCCGCTCGGCGAGAGATGGGAGGCCTGAAAGACACAGATCTGCACGTCCAACACTCCGGGGAGATGCCCACCACGACCACTTAGAGCTCTCATCCATCACAGCATCACATGTAGCATGCAGAACGCAAGAGGCAGGGGGCTGATCGGCGGGAGGGTGCACAGGCTGAATCGGTCGATGACGCCTTTTTTCACTTCCCCTGTCCGTCCCCCTGGCCATCTCGGCGATATGTCTGCAGGTCGTGCCGTGGACGGCCCATGGCAAGGGTAGTAAAGCAAACATGATTGGCCCATGGTGCCGTTGGCTGGCGGCTAAAGCTGTGGCGTGTGTTTTCAATAAGGAGAGGCCGGCCAGCCGTGCAACCAACCGGCACACGGTGGCGTGCGTTGCCCACTTTTTGTTTCTTCTGCCGTCACCCCGCAGAGGGCAGGCGGGGCGGCGAGGCTAGCAGGAGCAGACCTTTTCCAAATGTGATGATATGTAGGGGGCGGCAGAGCGCCAGCTGTGCCTCGGGGCTGCTGGTAGAATCCGTTTGCAATCTCCGCTTGTCGATCCCGGGCTTCCTCCTCGCATCCTCGGGTTCGCGAGCAGCTGATTCACCCGTCTGTTCTGGACTCTCCCAGAATACGGGTGTGCCTGTGCCTGGCTGTGAACTGGGCAGTCGGATCGCCCGTTTCCCACCTTACACGTCGGCTGTGCTTTCCATAAAGGAAGGTGGTGCCAGCAGGATCGGTACCTGCATTGGGCCAAGCTTGTCACAGTAGCCCCAAAGGAACTGCCGGCGGGGCCATTGTCGGACGGCAGGCAGGGCGGAGGATATGTAGGGGCGAGGGGCATGCATGAGCTCTCCTTGGCCTCCGCAGCCTGGCCAATCCCATTGGGCAGATCATCGGGGGCTAGCGCTGTGGTCCTCAGCCAACGAGCGCAGCCAGCTCCCCGCTCATCCCTTTGCCACTGCGAAGTCGGTTGTTTCGGTGCTCGTGCACCTTCATGCTGTTGTGGCCAATGGCGCAGTCGCAGTTTTGCATCACGCTGGCTCCGAAACCTGTCTTGGACGAATATCAGAGTGTGAAGGCGGATTGAGAAACACGAAAATCGAAGAGAGACATCGTATATGTTGAATGAAGGCTGGAAGAACTTGGGAAGAGTCCAGCCAGGAAGGCTGGGACAAGAACATGAGCAAGGCACGCTTGTGCTTGTGACGGGTCGGAATAATTCAAGAATTATGCTTGCTCGAGGCGGTCCCTTGCTGGAGATGAACACATCTGTAGGCTGCCGTTTCCTACCACCTCGACTATGAAAAAACAAGAATCGGGCAAACCAGTCAACCGCTTACGTGATGGCGGGACATTTTGGATCTAGCTGTTCGCTCCACACGGACCCCCTCGAGGCTGGAACACAGGCGTTCGTGCCCCTGGCTCCACCGTCCAATTGTGTGTCGCCATTCGAAAGCACTGTCCCCCGCGTTTTGACAGGCCGCTTGAACCCACCCCCAGCTCAGGTCCGTCGAGGCGAGAGCCGAACAGCCAGGAAGATCCCAGCATCGAAACATCGTGGCCAATTTGGTGATGTGTTGTCTTTTGGTGTAGTGGTGTTTTTTGTTTTTTGGGCAAAATTCAATCTTTCTTTCATCTGGTCAGCATCTCACCTTTCCAATTCGTAATGCGTTCGCTGTGAATTGTTTAATTGCTCTGATAATCTTTGGCCGCCTTTTTGTCTCGGATATTTTTTTCCGCCCTTGCTGTTCGATGCACACCAGCTATCGCGCTGCGCCTTCCTCTCCCTCCCAGCACCGCCAAGCAAACCGACTAGACCTCAACCAGACGCGCAGGTCGCAGAAGGATGGCGTCTTCGGTCGATGCCAATACCCGCAAGAGGGTCCTCAGGGTCATCTTCATCTCCCTCCTGCTTGACCTGGTGAGACGGCCCGCCCTCTCCGCCTCCTCCGTCTTCCCGACGCTGCCGAGATGATGGCTGCTTTTTGTGGAAGTGCAATGCGCCCGGCTAACACTCTCTGCGCACTGCGCCTCAGATATCTTTCACTTTCATCCTCCCTCTTTTCCCGAACCTCCTCGAGTTCTACCGTAACTCCGAAGCTCCCGCAGGCCTCGACTCCGAAGGGCGCCAGCGTCCCCCGACCCTGCTCGCCAACGTTCTGGGCTACCTCAACGCCTACAAGGCCGCCTTCGCTCGGCCGATAGACTCCCGATATGATATTGTTCTGCTTGGCGGTGCTCTGGGGAGCTTGTTCTCGTATGCAGCTAGCTACCATCTACCGCCCCAACAAGGAACGTTTCCGAGACTAACACAATGGGCTCTGTTTGCGCCGTAGCCTCCTGCAAGCTGTCGCGTCCCCCGTGATCGGCCGTCTGTCGGACAAGTACGGCCGGCGCACCGCGCTCCTTTCCAGCATGTGCGGCAACATTCTCTCAGTCTTGCTGTGGGTTGTGGCCGTCGACTTCCGCACCTTTGTGGCCTCGCGCGTCGTCGGCGGCCTGTCCGAGGGCAACGTCCAGCTCGCCACCGCCATAGCCACCGACATCTCGGACGAAGGTAGCCGGGGGTCCACCATGGCTCTCATTGGCGCCTGCTTCTCCATCGCCTTCACCTTCGGCCCCGCCCTGGGCGCCTGGCTGAGCTCCATCCCCACCGTGGCTGCGAACCCCTTCGCCACCGCTGCCGGGTTCTCGCTCTTCCTCATCGTCGCCGAGACCGCCTATCTCTACGCCGCTCTGCCTGAAACACTGCCGGCGTTGACCGAAAAGAGCGGTGCCGCTGCCCCCAAGGCTGCGGCCGGCAGGGAAAAGAGCGCGGCTCCGGTCAAGAGAACCAACTCGCACCTCCTTCTCAACACCGTCCACCTGACCTTCCTCCTCTTCTTCTCCGGCATGGAGTTCTCGCTCCCCTTCATGACGTATGACCTATTCGGCTACACCTCGGCCCGAAACGGCCGCCTGCTGGGCTACATAGGTCTCGTCGCCTCCATCCTCCAGGGTGGTGTGACGCGCCGCCTCCCGCCCTTGCTCTCGGTGCGCCTCGGCGTTGCGTCCTGCGTCGTCGCCTTTGTGCTGCTGGCCCGTGGTTCTACTGTCAGTGTGCTCTACCTGGCTGCCACCTGCCTGGCCACCACGTCGGCCACGGTCGTGACGGGGCTCAACGCCCTCAGCAGCTTCGAGGCCGGAGCCGGTGAGCGTGGCGAGAAGCTTGGCGCCCTCCGTAGTTGGGGACAGCTCGGCAGGGGCGTCGGCCCTGTCCTCTTCACCAGCGTTTACTGGTGGGCCGGCCGCGAGGTGGCATATGGTATCGGCGCTGTTGGCATTACTGCTGTCGCACTCCTCGCCTTCTTTGGCCTCAAGTCTCCCCCAGGGTCTCTGGGAGCGGCAAAAGCCAGGGCCGGCAGAGGGGTTACCGAGAAGAAAGATCTGTAGGCGAGGTCACGAGATAATTCGTCCTCAGCGGCTTGATTTGTATAGATTCATCTGATGTTGTGTGGGTGTTGTAGGGTTTTACGAGTAAATGTATCAAGACTTGGAAATAGAGCTTCATGATAGATATCGCATTGGAACAAACACATGATGGATTTCGCGTTCTAGAGGTCACCACGTCGAGGTTCCACTGCAGGGCACCTTTGGGTAACGTCATCAGTCATAAAAGCCAGGGTAGGCAACATGCCGCGACCAACGGTTATGTGCCGTTCCGAAGAGCGGATGCTTCCTCTCAACGCTAGTGATATCTTGATTTAGCAGTGTCATTATCAAGCACTCCTGGTAGAGGCGGCTGGGATATATGGGCATGGGGAAGGGCAAGTGACCAGGTCCTCGCCAGCACTACCACAACCACTTCACGGCACAGGGCATCCAGGGCAACACCGCTTTCACCGTCCCCGAGGACACCCTTCGGTTACAGCGGCCTCGTTCGCCTGTAGACAAGCACAACAACGAGGGCAGGTCCGACTCCTGGCTTAGTCCGCTCAAAAGACGTATACTGTCGGCCACCACTTTTGCTGCTAGAGGAAATATGGGGTTTCGCGACGCTCTGCACTGTCGTCGCGCTGCCCGACGGACATGGAGATCGAGCAGTCACTGGCCGAAGATCCGGCGTTGGCGGACGAGGAGAAGGGGCGCCACATCTGCGTTGAGATCCCCATGACGATTACGTAGGTATCCTTCTGCTTCCTCGAGTGAAGGAATCGTCAGTATGTGTGATTAACTATACAGTGACGCCGCAGAGACAAGAAGCCAAACGTCGCCACATCCCCCGATAGTAGCCCCCTATGGGCATGAAATGATTTTCTTTTATTATTGGCGCACGCCCATGCCGTGTCCTTTGTCTTTTATCTGTTTAATCGGTGCCCTTAGAGTTAAGCGCAAGGATGTGACTCGGCACGCACATGTGATTCGCCACGGCCTCTCTCATCTCTTGGTCTGTTCTATCTAACGGTAATGTCCCAAGGGCTTCAAGGAGCGGCTTCAGTTCAGAGGCTTTTGTTGTTTTGTAGGGGGCGTATAGACGAGGTTAGCACGGCACCAGAGGTGGGTAAACAGCGGAAATAGAAAAGAAGATTAGGAAAAAAAAGAAGGAAAAAAAAAACACATACCGTCCATTTTCATCAAATCTGCAACGGTTTTCGGGCAGAGCGCAATCGGCTCGCCCGTCTCAGACGAGTAGATCGGTGAGAGCCGGTCGGTGTCGGCTGTGATTTTGACATTCCGCGAATACGCCAGGCTGTTCGCCTGCCTACATGCGGCCAATAAAGCATTAGTAACAAGGAAAAAGAGATAGAAAGAAACGGAACATGGAAGAAAAGATATAACACATACGTTGCAAGTTGAAGCCTATCCAGCTCGACGTGCTTGGCCGGCCGGTTCTTGAGGGCATCAAGGCGCGCCTCCGCCGCGGACAGGCGGGTCTTCAGGTCCTCGATGAGGGTGTCCTTTTCGTCCCCAGCTGCCATGAGCGCCCCAATCATATCCTCGAGGTCTGAGGGCTCGGCGTTCCTGTTGGTCCTCGTCATTGTTCGAGCGGTGGGATTGGTTGGATCGAGTAGGGGACAGAGGGAGTCGGGAGGGGGGTTCGATGATTCCCAGTCGTCTTGGGGGAGAACAGGTAAGGAAGGGCTGATCAGGTAGCCGTTCGCTTCGCTGCTAATTTATCATTGTAATAACAGGTTGCTCCGAAATGTAATTATCATCACCCAAGATTTATTTTGGGAGTACAGGACGCCTCAAAAGGAAAAGATAAAGCCAATGGCTTTAGCCACCCGAGGTATGATGTATCCGGTCCATAGCCGTTTTCTTAAACTCCCGGCTATCCAGCTCCAGACCGGAAACTCTTTTACGTTGGCGTGGATGGCGTCAAGTAAGGTTCAGTCCCAACACAGCAGTCGAAGCGGGTCTGAGCCGCGACTGCTGCTGATAAGGACAGGAAGCGAGGCACACCTCCATCCAATTGGACGGCAAGCTTGCGTGGTGTAATGGTTAGCATTGCTGCCTTCCAAGCAGCAGATTCGGGTTCAATTCCCGACGCAAGCAAGAGAGGAGATAATGTAGGGGAAAAAAAACATCATCTTTTGGTTCCTTACCATCCCGAAAAAACCTTTACTTTTGCCGCGGCTCGCGAATATTTCCCCTATATACGAAAAGGGGTTTTGTGTTACTTAAATCGAACCACGGCCACTCCCCATGTCTCGTGTTCATTTTTTTTGGCGGCCATACAATGCAGAACCTTCTTCGGAGATCAAACCATCCAAGATGGAATTTGGTAACATCCCGTGTCTAGAAAATATCTAGGTAACCATAATCAAATCTTGCCGTGTGGGAAAAGGAAGGTGTCGAGGCCGTATTTGGGCATAGAAGCAAATCTTGACCTCTTTGGACGGAGAAAGTATACCAAAGCAAAAGGAGTGTAAGTAGCGCAGGATATGCCAGGAAGGCAGGAAGGATGAAGGCTTTGTGGCCCCACAACCTAGGAAAGATCCCCAGGTTTTACTGTACAAAGTGATCGCTCGTTCCGAACGCTCGCAGCACCTAGATAGATAGCAAATTTGCAGATTCCGATGTTTCTTGGTGTCCCTTTGTTTCAATCTGAGATATATCCTTGTCTCCTTCACAGACAAAAAAAAAAGATAGCACTTTGGGTGAAAGCCTTAGCGATTGCCATCAACAGCCAGTTATCCATGATGAGACGACCGAGAGAAGACATCGGGGAAGATGCTTAGACGGTGGGAGCAGCAGGCTTGGTGGTCTCCTCGTCGGTGTACGAGGGAGGCACGTCCTGGACGTCCTGCTCAGCCATGAGGCCAGACTTCTCATCGGCACGAGCGGCATCCTGCTCCGAGGCCTTGTGCTGCGAGGTGGAGCCAGAGCGGCGGTGGCAGCGGCGGGGGAAGAAAGTCTGGCCGCGGACGAAGACGCGCCAAAGACCGACGATGAGAGTGCCGACGACCATGCCGAGGACGCTGATGGTGATGCCGGCAAGGATGCCGACGAGGACGGGCAGCACGATCGAGTAGCTGAGCTGCTTGAACAGGCGGGCCCAGGTGCGCGGGGTGTGCTGGTACTGGATCTTGGTACCATCGACGAGGGCGGGCTTGGGGTGTGACATGTGGTTGGGGGCGCCGTGGTGCATGCCATGGTGCATGCCGTGCATTCCGTGCATGCCGTGGTGCATCTTGCAGTGCGGCTTCATCAGCTTGTTCATGGCGCCGATGGCGGCCGCCTTCATCTTGCACATCAAGGAATTGCACTGGCCGGCGGGCTCGACGGGGTTCTGGGTCTCGGACTGCTGGATGCGACCGATCATGAGGGCGCCGCCCTTGTCCTTAACCAGGTCGATGTGGACGTTCTTGAGCCCCTGGATGAAGCGGTTGCCAACCTCGATGACCTGGAGGTCGACGCTGAGGAGCTCAGCACCCGACTGCTCGTCGACCTTGTCGGTGCGGACGATGAGGCCGAAGCCGAGGTCTTGGGGCTCCATGGCCATCATGACGGGCCCGGGGTGCTCGACGCCGGGCATGGCCTCGATCTTGGGAACGACCGAGGCGCGGAGCTGGCTGGCGAGCGGGTCTGACTCGGGGTAGAGCTCGAAGCCGTTGACGAGGAGGCGGTCTCCCGTCGGGGCGTGCTGGACGGAGAAGCCAAGGTCGAGGTAGTTCTCGGCCTTGCTCTTCACGCGGAAGCTGCTGCCGATGTAGCCCGCCACACGGAGCTCACAGCTGGGGCAGCCGAGCTGGACCGACTGGAATTCGGCCGGCGTCGCCTCGAAGGGTAGGGCGTTGAACGAGGACTCGCGGTGCGTGGCCGGGGCGTCACGGAGGGCACCAGGCGGGAGGAGGAAGGCTTCAGTAGCCACCGCCAGGCCGGCGGCGGCGATGGAGATGGGTCTCGGCAACATGATGATGATGGTGATGTGGTGATGGCTGTGGGTGGTGTGTCGGCTGTTTCTGGCTGCGAAGGCGATAGAGGACGGGTGGGGTCGGTCCGGAGTTGACGAAAGGAGAAGCAAAGCCAAGTGGATGAGACGACCTAGGAAACAAGTGGTGATGTATCGCCCAGCGTACCAAGTAACAGATAAAAAAGAAGAAAGCGAAACCTAAGAATTCGATGCAACGGCGCTCAGGTGGATGAAGTGAGTCGAGTTGATTGGGATTGTCGATTGATGGGTTTGACGAAGGAAAAGGAAGATGGGAGAGCTGAATGGAAGAGGTTAAGTGTGGCAGCCTGATCCAGGCCGGAAGATAACAGGCTGCGCCCCGTGTTGGTTGGCGATGGCATGCTGGCCTGAGTGGCCTTCAGGGGACGGACTTGCGCTTACTCGGGCTGCTGAGGCGTCCAATCAGCAGCCCCGCCGTCTTTGTCCTGCCACATTCCTTTGCCGCCGCTTGATGGCGTAATCGCTGCCTCAGGACGCAAATGGACCCGCGCGCTCCGTGATCTGCGTTGCAGGCATCCGCGATTCGAAGTCGGGGTGCGTCATTGGCATCTTTGTGGGGACTTTCTTAAAGCTCTCTGCCTGCAGATTTGGATCTCCGATTTGACATCCATCACTTCACTCGATCGTCGTCCTGCGAAGAAGCTACAACACGGCAATGTCTGTCAAGCTACCAACAGGGGTATGCTGCGTGTTGCGTCGCCGTGATGTACCGTCTCCATTCTCTCAATAATGCTTGCTTACTGTAATTTGCAACACCCTTCGATTCCAACACGTCCGAGTGTGCGTGCCAACCTGCCCGTGCTGAGAGTGCAATACAACCATGGAACTCCATATTTACTCAGACCAGAAACAGCATGGCAACACGGCGCTACTACCTCAGCCATCACGCCCAACCAACGTTGGATAAAGTTTGATAAAGGACAGGTCCTTGACTATCTGTCTGTAACAAACGACACACACAGTAAAAACAACACAATGGCTGGGAAACAGGGGAAGGGGAAGTAAAGTGTCAAAAATAGATACGAATAGATCCCTGGATGCATCGACATTCCACGGCTTGGAGAAACGTCCCTGGCAGTTGAAGGGCGTCCCAGTCAAGTGAGGCGATTGTGGGTCGTGCTTGGGCATTGGATTCGCATCGGGGACTTCTTCTTTAAAAGTAAATTTGAGCCACGACCAGGACACACATACATGTCTGCGGATATTTCCAAAGCCAGCGAGGCTGTGGGAGGTGTCATTGGACGTTTGTCCGTTCGTGATGGCCCGATCAACGGACCTTCTTGGACCACCCACCATGCCATCGTGCGCAGGCCTATCGCAGCACTTGTAGATCAAGTGAGTAATATGTTTACATGTTTTAGTCTCATGAGTTGAATGGCACGTTCAGGCACTGGAGCTGGACGACGGAGAATCCCTTCTCTTCAATGCCGCACAGCATTTATCCCCGAATGGAGCGCGGCGGGTTGGACTTCTCACTCAGGCCGGGACCGAACGGGGGATTTCTTTTTTGGCCGCACTCCGGATATGAGTTGGGATGAAGCCCTTTGGCTCTCACGAATGTGGCAAGGCGTGGTTCGACTTGAGATCCCCGGATGCGAGAGAGATGGACGGAGGGCCCGATCTTTCAAGCCATCCATGATGGTTTGACGTCTTTTGACGCACCTGATGGGCTTGGCGGCCCGGGTCCAGGGGCTTAGCACGTAGCCCTGGTGGGCTGTCTGGAGTATTTTAGGAACTACATGTCAGCTGGTTGGTTACACCGGACGGCACAGAGAAGGCGTACCATGCGAGGGCCTGGACAAGCAATGCAATGCGACGAAGCACGGAGTTGTACGGAGAGGCACAATGTAGTGCCTTGCTTGGCCTTATTTAGGGCTTTTAAGTAGAAATGGCATCTCTGCCTTAATGCCCATGACAGGATACAAAATACAAGCAATGTGGCAACCTACTGGAATAGCCCATTTGTTGTGACTAGTATACATCACGTGATCGGCGTCGAGAGGACGGGCAGCTGCTCGCATTCGTTAAACACGGTGGAAGAGGCAATCACTAAAAGGATAGGCGGGATGGACGAAAAAAAAAGAACAGACGAGAGAAGAAAGAAAATCATAGGACGAGCCAAGTCACCGGAAGGCGATCGGGATTGCGTCTCGGGTCTCGGACTGCGGGGTCCGTCTTGTCTCGAAATCGACCCCTGTGAAACACGGAACTCTGGATTGGAAGCGTTGCGCCGAGGCGGTGTGGCACCACGGCAACCAAAAGGAATGCACAGCTTCCGGAAAGGGAAGAATAAGGAGAGAAAGTAGAGAGAGGGATTGAGAAGGCTGCCGATAAGCAAGGAAAAAGGCGAGGGCGTTGGTGAAGAGGTCAAGGGAGAGACAGGCACCCAGGCCGATCCGTGCCGGCGGGCTGGGATAGATCTGCCGGTAAGTTGAGCCGAATAGACAAAGTTCTGAAGATGGCCTACTGTTACCCAGTGGGTATTTGACATTGGTGGATGGGATTCTTGTCACGCGGGGACAGCCGGCCAAGACTGCGCACTACGGCAGCCTGCTTTCGAGCCGTGAAAAGAGGACACACAGGAAGGCAAAGGCAGCAGCACATTTTCTCGGCCAAGTTTCGCGGTCCCGTAGCCGTCCGTGACTGTTTGGGATAAATAGTCCTAATATGAGGGTCGTTTTGGGGGCTATTTGGAAATAACGTGGGGCTATGGTAACTTACCTACCTACCTACCTACCTACCTATATGACGGGGCATTCTGACCGAGTGTAGGTGGTAGTCCACGTCGCCAGTAACGGTGATGCCCTGGATCTTTGTCTTCCCCCGCTTTCCCCCGGGGGCGACATCCAAATCCATCGTGGAACTAATGAAATGGGGCGCCATGTGCGTGACGTGACTTGCGCTATGAACATGACGTTGCAATCTACTGTCGATAGCCTGGTCGGACTGTCAGATAATCTTTTTTTCTTTTCTTTTTTTTTTCTTCCTACCACGTCATTCCTTTTTGGACGTTAGCCCGGCGGCCACCCGCCAAAAGTGGCCCAAATCAAGATCAGGCAGAACGGGGTGTGCCCAGCGAGCAAGGAGGCTGGCTGCCGGGTTGGGGGCCGGCGGGCGTGTGACCGCGAAAGACGTAACTTTGCCCGGATGATCCCGTACCACGTCTCTTCCATCCGACCTGGACCGGATGGAAAGGATCTGACTCGGGGATGGGAGGGAAATATCCATTTGTCGACTGTCGATCCTCGTACTGCATTGGCATGTCAGGAAGTTTGGGATGGAAGCATTACGTAGCGGCCAACTTTGTGCAATGGGCACGAGCTGAAGAACTTGGCGGGGTGCGGCGTTTGCTCGCCGGCGCGGCTGGATGTCGATGAGCCAGCCACTGGTGCCGGGTGTTAAAGGTGCCGGGCCACTATCATGGAAGTAGGTACCCCTTTCTGTTAGTCGGCACTAGGTCGATAGACGCTCAGTTTCAATGTCCCGAGCGGTCAAGTCAGCCCACCACACGCGTGTCAGCTCGTAAACGCCGGTCCGACGTCATTATCACCGTTGCTCAAAGCTAGCGCGCTCCTGCTTTGGGCGATGAAGGAAAATGAAAACTTGGTTGGATCCTGACTAGAGGGATTGCACATGTTGTGCTGTGCATCCGTGTCCATCCTTTGTCGTGGAAACCGGAGCTCCCCGATATATTGCTACCACTACTTGTTTACTCGTAGAAACACCGATTTGCGGATGGAAGGATGGAAGGAAGACCAACAAGCAATCAAACATCAGCTTGACAAAAAGGGTGTTCCTCGCTTCGCTTGTTTATAACGGGTGTGGATAATGGAAAGGATTTAATCGCTGGATCAAACTGCTTGACCGCCATCACCGCGAGATGCACAGATCTCATCTTCATTTCCACTTCGGGGTCTTTGGTGACAGCCAGACCACTTTGGGGATCGTTTTATTACCCCGAACCAGGTATGGAAATCGAAATGGCGCGCGGGGGGCTCCCACCTGTCAACAGGGGCATTCATTTTGGATCCTCTTTTCCCTTCAGGTGGCCCGCTAACGCTTTGACCCGTTATGGGTACCTGCATCCGCTGGTTCAGGTTGCAAAAGAGGGCGTTTGCTAAGCACTTTGATCCGCCAGTGGCTGCTCCTTGGCGCGCCGTCTGGGGTTGGCTGTTGAATCGGAATCGATAGTCTCTCCGGTCTTTTTTAGCACATGGTCGAAAAGAGTTGACGTGAGCGAGCCTCGCCAAATACCGTTGGTGACGTGATTTTTTTTTTCTGTCCGCCAGTCGCGCTCTGTTCCGGGTCCCAAATCGAAAGCCGTGGTGATTCGGTTGTGCTTTATTTTTATCACCATGTGGGATTTGCGGCGGCCGTGACAACGGGCATTTCGGGAAGAATTTGAAATTGCAGAACTTATATCCTTCCGTGGTTCGCGGTCGTGCATAGGCGCCGCATCCTTCGACGCTTTTTCCGGGACTATTATGATTGCTACATCTGGTAGCACTAATCTGAAAGAAGGAGCGAGGGCAGCGTTTGGGGGTTGCTGACGAGATACGAGATACAGGTCTCGATGCCACCGCGATGGCACAGTCACCGTAGGACAAGAATGAGGACGCGCTGGTGCTTAACGCGGTCCTCAGGGTAAGCCCCCGCGGGCCCAGCACGAAGGCCACGGTTCCTTCTGCACTGCAACGACACGGACAAAAGTCCCAGAGTCGTGAAGAACGCGGAGAGCATTCGGCCAAAGCAACGCTAGCACGGATGCAGGGCCGAGCCAGCCAAGCCTGTGGCCTGATTGCCTCTTGATCAACTTTCAGGGGCCCCCTTGTTCTTTTTCTGTGGACGGCCCCTAGTCGGCCCCGCCAATTTGAAACAGCCTCCCTCCCCCTCCTTTTCTTTTTTTTTTTTTACTTCACCACTTTGTCGGCCGACGAACGGTGGCGTTCGCCTACTCCTGGCAGGCTGAGCTGACCGACGCGCCTGCACCCAGAGCCGCCCGTCTCTCCCGGGCTTCGCTCACCCACGTCCGTCCGCAACCCCCCGTCCGAATTTGGGTGCCGCGCATGGTATGTGCCCTGTACGACGGCGGAGCCCGCCATTGGATAGCTGAGGTGTGGCTTCTGTGTGGTATTTTGGGTGGAATTCGTCTCTGCGTGCTGCACACACATTGACGATCCGCGGGAAACCCGTCCATCCCATGTTAGATATACTTTTTTGCACACGCTCTCTTTGTCTTTCCTCTGATGGGCTTTTGTTTCTGTGGCCCTGCAGCAACACCCTCCGATCGCAGAGGCCTGTTCGCGCGTCCGTAAATCGATTCAGTTGTGGAATCTGTTGTCCTTCGCTTCCGTCTGAGCGACTGAGCTTCCTTCCTTGCCCCTATATTCTTCTGGCACTCCCTTTCCCCTCGCTTTACCTACCGCCCGCCTCCGTTTCGGGCTCCGCAGTTGAACGAAGCCGATGCGAGTCGAATTTGAGCCACTGCCGTCTCGTTCCCTTCGTGCCTTCCCGTGTCCACCTGCGCTGCCGAGATCGCGGCTTCCAAATCGGGACGCAGAACAAACAGAGCTCTGAACTCTGTTCTGCCTGCCTGCCTGCTCGAAAGCAGCTATAGCAGCAGCAGCAGCGGCTCTGGCGCCAAGCAGACGAAACATCAAACGTACGTGATCTCCTTTTTTCCCTCCCAACCTGCGACCAGGCTGTTCAGGCTGGCCCCTGGCCGTGGCTCTGGGACCCGTTCGGCCCTCTGGCGAGCCCGCAAGCGAGGTCCGCCTGCCCTTCTCCTGCCCTGCTACTCCATTGCCCACATGCCCCGTCCCAAATAGGCAAATCGGGGTTTCTGGGCCAGCCCTCGCTGTCTCAACTGGTTGTCACGAAAGGGACGAGGGGTTCCCGCCCGTCTGCTACAGTACGGCGCACCCAGCACCACTCACCCAGCCCCAGGCACACACCCACCCAGGGTTGGCATCCCCAGCTCAGGATAGTATCCCGTCCATCCGTGTCCTTGTTGTCCCACAAGCTCGTATCACCTGTCCGCCACGCCTCTCCCACACGGACGCACGCTGGGCGCTGCTGCTCACCACAATAATATCGTTTTTTTTTTTTTTTTTCTCTCGCTCCCTGCTTTCCCCTCCCCTTGTCTCCGCAAACGACTGACGGCTCCTGCTCAGGCCAGACAGCATTGGTCATTCCTGATCCTTTGCTTTTCATACTGCTCTTCAATTGTACCTAATCTTTTGTTGTTGTTGTTGTCGTTTCTGAGGCCTCGCTCGCCACTCTACCTGGGCAGGTCCGTCATTCATTCATTCGCTTCCGCTGCGCTCGACCAAGTAAGCGCCTCCTTCCCATCGCTGCATCTCCTCGACGGACATACACGACGACGCATAGACCTGCATCCCATCCACCGACAGACTGGATCGCCTTCTTTCCTTGTTGCTGCCGTTCATTCATTTATTCTTCGTCTTTTCTATTATCGCAAAAAGTTGGATGCCGTATACTGGTAGCGATCTTTCTCTTCTCCTTTCTTTTAGGATACCCCTTTCAAGCTAGTCATTTTCGAGCGCACAGAGTCCGGAACATCTGCGAGCAAGCGCCTGATCGCGCATCGAAGCCCCGACTGGCAACGATTTCTTATTATTACTATTAACCGAAGACTGGACACTGTATCCTGTGGCGTTGTCTCGATTCCGTACCACGCCGGATCCCTCATCGAATCGCCGAGACACGACCGGCATTTCTCTCACCAACCAGTCCCTCGGGACATCGCCGCCCGGATTCTTGCATATGCGCTTGTTATTGGATAAGACGCGCAGTCGGAAGAAGGCCCCTGTTGCTGGGAGCGGGATTGGAACAGGGGATCAACCGCAGACCGAAGGAAGGAGACAGCCGTGGGAGCATTTGGATGCCCCCATCGACAGTCGCTATCGAGGTGGCCTCTGCTAAATGAGTTACCCTCAAGATGGGCAGGATATGGAGCCACAGTCGACACAGGGGGGATCCGTCAGGCGCGCGCGCGAGATGGCAATGGCCGGCCTGGCAAGTCGCATGCCCGAAGAGAGCAGGCTACCAATCCGGATGGTGCCTCCGG
>GL876967.1:1485339-1498475 GCA_000193285.1 Magnaporthiopsis poae ATCC 64411
GACGGCCCCATTACCGGCGACGACATCTCGAGGCCGACCCAGATTCCTCAATGGCCGCTCGGCGGTGCGCCCATCGTGCCTTCGGCCTCGACTATCAACCAGGGCTTCACGCCCTATCAGCCTCCGCTAGGCCGGTCTCAACCCCCGCAGCGACCTCCGAGGCCGAGCCGCGTTCCCTCGATGCTCGACAGCTCCCAGATCCAGGACCCGACCCCCGTGTTTCAGTACCAGCCCACGTCGAACCGCGAATCTGAGGTTTCTGTGCAGCAGTCGACCACGTCCTCAACCTCGCGTCCCTCCACCCTGGATTCCGTCGGGTCAATTCCAGACTTCCCGCTGCCCATCACAGGAACTCCAGTCGGGCCTCCCAGAAGGAGCGTCAACCTCGGGCCGCCTCCGTCGGCAAGACGCGGGGCGTCCTCATTTTACTCTAATGCCTCCTTTGTGTCACCCATCCCCGAAGAGAGCCCGCGGTCGAGATCGCGTGCGTCGTATGCGTCTAGCGCGGCTATCCCCAGGGATAGGGACAGCTGGGACTCGTCAATATCACCCGGACCAAGCCCAACATACGCTGACGACCGATTCGAAGACACCATTCCGGAGGACGGCAGGGAGGGCATGTATGGCGACGATCAGGGCGACGAGAGCCAGTTGGTTCGCAGCGCGAGCATAGGCAAGAGGGGAAGGGCACTGCTCGTGACGACTCCTGCGCCACAGCGATCTTCCGAAGTCCCTGAGATGGGTTTGAGGGCGGTACCGTCTCCACGAAACCCGGGTGCTTTTGGGGATGCCACGGCCTACACCGACGCGTCCTCGGCAAGCTCCGGGAGCGATCCGAGGTCCCGGGGGCTGCGGCCCCCACCTCCAGCGGCAGCCGCAGGTGCCGCGGGAGTAGCGTTGACGGCCGAGTCAATATTGAGCGCGTACGATGCCGCATCGTCTTCTGATCCGTCGAACCCCAGCCGTGCCCTATCGGTTTCTCCCCAGCCCACGCGTGAATACAGCCAGTTTTCGGCCATTCGCAGGCCACCTAGGCTGGACCTGGATGCTGTCAAGGCGGCCGAGGCGCGTGGTAGCTTGACGAGCCTGCCAGACCTTATTCGCCGAGCCACCCGCCTCGCGGCAAGCCTCGAGAAGGGCCGGAGACCAGCGAGTCGCTTTCCTGACGACATGGACCCGTTTCAGGGTCGGTCGGAGAAGAACCGCTCAAGTAAGTTGAGAAGGCGGGCACAATGTGGATCAGACCACTATACTAACACGAGTCCTCACAGGCGACTATGAGAAGCACCAATCGGGTCTCTCCGACATGCTGGCGGCCTTCCCGCCCCCGGCCCAGCCTGTGGCCCAGCCTCGTAGGAGTTGGAGGGAGAGCGTGCGAGATGAAATCAGCTCGTGGCCACTTCCGGCTCGCTTCAGCGGCATGGGTCGGAGCAGGGACACCTCTCCCCGCGACCAGGAACCGGCGCTCCCTACGTACAACGTCGCTGGCAGCGGCAATGGTGGCGACAACGGCAGCAACGGAGACCCCAACGGCAGCAATGCTGCCCGGGGCGAGGAAAAGAAGCAAGGCCGACGGTGCTGCGGCCTGCCGCTTTGGGGATTCATCATTCTGGTTATTGTGCTGCTCATCATCATCACGGCCGCCGTGGTGATTCCGGTCGAGTTCTTCGTCGTTCGCCGCCGTGCCAACAACGGCGCCGGCGGCGCCCAGCCGGCGCTGACCGAGTGCCAGAACATGCTCACTTGTGCCAACGGCGGCACCAACATCGTGACGTCGGAAGGTGTTTGCAGCTGCATCTGCACCGGCGGCTTCACCGGTGCCACCTGCACCGTCCCCGGCGCCAACGGCTGCACAACGACCAACGTTGTCGACCAGAGCCCCAACGTCGGCAACAACGTCATCAACAACGTCACTCTCGGCGACTCGCTGCCCCGCCTCATCCAGGCCGCTTCCCAAAACTTCTCCATCCCGCTGTCCGTCACCCAGATCCTGGCCAAGTTCAACGCCGGCAGCCTCAGCTGCCTTGCCGAGAACGCCCTCGTCACCTTTAACGGCGAGAGCGCCCGTGGCAACGGCCCGTCCCAGGCCGTTATTCCCGGTACTACCAACAATGCCGCCGGGGGCCCGGGGCCCCAGCCACCCCAGGTGCCCGAGCTACCCCAGGTACCCGAGGGTGTCGCCCTCGCAGTTGTCACGGTTGTGGTCCGGCGCCAGGCCGGCCAGGGCTTCTCGACCACGCTCTCCGGAACCGTTTCTTTTGCCAGCACCCGTACCTCGATTCCGCCTACAACGACGACGACTCTCACGATCAGCGTTCCGCGTAAGCCAAGCAGCACCACCAGCACCAGCAGCAGCAGCAGCACCACCACCAGTCGCAGCAGCAGCATAACCAGCGCCTCGCCGCCGCCCGGCACGTCAACCACTCAGGGCAACCCGACACCCGCCCCTACCACCTTCCCCGTCACAGACCAAATGCTCGACTTTGCGCGGGTATCGGTCCTATTCGTGTTGCAGCAGGAGACGCTCCAGAATGCGGAGGCGGCGCAGTTGGCTCTTCAGCGCTTCTTCACGGCCGCTGGCCAGGGCTCCGCCGCCCCTTCGCCCGTCACACCCGCTCAAGCCCGCAACCTGACCCTCGGCAACGGAAACTCTGTGAACCTTATCGACTTCAAAGTCGATGTCGGCAATGGTCCCGTCGGCGGGGCCACCAAGCCCGCCGCGACGCCGCTACCCGCTCTTCGCCTTAGGGATGCGGCGCCCCAACCTGGGTCTTCTACATGCGGGGGCGAGAATGAGCTGAAGCCACCTCCATTGATGAGGATGTTCCGCCGCTAATTTATGACCCTGTTGACGTTCTCGAGCCAGCTAGCAGTTGAGAGGGAGGAAAGAGAGATACCATTTAACCAAAACTACTTAATACTTTTCTCTTCGTTTCTTATCTTCTTTTTATGCAGCACCTGTACATATCCGGCATATCTTATACGCATGCGTCAGCAGGCAGGGTTTTCTCTTCTCGCGCGCTGTTTTTCTTGTTTTACGTTTTACATAAACCTCATACCCCATTTTCTTTTCATGTCATTCTTCATTTCTTATGTCTCTCTCTCTCTCACACTCGCCTCCATTTCCATCAACTCACCATCCTCTCTGCCTGATACAAATCACTGCACAAGCAACGGAGCCAGGGCCCGGCGTCTTCTGCTGCTCACATATAAAACACCAAAACGACAACACAACCCAGTTTCTGTACACGCTTAGGCGATATAGAGTGGTGGCCCCTTCTTTGGATATACCTTCATCCCGTCCCTTCTCTTCATTTCGTTTCGTTTTTTTTTTTTTGTCTACGTGCACACGCACACACAAACATGTACACATATTGGCGGTATCGCAAGTTGGCTTGGATACGTTTGGGACAACGCAGCACAAAGAGCTTCAGCGGGGCGTTTTAATGGATGGAGACGGGGTAGGAAAACACACTGCGTGCGTGCCCTTGTGCCGCCGCTGGTGGGGCATAGCCGGGCAAAGGAGGTTGCTGCCCGGGCGGGTGTAGGTAGTCTAGTTTGGAGGAATTTACGCTGAATATGAAGGAAATCATCATGATCTAAGAAAGTGCCATGGCATTCGTGGTGACTCTTAAATTGACTGGCTCCTCTGCTGGCGGAGGCGAGAATAGAAAATATATAGGAGCACGTGTGCACCTCCGAGGACCGGCAAGCATGGGCCGTCTCGACCTCACGTCGTCGAGGACACATACTCATGCTTGAGGACTTGCAGGGCTCCCGTCAAGAATGTAAAGGAATAGAAAGCGCATCAAAACATCAGCCGACTGGCCATATAACGGTTCGCAGATAGCCTCGACAGTTATTGACCGGGTGGCTCCCTATTCAAAGGTCCGGTTCTCTCTCTTGAGCACTGGCCGAAGTGCCAGCGCCTCAGCTTGGAAACCTGGCGGCGCTCATCAATAGCCTAGAAGAGTGCTTCAAACTCGGCCTCTGGACGGACCTGGGGGCGCTCGTCAACAGCCAGGAAGAGAGGCTTAAGCTTGACCTCTGAGCAAACCATGGCCCCGAGGAGACACGAGTCCGTAGCTGCCACCAACATCCACCAGCGCGTCGCCCCTTCCAATCCGCCTCTTCCAGCTGCTTGGCTGATCCTTGGACTGAACATCGATCTCGTAGCCCTCGCGCCGCTGGTAAGGCTGGTTGGTTCGTGGCACGGCGGGACACGGGGCCGGAAGCGGTTGAACATGGGCTTGATCGATGCCAAACCCTGCCCTATGCATACATACCTAGGTAGGTACCGGTTGAACAGGGCCTGTGACGGGCTGGCGATTGCGGGGAAGAGGTCTTCCGTGATGAGTCCAGCCCACGCCTGCATGGAAGGGTTCCTACGCGAGGAGGCGTGGTGCGGCCGTGTGTCCGATCCCCCTACCTAGAGAGCAGCAGCAACGCCTCTTCTGAGCTATTTGGGGCACTGGACTGGGGATGGTCCGGTGTGCTGGCTGGCTGCCACCCGGGCTCGCATCGAGCAGCAGTAGATTTGCGGGGTTGCTTGTTCACGATAGCAGATGTGCCAGCTAGCAGGCTTGAAAAGTATACATCTTCCAGGCCCGAGCGAGCACAGACTCAATATCACGGGCGCAGCCTAGACCCCTACCCTACCATTTGACTCCTTGAGACTCCTGTGATGGTAGAGATTCCAGCTAGAGATATAGAAAATTGCCATCCTGTCCTCGGAACCTTGGCTGGATGTTTGACGATGTAGGTTGCTCGTGGGAGATGGCTGATGGCCCGATACGCTCGCCGTCGACTTGGGGGCTTGACCGTAAAAGACTACTAGTACTCCATGCTGTGCTGGATACAGCGCAAAAGAGCGAGAACGTCTATTTTCGTCGAACGGGCGGGCTCACTATGAAGGACGCTTGCGCTTCCCGTGGCCGGTGTCGTTGCGTTGCCGACAACCCCTGTCATGGTTGACCGTGTTGCGCTTTGGTGGACTTGTGGCGACGGCTTAAAATAAAAAGGTCTGCGGTTTTGGCAGCGCTGGTTGAAAGCCCCCGCCACCCGGGCCTGTCGCCCTGCGCCTTTTGGCGGCTGGGAATATTCCAGCGTGGGCACGCGGAATGAAAACGACCATTGCCGTCAAAATCTCACCTCATCGCCGGCCTACCGTGTTCTTCTTTTTCGGTGGCTGCAAGTCCTTTAACTATACAAACACCCCCGACCTTTCGGGCCTGGTTATTCTCGAGATTGTCCAGGAAGCCGGCCCGTGTTTTGTTGTGCGCTTTTAAAGGTGTTTTTATGCTGTTTTATCGCATGTCCTTTTTGCTTATTATTATAATCCCGCCAATTCTCTCGATTTATTTCCATCCCGTATTAGTTAGCTTGTAATTAATTTCCGTTTTGAGCCATACGGATTGGGCCATGGAATTACCTAGAGTAAAAAATATGCCTTTAACAAGCCTTGCCAGCTTGACGAGATGATGTTCCAGGCCCTGTTTATTAAACAGTTGTTGACTAGACAATGCTTGTATGACAGCGCCGGACCGCTAGGATCGAAACGAAATTGTCATACCTTTTAGTGAGCTTTTGTAGTAGTTGTTATGGAATTGCCACCTAGAATAGGAGCGGAGCAAACGGGCACCTTTGAATCCACGCAACGTCATTGACCGTGCAATATAACATCAGCGGGCCATAGAAATGGAGTCCGGTTGGTAGAACTCTCTTCCTAATTAGGCCCACACGATGAGGACGGGCATCTTGATAATGTATGCCGCACGTTACAACCGCCTTCGGCTTCAACAATGTTCGCCCTAGCTGGCCATTTCTGCTCACGGGGTTTCCGGTCTTGGACAGAACCTTGGCTTTCACATGTCACAATTTCATCGTCATCATCGCTGTGTGTGCTGGCTACCCCGCACCTAATAAAGGATTTGAGCTTAAATACTTAGCTGGACCTCTGGTTCATCGTTTCAACTTCTAGCTTCATCCGCTGTTGCAAAATATGGCAACCTGCGGAAGCTGTCGCCGTGCCTTTGGCACAAAGGCAAGCCTTGCACAGCACATGAAGGCAACTCGCCATTGCTTTTGCCAACATTGTAAACTCTCGTTTGCCTCTCCAGAAGCTCTCGGCCAGCACGATTCGGCTCTTCACAGCTGGAAATGTCCGCAATGCCGTGCGAACTTTGCCACAAAGCAGGCGTTAAACCAGCACCAAAAAGCGCAAAGACACTGCTACTGCGGGGACTGCAATCGCCCGTTTCCCGATGCGGCTCTACTCAGGCAGCATTTAACGGCGTCGCAACACTCTAGCGAATTCCGCTGCTGCGATTGTAACCGAAACTTCATCAGCTCCGAGGCCCTGAGCGATCATCTTCGAGACAAAGTCCACCACGGATTACCGAAGCGGCTACGGGAACGCCAGTCGGGCCCTTGCGATTGTCCCAAATGCCATCGCAAGTTCCGGAGTGCTACGGCATTACAACAACATCTGAACTCCCTCGTTCACCGGCCCTTGAGCGACCTGGCCTGTATTGCGCATCCTTCCTGCAAGTCGCGCTTTCGCAGTCCTTCCGCGTTATTGCATCATCTCGAAAGCGGAGCCTGCCGATCCGGTATGAACCGCCAAAAGATCAATACGTTGGTTCTTGCAAAGGATACGGAACGCATCATCACCACATCTCCCCAGCATACCGCGCCGCCAGAGCTGGACACGGCCCAGAGACCGCGCGTTGATGATGGGGACACGACAGTGGCTTCCTCGGATGTCTTCATCCTGACACCATCGAGCACTGTGACATCGCCGCACTCATCTACTCCTGGGTGTGCAACTCCGAAGTCTGGGAGCAGCTTTGGCTCGGTTGCTGTCTCATCCCGGTCACGACGTTGTCCGCTCTGCCCTCCCCACCGTCGCGGCTTTGCTACAGAGCGAGGGCTCCGAGATCATCTGGCGTCGCCCGTTCACGACCCGCCAATCGTCCACTGCCCGCTCCCTCTACTGACGACAAAGGCTACAAGCGGGCCGCTTGCGCAAACCCAAAAGTGGCCGGTCAAGACCTTCACGACCGTTAGTGGCCTGGCGCAGCATCTCGAGAGCAGTGCATGTATAGGCGGGTTGAAGAGCTTTTGGAGGGCCACGGAATACCTCGAAACGGTGATGGTGCGATGGGGCTTCAAGGCTCGGTTAACTATTCAGAGTGAGAGCCCGGAACGGGAAAAGATGAGAATGTAGTTGTAAGGGAACAGAGGCCCTGACGAGGAAGCACAGTGTTGCAACTACGACGCCGCTGCACTCCGACCATACCCCCACTATGCCCATTGTATTCCAGACTGCAAGAAAAAGGCATCTGTTCTTTAGGTTACTTTTTCCTTTCTTTAGCATCCGAATAGCATCAAGTGCTTCCACCCACCGACCGGATACTGTGTTAAGATTGGTAAACTAATTAACGCCCGATCTTTTACTACAGTTGGTTGACCAAGCAGCTACCTGCTACCCGTGATCATCAACTATCGACTACCCGTTGTGATACTCATTTTGCTCGTCCTTGTGTGTCAGCCATACCACAGCGACTCCGTGACTAGGTGGGACCCTTTATTGTGCGCTGCCTTTGCAACAGAGCAATCGGCATATGTCAAACCACCACTCTGCACTCCTGCCCTGCTCCGACTTGGGCGACAAAAAGAACTTGCACAGCGAGGAGTGGACTACGGTCAAAAAGCTGGCCAGCAACCTAAAGGTGTGAAAAGAGCTGCTATCGTGGTACTTTTTACTATAGGAACTCGAGGGATGAGCCTGGCCAGCCGTGGAGAAGCAGGAGTGTTTTAGACAGTAAGTGGCGCGGGCGCGGAAGTCCCGAACCGGCGTCGTGGTCGCAAGCATCGTGGTCGCAGGCATGTAAGACAAAGTCTGGCTCCGGTCCTGAAAGCGACAATTGAACTATGGGAGGCGGTAGCACGTCCGGCTGATCGTGTCGCGGTGTCGGAGGTGAGGGGAAGGGAACGCGGCCGGGCGTCCCTTCGAACGAGGAGAGCCCGAGCCGAGGGCTTTTGTAACGGGCACTCCTCCATGGCGGTGGGAGGCACCCAGGCGCTTTCGAAGTGGCGGCGGCGGCGGCGCATTGGTGTGCCATCTATTTCCTATATCCTTTCCTATTTCCCGCCCTCTTCCTTCACGAGCCGGGCCTTGGAATCACCAGACCACGTCTCCTTGGAGGGAAGCACCAGCAGTGCTGGGACGAGGCGCTACTTGCCTCCCCTGAGAGCAACAGTGGTACGAAGCCGTAACTTAGGCGGCGTGGTGGCTGTACCACCATTCAACTGGTCACCAGCCTCCTAGTGTCATTATCTGGGGCCGCCCTCCTGCTTTCACGCACCGTTGCTTGTGCCCTTGATGATGAGATGGGCAATAGGATCCTGCCTGGGTGGTCTCGCCTTTTTGGATCCTGATTTTCGTACTGGCTTTATATCAGGCCGGCTAGCCCTCTTTCGCTGACGAGGCAAATCGCTCCGCGTCGCGCCGGTCGCCAGGATCAGGACTATGCGTGAAAAGTCTGCAAAAGCTTGCAGAGCGCGAGAGTGTCCAAGTCGTGAGTAGGCCGGGCATACCGTATCTGCTGAGCCAGATGCTCTCTATATCGCAGTTGACTTTGAACCCCGGACCGCGCAGGCTGGTCGGTTTGGACGGAATGGTCAAAAGCAACTTCTCGGGGCGATACGGACTGTTGATGTCGTAGAAGCCCCGGGACGGTCACCGCTGTTTTTTTCCTATCCCCGACAGTCGGATATATGGAAAATATTCCTCGAATGAGCCGGCTTTCCCAGGGCCGTAAGCCACCCGCGAGCTGCCCAAGGTCCCTCGCGTAGATGGGCAATCCCGAAGGTACGCCAAACAGGTAGGCCCGCCGGTCAAGTACGAGGCTCCTGGCTACAAACATCCCGCCATCTTGATATTTAACGACGCTGACTATAAAAGAAGCTCATTGTCCTGAGTGACCTGCCCCCTGGGTTCAGCTGCAGAAGATGTCTCGAGCAGGGTCCGACCATCTGTCTACCTAGAGTCTTCGCCCCCGGTCTACGGGCTCAGATGTACTTCCATCCTTTCCCAAGCGCAAGGACGCGGGTGTCAGGACCCCGGTACCGGTGCGAGATGGCCGCCCCAGTCCTGAAACTATGATTTCTCGGTCAACTATGCCGTCTTGAAATCCGTGCTAGGCTGTCACCGTTAGTCTTGAGCTAGGGAAGGTGGAGCAAAAGGAGGCTGCCGAGTTGATGACCGCTACATAATATGCTAGCTGCATGCAGCCTCGCCCACCATTTGATATCTCGATGTGGGAGCGGCCCACAAGATCTGCACGGAAGATAGGCCTGGCCTTCTGAGTAAATAGTGTAATCTTCCACTTGTGGTCCCGAGAGGGCTGCCGTGGGGCCTCGACGGGATCATCCAAAAGCTCGGCCATTCCCGGGTGCATACTGTATATATACCGTGATATATTAGGGCGAGACCAAGGCTGGTTGGTGGCTACTTCGATGTGAAAAGACGGCCCACCAAAAGCGTTATCGGAGCTTCTCGGCGGGCGGGATTCAGTTTGGACGCGCCGACCTTGGTCTGCGTCACTCTTCGCTTGAGCAGAGGAAAACAACCGCCACAGCGGTGTACAGATCGTGTCCGATCCGTCTTGAGCCGACGCCTATGTGCTGCCAGGTAAAGCGAGACGCGATAGGAACCCAGGCTCCATATCAGCACTCCGTTTCCCTGTGTGGGAAAATCGGGGTACCTTGCGTGGGCGTGTTTGCATGAACTCGCCCAGGTTGCGCAGGTTTCCTTGACACCTCGCCAAATCCCGCAGTCCTCTCTATCTGCCTCGGAGCTTTTGATAGAATGCGGCCAGGCTGATAATCTGAGAATCAACATCCTCTTCGCCCGAGAGGGAGACTCTTGACATGCCACCTGTGTTGCGTTCGACTTGTCACTATAAAGAGCACGTTCGACATCACCATTGCATAGCTATGCCATGAGCATCATGGGGGCAGGTCGGTTTTCGGAACCACAGCTAAGACACCCAAATAATATTCATCTCCGAGAGAGAAAGGCAACAATGGACATGTATCAAAACAAAAACACTAGGGAATTATTGGAGGAAGTCAAGAACACAATGGGCGAGTAAGGCAGGCAGGAGCACAAGAAATTATATACCAAATCTCCCAAGGCCTATCCTAAAAAGGAGAAAAATAAAAATATCAAATAGAAAAAGCGACGCCCCCCCAAATTTTTGTGATGTTTTGAACACCGTGACTCCCTTGGTAAATCTGCCTGCGCCGGAATAAATCTACTGCCGTCTTCTACCAGAATGATGGGAACTGCGTAGATGGGTACGAGGAAGTAGTCGTGTGTGGAGTAAAGTCTTCATAAAGGTTCACATGGTAGGGATACCGTCGTACTCGGCATATCCTAGAGACAGGTTCATATTTTCTGTTTTTTATCGTGATTGGTTGGTTAGCCAGACGTTTTTCGGTCCGAACTGGGTAGGAGAATGAATAGAGGCAGACTCACGTAGGCATTGGGTCGCCGCCCCCTTGAGCAGGTTGTCGATGGTGGCACACACGACGACGCGCCTGCCCGACGAGTGCACCTGGAAGCCGCCAATCTCGACGCCGTGCTTGTTGGCAATGTCCTTGACGAAGGGGGCCTCGCCGATTATCTTGACCAGCCGCTCGCCCGCGTACCGATCCTGGTAAATGTGCCTGATGTCGCGCGAGTTCATCTCGTGGCGGAGCGGGATGCCAATGGTCAGCTGGATGCCCGAGAACCAGGACGCCACGTGCGGCACGAACGCCACCTCGGTGCCCAGCTGCCTGCTGATCTCGCGCTCGTGCATGTGGTCCGTCAGGCTGTATGGCAGCATGTTATCCGCCAGGAACGTCGTATCGTTCTTGCGCGACGGCTTGGTGCCAGCCCCCGAGTAGCCCGACACGCCCGAGATCCAAGCCTGCCCGCCCAGGTGCTCTAGGAGCGGCGCGATGGCGAGCTGCGCGCCGGTGGCGTAGCAGCCGGGGTTGGAGATTTGCTTCGAGTTCCGGATGGCCTCGCGCGACGTCAGTTCTGGCAGTCCATATGTCCAGCTGTCGTCAAACCGGTAGTCCGCCGACAGGTCCACAATGACACTGCTAGTGTTTTCCCTTCCTTGGCGACCCTGGTAGATGGCCTCCACATAAGGCTGACACACGCCGTTGGGCAGGGCCATCACCCAGCAGTCTATCTCGCCCCTCTTCTCCATCTCGGTCATGTCCTCGGGGCTGAGATTCTCGTACGTGATGTCGCTCTTGTCGTAACCCTGGAGCTTCTGCCCAGCGAGCTCCCTGGAGCTGACGTGTGACAGCTCCATGTGGGGGTGCGAGTTGAGGAGGGTGATGAGGGCCTGCCCGGTGTATCCTCGCGCGCCGATCAGCGCGACCTTGGCCGTCGCGCTGTTTGACGCGTTCTTCTTGCCCAGGGGAGGGTTGGGATTTGTGGTGGTGGCGTATCCACGGCCAGTGGGGTAGCCCATGGGCATCCGAGCCTCGCTGGCCGTCGAGTATGCCCTTCCCAGTCCCTTGTTCATTTGGCTCAGTCGCGATGCCGTAATTACCGGCCGGCGCGCCGACGTGTGGTAGCCCCTGGCCTGCTGGGCGACTGGGGTCTTGCTTGCGCCCGACGTGGCGAGCTTCTCAGCAGCGCCTGGCTGCATATAGCTGTTATAAAGAATGGCGGCCCCGTTCGTGTTGAAGTCCCGCATGAGATTGGTGCTCTCGTTAACGTCAAGGCCGGACCAGAAGAGAACTGTGCCGTTCTTGGACATACTACCGTCCGCCTTGTCGAAAAACCACGACAGGTTTTCGTCATCCTCGCTGACGGTCCATACGAGCTTGGGGAAGTCCTTCTTGATAGCAGCCATGATGTTGTCGGCCACGTTGGTGAAGAAGCCCGAGGCGGTCATGGTTAGAGTCACGAGCTTGGCAACACCGCCCTGCTCGGTGGGAGGCAGGGTGACGGCCAGGACGCTCATGAGGTCGTCGTAGTAGGCCTTGAAGGAGTTCTCCTTCATAAACTCGATATATGTGTCGACCGATTCTGCGGCATCTGGGCCTTCGCGGTCCCTAACGAGGACCTCCTTGAGCTTCGCGAGGTCGCTGAACTCGGAGAGGGAGGTGGACGTGGCAAGCTTGCTGCCGCGGCGGATCAGGGTCCCGGCGCCCGAGTCGGTGAAGAGCTCCTTCTGGAGGTCCTGTGGGTGGATGATGGCCACGCTCGATGTGCGCGGCAGAGTGTCGAGCAGCTCCTTGATCTCTTTGATTTTGAGACGGGTGCCAAACTTGCACCAGGCTTGCGACATGTACCAGTCGTACTCCTCGTCCAGGTTGATGGCTGAGATCTTGTCCCCGTCGCCGTTGAAGAGGCCGCCCTTCTCCGAGAGGTAGACGACCTTCAGGGGCTCAAGAGCCCTGGCTAGCTCAGCGGCAGCGACATCGGCGTTGACGTTGAGCAGCTGCCCCTCGGGGGTCCAGGCCAGCGAGGTCAAGACGGGCAGGCATCGGCGGTTGATAGCACCCTCGATGATGTCGGTGTTGACCTTTGTGATCTTGCCCACGAAGCCCCACTTCTTCTGGTCCAGGTAGTCGGCGTAGAAGACACCGGCGGTGGCGGGGCGAACGTTGACGCCAAACTCCTCCAGCCTCTTGGTGAAGTTGAGGTTCTCCTCGAGGAACAGCTGGCGAGCCACAGCCAGGGTCTTGGCGTCGGTGACGCGGATGCCCTCCTCGAACTGGGGCTCGACGCCGGCCTCCTCCAGGAGCTTGTTGAGCTGCGGCCCGGCGCCGTGGACGATGACGGGGTAGAGGCCGACCTGATAGAGGAAGGCCAGGGCCTTGCAGAGCTCGTCAAGGTAGTCGGTGAGGATTGCGCCGCCGACCTTGATGACGGCAAACTTCTGGGACTCGACCGAGGTGAAGAGCGACAGGTACTGCTGGACTTCGCGCTTGGAGGCCACACTACTAATAGCTTGGACGACTATGCCCCTAGTGCTGAGGTCCGTGGTCAAGAGCGGTGCCGAGGCCGAGAAGGAGCGGCGGGCGGCGAGGGCTGCCGTCAGCCGAGGCAGGGCTCG
>GL876967.1:1507264-1522832 GCA_000193285.1 Magnaporthiopsis poae ATCC 64411
CGATAAGGGGTACGTCGAGCACGGCATCCCCTTCTCGGCCGAGGGCCTGTATGTGCACGCGCCGGTCGAAGTGCGCGTGTCGGACACGAGGAACGGATCCCTCAAGACTGACGGCGGTGGCGGCTGCCGCCCCTGGCTGGATCCGACCGTGCCCGACGGGCCGACGCTGTACCTGAACGCGACACTCTACCGCCCCTACCTCCGGGATCCCCCTTCGCTGGAGCGGTATTATGAGGCCTTCGAGTGGTTGATGCGCGACCTAGGCGGACGCCCGCACTGGGCCAAGAACTTCCGGTTCGCGGATATGGAGAGCCTCTACGGCGACGACCTGCGCCGATGGCGGGAGGTTAGGGACCGTGCCGACCCTGAAGGCATGTTCGTCGGCGCCTGGCATCGCCGTTTCGTTCTCGGTCAGGGAGAGCCGCTGCCGCTCGAGGAGGTCGAAGTAGAGAGGCGAACGATGGATCGCAATGGTGTCAGAGTCTTTGGAGCGGTAGGGGAGAAGAGGTGAGACTGGGGCCCTGGTTCTCCAGTACGTCTTTTCAGCGTCATTTCCATATCACATTGAAAAGAAATGGAAGAGGCGCACGTCGGGGCACCTACTTGGCATGTCCAACTACGTACCAGGCATCGAAACCAGGCTGAGGAGGTGGTAGGAATGGTAGACATATCGACACTCGGGATGGTCTTGCAGACGAGATGTATTCGAGTCCAAGGCGTCTTACGACATGGAAAGGTCTGTTACTGCTACGGTTCTGCCTTGACTGTGGCGACTGGCGCTGCTGTGGGACTTTGATATTGGCCACATGCGCTGTGCCGACGGAGCATTCCTCCCCGGGCAAACTGAGGCCTTAGAGCTCGGGCACAAACAACAGCAACGGTCAACCCAGGACCGCCCTCCGTCCTCTCTGTTTTGCGTTAGCAACAGCCCACGGGCAGGAGCGACCCGTTGATTCCAACCGCGGCCTGGGTTACCGCCCTGGTGACTGCCTCTGCATCAACCCTAAGCCTAGCACCCTGTCAAGGTTCCGTTTCCATTTCCATTTCCTGCGCGACGGGCCTCTGCTCGGCGACGTTAGCGTTCCCATTGCATACACCTGGTGCCTTTCGCGTATGGACCCTCAACCGCCTTCAGAATTTCCCCATCCTTTGCGCTTGCGGATCTCACGGGCACCGACACTTGGTATTCACCTCCACCTAGTTTCCTGCCTTGCGATCCTTCTCTTGAGACGTCCACCCTCTTTTTCACCCCAGAATCTCACCACCCTCGACTCGTTGTATGTCTCAACGTCGAGCAAGTTCCCGCACCCATCCAATCAATAATTCTGCCCTAAGATACCCATCTACCCATCCCCATCTACCCATCAGAACATCGTACTGCCTGGAAATCACGCCTGCGCGACACGGGCTTGCCACAAGATGTCGTCGGAAGAAGACACCTTCGTCTCTGGCCACCTGGCCATCTTGGGCAGGCTCAAGTTCGTGAGCCATGCTCCTCCCGACATCGTCAAGCGTCCGCACATCATCGGCATTTGCGCCGTCCCCATGGAGTTGGCAGGCCTGAACGTTCTTGGCCACCACATTTCAGACTTCCTCTGCTGGAAGATGACCTTCCATCGAGAGGGAAACAAGGACGACCAGGCCTGGTTCTCGCTCGTCGACATCGCCGCCGCAATGTCGGAGCACAAGACACGCTACTCGAAGGTCATCAATGGTCAGGCCAAGGACCTCTCGGTCGCGCTGCCCTTCATCCGCACCGACAGCAACATCCCCAACCTTTTTACCGCCTTCGTGTCCGAGCTCAAGAAGCAGGCCGATGTCGCTCAGCAGAAGGGCGAATGCTTGATCGTCATTGTCTGCGGCGAGGTCAGCCCCGAGCTGGATATCTGCCTCGACACCAAAGAGAACACGGCGTATCTGCGCAGGGAATCTTGGCTGGGCAGCATGCTGAAGAGCTACAGCATCCCCATCACCGTCATCACTCCCGCCATCTTCACCACCGGATGGGAGATTTGGCCCTTCGCCGGTAACCCCAAGGAGGCCGATGAAGTCTCCGACGAAATCCTGGACAGCCTCCTGGCAAAGCAGTGTGGAGGCGCGTTTGCGGCCTCCGTCCTCAGTTCCTGGACCCGAGACCACGAGGCCAGCGACATGGTCCCAACGGTTGAAGGCCGGGAAGGACAGCTCTACTCGCAGTTCTACACAGGGATCCACGACTGTATGGTCCGCGGCATGCTGCCATTCGCCAAGGACCACTCCTTCCACTTTGCTGCCGACCAGGACGAGTGGGAGATGGCTCTCGGTAAGCGAAAGGGCCCTCTCGGCCTCGACCATTTCGCCAAGAAGTGGGATGATGTCAAGAACCTCGACGAGTCCGACCCTGCGGCCCAGAAGGGCGGCTACAAGTTCCTGGCTGGCGCTTTCGGTGGCTCACAAGAGTCCCAGCTTGTCCACTTGAACTTCCTCGTCCGTCAAGAGCTCCGGGGATGTCCTGGCGAGTGGGATCAGCCGACCAGCGACTGTTGCTTGGTCATCCTCACCTCGTTTCTGCAGACAAAACGCCCAACCGAACAGCGCGCACGCGAGGTCTTCACTCTCCTTGAGTGGCGATGCTCCATGAACTTTATCGCCGACGTCATTGTCGACTTCTTCGTCCTCCCGCGGCCTCAAGGCAAGATCTGCCGCTACTGGGACTGGAAAGAACAGCAGCGGATAGATAACGAGGTTCACGGCACGGGAGCCTTTCGAATGGCTCTCTTTTCCGAGATGTGTTCACGCTGGCCCAAAGCTCCGCTTCCTGCTGGTCAGCAGCGTGACACTCTCCATGACCCGCTGTACTGGCGGCCCCTGCAGTACATCACTTCTGCTATCACCATGAAGTACTACAACCCGCGACCTGAGGGGCCGTCAAAGCGGGAGACTGACGACGCTAAGGAGTTCATGTTGAAGGGCATTGGAGACTTCGTTGATCGGCTCGCCAAGCTTCAGCGCTGGATGGTCACGAGCAACACGCATCTCATCAACCTCTACGACGAATGGCTGGCCACGGCGAAGCCGGGCACTTCCCGTCCTACCTGGATTCCCAGCAACACGACTGGCCGATTCACCGTGACCCCTACCAGCCCTATGCTCATGCGAGTTGATGACACGGGAGTCTCTTTCAGTCCTATTCCCATTGGGTTTGATCATATGGGAACCCTTGAATTAGCCAAACTTGCGGAGCTCGCGCCTTCTGCTGTCAGCCCTGTCCTCGTCCAGCTGCGGCCGCGCCCAGTTGCGGCAGGTATGTCTGCCACCGCTGCTTCGGTCCCGTCCAAGGCCTCCGAGTCTTCCCTCAACACTACGGCCTCTCAGGCCTCTTCTCAGCGGACTATTCTGCCCCCTGCGACGGCGTCCCCAGTTGCCACTCAGAAGGCAACTCCAGCTGCGCAGCAGAACATTCCTACCGTCACCGGCAAGCCGGATGCCACTGTTGCCCAACTGGACATGCCCACTGCAACTGTCAAGCCCACTACCACTGCAGCTCCGGTTCATGGTGTGAAGCCTGTCGTCACGGCTGGCGACAAGCCCGAGCCAAAGGTGAGTACTTCCAGTCCTACCCGCTTCTTCAAAGAGTCCCACGTCATGCTAACTAAAGTGATATCAACTAGAATGGAAACCCGTCCCTCGAGGCCATCAGTGAAACCCTGGCAGGGCTTGATCCTACCTCACTGCAGTCTCTCATTACACTCTTGGCTCAGCAGGCTCAACGCAAAGAGCCCAACGCTTCGACTGTGGGTGACTCCGGATATGAGCTGGCTCCTGGCCCTTCCCAGGCACAGAATACGGCTCCCCGGGTCATGGTGCAGCCGACACGTCCTAGGTATGTTACCGGTACAGTGTTAAGCAGAGTAGGCAACACTTCGATCAACATGCTAATCGCGTTATACGTACGCATACCTAGTGATCCCCGCCATGGCCGTGATGATGGTGCCGCTACCCAGCCTCCTCAGGCAACCGGCAATCACAATGGTCCCGGTGGACAACAGGCTGCTCCCACGACGGCGAAGCCGATTCCCGCCCCGGCGCCAGCGTCCGCCCCCAAGACGGCTGCTGGTGTGGCCGCTGCGCCCAGCGGCTCCTCTCGACAGACGACCGAGCAGCTTCCCCAGACTCCGACTCAGCCCAATACAACCCAGCCCAATACACAGGCTGCCCCCAGCGCCAAACAGGGAGCTCGACCTCCTTGGGAAGACCCGGAGATCGAGGCATTGATCCGGCGCCGTGAAGCTTACAAGGCCAAGATGGCCCAGAACTGCAAGTGGTAGACTCGACGCTTCCGAGCTACGAAGACTTTGTGTTTTGATTTCATTTTTCTCAGAGAACTTTGTGGGGATGAGACCATGCGCCAAGGAGCCATCCGCCTTGGAGATGGAATGCGTTGATATCTCAGGTTTCGGGATGGCCTTAGGATGGTGATAGCTATCATCCACTCGTAATGCCCGGACGGACCATTTTATTTTCGATTTGATCCCCCGCAAACCCCACTAGCGAAACAGAAAAGAGAGTAAAAAACGGAAGAAGGGGAAAAAAACAAAGGAAAAAAAAAAGGTAAAAAAAAAAAAAAAAAAACAAAGGAAAAAAAAGAAAAAGAAACAAAAAAGAGGGGAGGATATTTGACAAAAGGGGAAGCAGTGTATTGTAATTCGGAAAGGATGGTGATTTCTTTGCCCAAGCCAGGGCTTCTGGCCGAGGACGGAGGCGGAGACCGGAGCCAAAGGGCACGTCGGCCAGTTCTTGTCGTTTCGAGGAGGAGATTATGGGGACGTCGCCGGTTCTTTCGGTGCCCGGTCTCCTCTTTGGAAGACAAATAAGGCCTCGTCCTTTGGCGAAGGCTCCGTCAGCGATCCAGCCCATGGGCCTTTGTGGTGCCGGGGTATCAGGCCTTTTTTTCCACCCGCAATTTTGATGCGTCCGTCCGGTGGAGGGACTTTTTTTGGTGGTCGGATCCGAGCTGGAGATGAAATAGCAAAAGAAAAAAAAAATAAACTAAAATAGTCTAACCTTGGCTGCAAAGCTGGGCAAAGGTATTTGCACCACACGCACCCATGGGTGCTTCTCGCCGTCGCTGATGGCTGTTTTGTCATGGTCATCCCCTTGACTTCCTTGAGCGTGGGCATCCGCCATGTACTCGTCCATGGTCATACGAGCGAAGCTCGTGTAGCCGTTTCGGTTCTGCGTCCCCACGACGGCCACCGTGTCGCCCTCGTATGCGTCCAGCAGCGAGCGTGTGAAGGTGCCGTTTCCGTCCGAGCCGACGATGGGGCTGTATGCTCGTTTGATGTATTATGTCAGCTTTCTGTGCCGGTAGGAGTTCTTTGTCAAACAGAGATTGAGTATATAATCACGCATAGTGCCTCGCTCGGACGTACTACACCAAAAGAAGGACCATGTCCTTCCCGCCCGGGGGATCTTGACGCCGCAGCCACGAGACGCCGTCCTCCTTGACGGTGTCTGGAATCCACATGGTCCTCCATAGGGACTGCTCGTTGTCGACAGCGACGGTCGGTACGCCGTGGCGCCGCAGCATGAAGGACCCTAGACAGCGCAGATTTCTCGGTTGTTAAGATATAAAAACCTTGCCCGGGGGTTGCTTCTGGCTTCTCCATCACGTACAGTAGCCGTTCCCGGATCCGACGTCGACAACGGTCCTGCCCGCAGCTAGGACGCGCAGGATCTCGAGCGACTCCAACGACGGGGCGACGCAGCCAAAGTGGTGCATCAGGACGGGCAGGATCGGGTGGGACCCGCGCGCGTCCGTCATCGCCGTCGTCGTCGTCGGGCCGCACCAGCCGAGGGTGCGGCACGACCAGGCCCAGAAGAGCAGGTACGGGTTCGGGTGCGGCGGCGCGCCCTTCTTGCGCTTCGGGACGGCCAGCGCCTGCGAGAGCGCCGGGTGCACGAACCGCTTGGCGGCCAGGTGGTCGGCAGCCAGGCGGCGGATCGAGCCCTTCTTGGCGTTGGCGCCAAACGACCTGAGCGCCGCGGCGCTGGACTGGGCCGGGTCGAAGATGGATAGGTAGGCTTCTATGTCTGCCAGGGAGGGCGGTGGGAGCTTTGGGGAGGGGGGCGTCGGTCAGTTCAGCTGAGCTCAGGGGTATTTCTTTTTTATATGTAGCACAGCATAGCATAGCATGGCACTCCAAACAGCACAGACGGCAAGCATCGAGGGGAAAAAAAAAGACCCAAAGGCAGACAGAGCCTTACAGGCTCCTCAATGTGGTTTATGTAACCCGGCGGCGGCCCCTTCTGAGCACCCATGGTGACGACGCGCTGGACCTCGACGAGCCGGACGCTCATCAGGGCGTGGTAGACGTAGCTATCCTGCGCGGGGATGTCGAACCACGAGTTTATGGCACTTCTGAGGTCGTTCCGGGCTAGGGCATCGGCCGCCCCGCGCAGGAAGACCCCCTCGGCGTCGTCGGTGCGGGTCTCCGGGTCGAATGAACTGCGGCTGCCGACGCAGTATACAGAAGGGCCCGCCGGCTTCGGCTGGCCCGACTTGCCGCGGGCCGGAGCGGGCATGATGACGTCAGGTCTTGGTTGACTGCTCGTTGGGCGGCGGTCACAAATATTAGACGGAGAGGGGCACCAAGGGCGGCTCTGGCTCATGCAAAAATTGAAGATGGATCGTCACTCCGGCGTTGTATTGTGGTATTCTCGGTTCTGGAACGAGGTAATCGAGGTGTTTTATCTTTCTGGAAACTCTTGGTGGAGCATCGCTGTGCGACACCCCTGAATTTGCACGCAAACCCCGCGTCAAATCACCTGCCCGCTTCACGGTTGGCATCATTGAGCTTCCAAGCTCTACTTCTCCCCAACTATGTAAAACATCCAGCGTGTTGAATTTCCGCTCGCTCTAGGGAATATAGCAACATCAGCAGACAGTTCTAGATCCGGAGATACTCTCTGTCCGATTCTAATTTGCAGCAAACGTACCTATGCTGACGCTAATAATGAGATGCAAAACTCACGTCTCATATTCCCATCTCGTGGCCTCTCTTGGGGCGGTAGCCAAGTCTCTTAGCTTGCCTGAGGCAGAAGTCACGGCCTGGCGGCTCTTGGCATGTCGTTCGGGAGGTGAGTTTAGTCTGTCGGCGAGTTTGGTCCGAAGCCGGGCGTTATAATGCCTTGGTCTCCCGTATACGTCTCTAGCCTCTTCGTATCGTTGGCTATCTCGGTGCCTAGTGAGGCCATGCGTGACGGAGACGCGGTCGCCTCGTTGCTGCCCTGCGCGCCGGAAGGGCTCGAGTCGTCGTCGTTGTCGCCGCCGTTATTGTCGTCGAGGTTTCCCGATGGCGTCCTACTTGTTATGGTGGCTTTTTCTCAGCTAGCGCGGGCGCGAGCGCAGGTGTCTGAGCTCGGAAACGAGCCAAGCCTGAGTACGGCCGTATCGATCGGAGTTTCTTCGAGTGGTTCGGGCCTGGTTCTGATGATTGGTTGAGGCTCCAGCCATGGCTTCAACCGAGCCGCGTAAGCGAGGCGGATGGACAAGGCAGCCGTTTCTCGATGAAGGAGGAGGATTTTGTTCAAGTGTTCCTTTGCCTTATGTAGTTGGCGACGTGGCGTTCATGCTTTCGCAGGTGTGATGACCAGGGGCGACGGGGCGAGGCAAATAAAGGGCGGAACGGATGCCGAGGATGTCACGGAAGCAGCAAGCAGGCTCGTCCGGCTGGGCGACGCGGCAAGACTCCGAGCATGCTGGAGACGAGTTCACATGCCATCATATGGTTGGACATTCCGCCACACGGGTAACGGGCAGGCTTGTCTTGGCTCTCCCCATATCGCCGGCTTGTAAGCTCAGGAGCTTGGGGGTTTGGGAGGAGTCGAGGTTGAAATTCGCCGTTGTTCCGTGATGCTGGGCTACCTCTTATGGGACATAGTATTAGCGAAAATCTCCATTCCGCGAAACGTGTAGAATATGACAGCTTCCAGAGGGCAACACCAGGCCTGGCTAGGCTAGGTTGTACAGTCTTAGCCGGAGACATCATGGAGTCCTGGACCAAGCGCAAAGATGAGAGAAGCGGGAGGTTAAAACACCGTTATGATATCGACCGAGATGGAGCCATCATTCTGGGACGGGAGATTGCGGGCTGCGCAAAACTTGCACGTCTCACTTGGAAGTTGAAAGAATCACCGATGCATGCCTGCCGCGAGCTTGAGGCAGTCGACGTCATAGAAGCTGACACCTGCCTCGCCTCCCCAGCTATCACACATCTAAGAAGGGCAGGCGTGACTCAAGGCTAGTACCTACCTAGATAGGTACCTCTAGCAGCACAGCCGCCCGACACTGCAGTCTCACCATTTGCATTTGGGTGGTGCCCGGGCGGCCGTTTAGTCAGTAGGGCTGGAATGAACGATCTCCAGCGTCTTCTCTGTGCCTGGACAGAACCAGCCATGATGATTGGACGGATGAGGCTGAACACCCATTTCCGTGTCGAGAACAAAAGCCCAGTCAGCCCAGTCAGCCCGATGAGATGCTGCCAATATCCTTTCAACATCTGCCTTGGGGCGTGAAATCCAACGCAGTAGATATTTCTCTGCTTCGTTGCGTCCATATTTCGCTTTGTGTTATCACCATTTAGGTTGTACCACACCGGCCGCGTCCCAAGTCGGCTCCCAGTCTATTAACATTACATCCAAGTCCTGCGCGCTATTCCATGGGCCAAAAGAAGAAAGGGCAGAAAAGTACATATTCTATCCCCGCCTTACTCGCTCCATCGCCGCTAGCCTTGCCACCTATGTACTCCGTTTCGTGGTACGCCTTCCCGGCTCGCTGTAAACCACCATTTTCATTGATTCCACAGCGTCAAGGGCAGATCAGGGAACTTTCCGCCCTGGCTCGTCTTCCCTTTCCCTTGGTTGGAGAGTCTCTGTTGACCGTTTGGACTTGGTCCCGCGTCTTCGTCTGCGACAGTGGTGAAGGCCATGATCGCAACGACGTTAAGTGCGATGGCAGCGGCGATGAAGAGGGTCGACGCGACGACGGGAATCTACGGAGAGCGTTCCTGTCAGCCACGAAATTCCTGCCATAGGGGAAGTTTCTCATCTTCCCAAGGACATGGTCAAGCAGCTCTGACGACAGGTGGGCAGCCATGACGAGATGGTTCGAGAGGTTCAAGTCCTCCAGCTCACCTTTCCGTTGACAGCCTCTGGGACTTGAAAGAGTGGCTCGTGTGCAACAGCTGCGAGGCGTGGGGGCTGCACACGCATCTGCGGCGGGCGCCCGAGTCCCGTGTTCCAAGGAACGAAGCCAGGGTGGTGTGGTGGTCGGACCACGACGTGCTTGAAGGGCGCCGTTACGAGCTCCTTCAAGAGTGCCCGGAGCGGCGACATTATCGTGAGGATGTTGGATGAGATATGATCGACGGGAGCCCCGAATGATACGCGTGTGATGCTTTGGTGCTTGATATCCTGGGATGAGGATGCAGAAGAGAGATGCCAAGACAGGGACGGAGGAGGAAACCGGCAGTCAGCGAAAAATGCTGGTAGTTTTTCTTCCTCTCGAATTGCGACTGTTGGGCGGCCGAGGTTTGTCTGTCAGTCTGTCATGGAAGGTGTGTCAAACCAGCCTGGCGGAGCGGTGGCTTTCGGGAGAGGAAGGGTCAATCAGTGCGGGCAGCCAGCGGCCGGAGATTCCTTTCCTGGAAAGTTTGAGTGCCTGGCGCGCATCGATTTCCGTTTTAATGAACAAAAATAAAAATAAAAAAGCTCGCGAAGCATACCTTGGAGCCGCAAGAATCAGACCTGCCCCAGCACGTAGACTAGAAAAAAAAGCAATACACCAGAAGGCCACTATCTGGTACATCTTTTGGGAAAAAAGCAAATTGCATAGTTTAATAAGCAGGGAGAAAACCCGATAATATTTTACCAGCTTTTGCTTATATATTCATGTACATTTTTACCCTGTTTCCTTTCCTATTCCCTTTCCCGTTTCCTTTCCTACTTCCCTTTTAACTGTTTGAGCCGGGGAGGATGATTCTTTTTGGCTGAGATTACTTTTCTTGTGTATTAATTTTTCTCTGGGTGCGTCCTGGCTTTATTTCACCTTCCTCCCGCGAGACCGCCTACCGGAGCTGGGAAGCTCAAAGCCAAGCAAGGAGGACAGCCTCATACGCGAACCTTGTCCGCCCTTCAAGATTCGATGGCTGCTATAGGCCCAGAGGGCAGTGGCTTTCGGTGTTAGCGGGTAAAACGACTACTATCACCAACAATGGGCTTGCCTGGCTCCTTCCCTGACAACATCCTGCCACTCGATCGCTGGCGGAATCGGCTGGCTTGGCGATCGCGCGTCTGTATGTGTAGGTAGGCTCTTTCGGAACAGATGCCCCGGTTTGGGACACTCTCACCTCAGGCTGCAAAATCTCGGCCCAGACTATGCTTGTTACTGCGCCTTTCTTTCACCTCCAGTGACCATGGAGGCCCAGGACGCTCCTAGGTGTACCGCATTATCAAAGACGCCGCCCGAGAACGACATGTGGTACCCATCAATTTTTGTGATCATACGCACAGCCGCACCTTCCTCCTCCCACGTCTCGCCGCAGGCTGCGACACCCGCAAGCGGCATTCCGGGAACCGCTGCAGGGCGCGACCACGAAGCATGGCATCAAGCCGAGACAGGAATCGTGGCGGACGTAGACGAGGTCGTCGGCGTCCCCATAGACACACACTCGGACGGTGGCTACGACTCGGAAGGAGGCTCGAACGGCTCCGAATTGTTATCCAGCAGCGTCACGGGCTTCGTCTATGAGAACGACCAGCGATATCATCGGTTCAGAGTACCACTACAACTTTCCCAACAATAAGATCGAGCAAGAGCGAGAGAACTTGAAGCACACGGTGGACAAGCTACTCTGTGGGATGCTTTACTACGACCCCATCGGCGACTCGCCTCAGCGTATCCTCCACGTTCGTACCAGCACAAGGATTTGGGCCATTGAGAGTAGGCCAGCGCCTCGGCATTTCCTGGCATCTAGAAGAAACAAGACGATGGCGGAGCGCCAGCTGACGAGCCATTGAATCAACGCTTGAAAGTGGGAGACCAGCTGCCTTCCTCCATCATTCTCGGCATCGATCTGAGTCCGATCCAACCATGTTCCGCATCCCATGAGTAGAGTTGTTGTTTTTATTGTCCCTCGAGGTACCTACATGACGGCCACTGATACTGACGCCCCATTCCATCGCAAGTGTTTGTTTCATGGTTGACGATGCCGCGAGCGAGTGGACACACCCACCGAGCCACTTTGATCACATGCACTTTCGGCATACAGTCAACGCAATCAAAAACAGGCCAAGAGTTCTGGAGCAAGCCTCTCGGTAAGTGCGGCCTTTCTAGCATGCCCGGAAGGGAAACTGACAACCGGATTTTTTTCAAGTCACCTTCGAAATGCAAGAGTCCATTCACTATCCGTACTCGTCCGACGAAACCACCACGCCCGCCAAAGACCACCCCTTCGCGCAGCTGCTGCGACTGACGGACAGCAGCCTCGGCGCAATGGGAATCAACTTCATCCATCCAGGATAACATGCAGACTCGCCGGCATGACGCGCGACCGCGGCTTCGTCAACGCGACGGAGAAGGTGCTTTAGGTGCCCATACGGCGCGCGGCCCAGGAACGGGACTCTCAGGACGGTGGGCCTGCACTGACGCTCCAGCCTAGCCGACGGACTGCAGGGCCATCGCCCTCGGTCCGCTGACCAAAGGGTGCGGTTGGACGGCGGAGCAGGTTGGGGTCTTGCTGGTGTCTGTGCGCGGGGCGCTTATGGACAACTCGTGTTGGCTGTGCATGCCCTTTCACAGAGAGGTTCGGTGTAGATAGTGTGTCGAGCTTGCGAAAGAAATTACGGTAGGTACATAAGTAGTTCCTTTGTGTCAATGACTTTCAGTCCTGGGGCGCTTCCAAAGTACTTATTGACCAATAAGATTTTTGGGAGATACGCTAGGGCTGAGACGACGGGTGCCTGTATTCAAGCTCGTCTTCGCAAATGCCACAGTCTCTCCCTCTCTCTCATCTGGCACGGAAGGCGCCCCTTGACAACATCAACCTCGCCCGGCTCTGAGACCATCACCGCCCCAGTGTCTTCATCCTCAAGATCTCATGGTACAGCATCATATTCACTTCGCCCTTGTCATGCTTAGAGAGTTGTGTGTGGAGTAGCTTGTACGATAGAAGTTGCTCTCTATGCTTTCCCCTAATTTCTTTACCTTCCTTGATGCCATGTCCGTCCGCTGCAGGCTGCAACGTGCTAGGTCCACACCACAGCCAGATGCATTACGTATTACTCGCACGGTATTCATACTACAAGGTAGTCCTTTGACACTGCGTTAAACTGGAACTGTGTAGCACACGATGCAGCCTGCGCGGCACTGATCGATTTGGCCAACGACGAGAATGCTCAAGCAATCCCTTCCATTCATCAAATGCCACAGATATACAGTGGGAGGCCGAGAGGCTGCCGTTGACAGCTCCAGGTCATGTCCAATCAGCTCTTCCTGTACTTCTTCCTCCAGGGTGTGAGGGAAGGACTGGCCGAGGCGTTTGCCCTTCTCCTCGCCGACCAAAAACAAAGACCATGCTATCAATTCTTTCCAAATGTTCTCGTCCAAGAGCTTGCGTATTGCCCGTCGAAAGCCCGCGAGGGCACCCCGACCGAGGGAGTAGCGGAGGATGAGGTAGGACTGGAAAAACACGCCACATCGATCCACTCTCTTTCGGCACCCCGAAGTCGTTGCTGCGTCGTAAAACCCATTCATTACCCGACCTGGGGAGCAGGATAGTTGGGGGCTTTGGAAAAAAACAAGCCCGAAAAAGAACCCAAAAACTGCCGACATAAGACAGGCAACTAAGTGCCTTGGAAGAAAGGGAAAGAAGAAAAAACGCCGCGCCATTCCAGTGTCCGTTCGTACATACAAATGCGTCAAAATCTTCCCTCATCTGTTGCTCGTTTCCATGTTGAGACTTTAGTTGTTGGGCTTGAAGTGCATGACAATGGGGACGATGATGATCAAGAGCAGGATGATGATGCCGACGATGATGCAGACACGCATCTTCATGTCCTGTTTTGCAGCGAAGAAGACAGAGTTAGCGACTCGAAGACGGCTAGAAAGTTGGTTTGGTCGTGATTCAGATGAAAACCCACCTTCCACCACATCTGCTTGCGGACCCTGTTGGCACCGCGGCGAAAGCCCTGGGCTGATTGGGCAAGGTTGTCCGTCTTGTCTTGCAGGACGTCGAGGCGCTCGCCACGCTGGGCGACCGAGTTGATGTTGTCCCTCATCACGCCGACGGTGTCATCGATTTGCTGTTGGTGACGGGAAGGCAATCGTCAGTCATGTCTGTCTTCTCCTTGTTGGTGATTCCGGAGTGCCCGTTTGCGGCTATTCCCCATCGCCCAGCCAGCGCCAATTAAGATTGCTGTCGACCACATGCGGCTAGGTAGGCTCGCGCTGAGGGTCCCCAGGGGATGGCACGCGGGCACTCTCGAGCCTAATGCGACACGTCTGTTGACCAGCGTCGCCTCCGCTCAGTGCCTTCTTGTCGGGGGCGACCGCGGACTTCCGAACGATCGCAGCCCATATTGCGTCGGCTGTTCGACATCGGCGCTGCGTGCGCCGTTTGCTGCCTGCTTGTCTCAATCACTTACGCTTTGGAGCGCCTGCGTCCTAGCATTGCCCCCAGCACCAGCTCCGGCACCGGCCCCGCCGCCGCGGGCGCCGCCCTGCTGGCCGTTGGGGATGTAAGGGTCGTAGGGAGCGTCCTCGGGCATCGTGGCGGTGGTGTGTGTTGGTTGCTGTGGCGAGAGCGCCGATGGAGAGCGAGCGATCTAGCTTTTCGCCCGATTTGCCGAGTCGCGGCTTCTTTGGCAGAAATTGCGGCCGGGAAAAGAGTCGAGCGAACGGCGGCGACGGCTTCGTAGGCTGCGATCTGGCTTGCAGATTGGCAGAGGAGTTGGAGGAGGGGTGTTGCGGATTTAGGGGACGGGTTGGGTGATGTTTGAGGGTGAAGTGAGAGAGGAGACAAAGGGCCCGGGGCGGAAAACGGGCCAGCGTCTGGGTAATTCAGAACCACCTAGCGGCGGCACTCCTTGACGACCACAGAGGCGCTACGAGTTGACCCAGGCGGGCCCACCCCAACCTTCCCTTCCCAGTCAATGCACGTGAGAACCTGTTAGCGGGCGACCGAGGCTGTCGGGCGGGGCGCCCTACACAGCCCGGGTCGCCACCTAACATCCGACCATCCTTGTCCCAGCCGTTGACTTGGATACGGATCAGAAGAGGCCCAGCAAAATGCGAGCCTGTCGGTCGTTCATGGTCGTCAATTAAAATCGGCCCAAAAGCGAACAGAGCCAACCTTACGTAGCAGGATGCAGCACATCCATGCGCACACGGGCTCTCCGGCCTGATGAGAATATACGATAGTTTTGTGTATTTTTTTTTTTTCTCGCCACAGTTCTGTCATGTTCCTTGAAAGAAACGGCTTGACAGCCTCCGCTGAGGTGGCAGGTTGCTGGCAGGCTTCCTAAACCGACCTCCTCGGACAGGCAGATGTGGTTAGTTCTTAGCCCCTCGCTTCCAAAAGTGGGATTCAATTGACGCCCGGCGGGCCATGACGACGCCTGCGTGGCTGGAGTTGGATCCTGCCGAGCTCCTGTGTGGCCATGGATTTTCACTATTGATTCCAAGGCTGTTCCTCCCATTCGATGGCACGCCCCAAACGGCCTCTGTTCTCTTCCTGCTAGGAACTCAGGGGAACCAGCCAATCAATCCGCGGGGTGTCGGGCCTTTTCGCGAGTGTTCCATGTCGGTTTCATCAGCTCTTGCAGCACTAAAACCCGTGCAGCGCCTATTGCAGAAGAGCACCAGCGCCGCGCAAAGATAGGTGCCAGAGAGTATCAACGCGCTCAGGTGCATTCGCGGGTGCAGCATGCATTTGATATGCACGATATGCATTAGGCTTCAATGTGGTTGCGACAGGCTTTCGGGGGATGCGCATCACGTGCAGAAGATGAGACCACGGCACTGATCTCGTGACTTTCCCGCCGGATTCGCGGCCAGTGACGGGTAAAGCCGGCGCCCCACGTGACGAAATTTCCACCTTTGTCCGCCGCCCTCACGGAGCCTCTCCGGGGCGTCGGATTTCCAACCCTTGGTCAAGGAATAATACCAGACCCGGGCGTCGTGAACACACCTCGACCTTTCCAGCAGCGCTGCCTGCCAGGCCCGAGGCCCTCTTCCGCTATGATTTCGTCACTGCCCTCCGCATTGCGCCGCACCGCCGCCGGTTCGCTCCGGCGGTCCCTCGCCGCCACATCTGCCAGCTCCGCAAGACCATACGCGACCACCGTCTCCTCGCCGGGCGGCGGCACAGAGGCAGGCATAAGTAGTAGGAGTAGCAGCAGCAGCAGCAGCAGCGAGCTCCAGGCCACCCCAGCACCAGCATCAGCAACAAAGTCCGCCACAACCCGGCCGACATACTTCAAAGACACGACCGTCGCGCCCTTCTCCGACCTTGTCAGCTCCACCGCCCCG
>GL876967.1:1523121-1541407 GCA_000193285.1 Magnaporthiopsis poae ATCC 64411
AAGTGGACAATGTCGCCAGCCCAGAGGAGTCTGATATCCGTCGTCGTCTCAGTCGGCGGCGGAGCGGACGTGTCTGGAGATGTAGTTCCCGAGCTCGCGTATGCTTTCAAACGAGTCAATATCGCCGATGGCCACGCCCGTCTGGTCGACGATCCAGCGCGTGATGCTCAGCTTGACTAGCGAGTCGACGCCGTAGTCGCGCGTCGACCGCGTCACGTCCAGCCCCGTGGTGGTGCTGCTCCTCTTCCTGCCGCGGCCGTCGTCGGTATTGGTATCACCGTCGCCGCTGCTGTTAATGTTGCTGCCGCTGCTGACTCCGCGGGTGTGGCGTGTTCCGTTTGCGCCCGTGCCCATGCCCAGGACATAGCCTAACTTCCGCGCCACGCCCGTGACGGCGATGTTTTCGGCATCCTCCTGCGATTTGGCGGCGAGTATCTCGGCTTGCAGCTCTTTGCTGCCTTTTTTGCCGCCCCGCCGGGCCGCCGCTCTCGGGGCCATGGCCAGTTGATCGGCAGGGAGGTCGACCATATTCAAATACTCGAACAGGGCCGAGCTCGTCATGTGCGGACTCGAGGTGCCGTTCTGCAATGACAGCCCGCCCGTCCCCATTGCGGTCACGACCTGTGCGGGGAGCCAGAGCGGCCGCTTCGTCGCGGCTTCGACGGGGCTGGCCATGGCACGCTCAAGGAGGTACTGAACGTCCGCTAGGCGCACACCGATGAAGCCGTGTGCGAGCATGATGTCCAAGAGGCGCTCGTCCTCGGCCACTACGCCGGTCTCGAGCACAAGGCCGAGGTCCAGCGAGATGTTGTGTCTATCCTTTTGTCCGCTGGCCAGGTTTGTCTGCTGCTGGGACTGTCGGTACTCGGCCAGCGCATCCTGGAAGGTGTTGCCCGCCGCGTAGTTGGCTTGTCCAGGGTTGCCGAGGATGCCTGAGGCGCTGGAGAGAAGGATGAAGAAGTCCATGCCGTCTGGCAGGGAGCGATGTAGATTCCAGGAGCCCGACGCCTTGGGACGGAATGCCGCTTGCCACTTATCGAACGTCATCGTCTCGAACGCGGAATCCTATGTGTAGAGGAGTATGTATGGTTAGCTAAGTCTTTGATATGTCAATAGCGGCGAAGACTGAGAAAAGCTTACCTGGAACACGGCTGCACACTGAATGGCCCCCTTGATGGGAGGCATCTCTCGCTGGATAATGGTCAGGGCCCTTTGTAGCTGGCCTTCGTTGCAGACATCAACAGGGACCTCCCGTGTTGTCACTCCCTGGGATCTGAGCGTCTCTAGGAGCTGGACAGCCGCCTCGGACGTTGCGCCGGAGCGGGAAAGGAACGCGATGTGCCGAGCTCCCTTGTCGGCGAGTAGTTGCGCTATTGTGCGTCCAATTCCGCCGAATCCTCCAACCAATATGTATGTCGCTTGTGTGTCCAGCTCAGCCGGGCGGGTCAGTCTCACCCGGACAGGGACTCGTGATGTTTCGTTTGCGACCAGAGCGCGGGAGCCCAGATATGGGTCGGCAGTAAATGATTTGAAAGCAGCCTTCAGCTTGTTGAAGTCGTGCTCGAACGTGGGGTCTTTCCGCATCTCGCCAAGTTCCTCTTGGGACAGCAGCTTGTTCAGTTTCCGGCGTGCCTTATGGATCGCCGCTGGCCGGCGTTTGGTGAGGCTATGAACATCGAACGTCTCGACCGAAATGTGCTTCAGCACCGCCTGGCGCATGTCTGGAGCCTCGAGAGATTTGAATGCTAGCTGCGCAATCCGTCCATCTGTCACGTTTCGTAGTTGTTAGCATACGTGCCGTTCGGTTGGCCCTTAGGGCTTCAATATGGCGACCTATAGGGGCTTTCTTTGACTTACTTTCGGCACAGCATTCGAAGTTGATTGCAAGATGGTGGGGCGTAGGGTTGAAGATAATATCGGCGCCGTTCCCGCTGGTCAGGCGCTGGATCGCGGATACGAGACGGCGGTCCTCGTTTAGAATCATATCGTCGGCCATCTCTAGGTCCTCTTTAATCATCTGCCGCTGCTCCTCGCTTGCAGCCACAGCAAGCACAACGGCTCCCTTCGCGCGCGCGGTTTGAACGGCGGCTTGGCCATATGCTGAGGCGGCCGCGTGCACCAAGACGGTTTCTCCTTCCTCCAGTCGGCCAAAGATGAGCAGGGCGTATATGGCTGTGAGCATGGCCGTCGGGGATAGATGTGAGAAGGGTGTGGCCGGGCCGTCCGTGGTCCAGGCGAACTTTTCGTGCACCGCCACAGAGTTCTTGATGGTATTGCGAGCAAAAACAACAACTTCATCGCCGACGCTGCAGCTGGTAACATCTGGGCCAACTTCGACCACTCTGCCTTTGGCGTCAGAGCCGATGTCGCTGCCGCTGTGGCTGACAATCGCGTCGATATCGTCGGGGAGGAGCTGGCACGTCTCAACCTTGACTCGGACTTCACACTTGTCTAGGGGCCGAGCAGCTTCCGCGTCGTCCTCGAAGTACAGGCCGTCAGGCCCGGCGACTGATCCTGGCGCGAGTCTCAATGATCGGCACTCCTGCCAAAGCGCAGAGTTCTCGATGCGTTCGGGTCGCTTGTGGCCTTGCTCGATCAGGGAGTTCAGGACCGGCAGGGTCATGAGGCGAGGGATGAACCTCTTGCCGCCTCGTACAACGTGCTCGGCGTCCTTCTGCTCCGTGAACTTGAAGAAACTCGCTTCAAGGAACGAGACGAGAACCCGAGCTGTCTCGTCGTCGTTGCCGTCGGCCTCAAGGTCAATGTCAACGGAGATAAGCCTCCGCTGGCTGTCCTCGGAGCGCAAGGCGCGGGTGAGTCCGACGGCCGCCGCCATTCGCGGATCCCGGACCGACATCTGGCCTCCGCCGGTGACCCAGATGAGGCTGCGCAGCCGGAGCAGAGCTTGCGCTGCTGCCCACTGGCCCTCGTCCATGGCGAAAATGAACGGATGCTCGGCCTCAAGGAGCGAGATATAGGCCGCATCGACCTTGGGTGTGCCAAGCCCAAGGTCAGACAAAAAGCGCACAAGCCTGCATTCGGCAGGCAAGTCTCGCTGGATGCGGCCCGCCATCAGCTCTCCAAGAGCGTCGACCCGGGCGGATGGGCGTTGCGGGAGTACAATGACAACCTCTTCGACAGGCGCGAGCTCTGCCTCCGCCTCTACCTCCGCCGCCGCCTCCGGCTTCTGGGCGAGGATGTACGACTGCCCCTTCCGCAAATGCTCAAAGCCCGTGAGGAGCCTGGGTTCTGAGAACCCGGCGCCTTCGAGCACGGGCTCGAGTTTGCGGAGGGTTGCCTCCCGTCCCCCGTGGGCGGCGTCCTCGATCGCCAGGAGGAGATGTCCACCGGGAGCCAGGACCTTGTACACCGCCGCATCATCCTCGAGCTGAGACTGGTGCAGGGTGACAAGGTCCTGCGACTCTGCGGCGATGGCCTGCAGCGAGACCGGATCCCACGTCACTCGCCGGAGAGCTTGGCTGGCGAGCGAGGACGTCTGCAGCTCCGCAACTGCCGCCTCTGGGCACTCGCACATGGTGTACGAGGCGAAGCGCGGGGTCCCGTACCCTGCTTCGAGCACGCGGGCGAACTCCCTTGCGGTAGAGGATGATCCTCCAACCTGGAGGATCGCGAGCGCCGGCGCCGAGTGGCCGCGGAGGTCCAGCCAAGTCGCCAGGCTATCCGTCTCGCTCGCGCGGACGTCCTCCTTCCACACAACCTCTGTACAGAGGTTGCGGTGATTTGGGAGGTAGCCAACGCCCTCAGCTGGGCGGGCGGACTTGAGCTGGAGCCCCTTGATCACCACCAGGGCCTCTTCCACCTGGTCGTCGAACATGGCGATGTCCGCCGACACTTGGCGCGGGCCAGCCTCCTGAGCTGTGGTGTAGCCCAGGAATTTGGCGCCGGGACCCTGAGGAGTCTTGGCCGAGACAAACATGCTCCTGATGGAGCATGGCATCATAGCCTCATCCTCCCCGAGCGCGAACACGGTCTGGACCATGGCGTCGAGGGTGGCGGGGTGGATGACGTGGGGATATTCGAACCCGAACGGCATCCTGGCCCTGGTGTCGGGCACCCGAATCTCGCTGTGGCACACATGTGTGCCAACCTTGCCCCTCGCGACCGCAACGATGTTGCGGAACGTCGGCCCGTAAATCTGGCCCAGCCCCGCCAAGCGCTCGTACAGGTGCCTGGCGTTCAGCACCTGCCCACACAGGGACTTGGCCTCCTCGTACTGGCGACGCAGCACTGCGGCATCAAGCCCATGCTCGCCGCCAGCGTAGATGATGGTTACAAGCCCCTGCGCGTGCTTGTGGTTGCCTGAGCCCCCCGTCTTGGTGACGATGCTGAACTCATGGGCAGCGAAGGCTCCATGAGCGGCGGGCGTCGACCAAGGGGAGGCGTTGGCCGGCCGGGTCAGGATCGCGTGCTCGATCCCTTCGGCGGAGCGCGGGATGATGATGGGGCTCAAGATCTCAAAAGACGAGATCTCGAAGCCGTCAACATCCCGGCCCGAACCTTCCGCCAGCTGCTGCGCTGCCTGGATGGCCATCGCAAGCATGCCGGCCGCGGGGTACACGATCGCCCGCTGGATCTGGTGATCCTCGATCCAGGGGCTCTCGCTGAGCCGCAAGAAGCCACGCCAGGAGGGGTCCGCCGGTAGGCCGGGGTCCACGCGCGCGCCGATCAGGTCCTCGCGGCCATGCGGCCGGAACCGATGGCCCTTAGAAATCCTGGACTCGGACCAGTATTTCCCGTCGTGGTTCCAGGGGTAGCAAGGCAGATCGTACAGGTGCTGCAGCACCCGCGACTCCTCGCCATCGGCCCCTGACCCCGACCGCGTCCAGTCAGTGCTGATCTCGCAGCCCCGGGCCCACAGCTCTCCGAGGACAATGAGGGCAGACTCGGCCGCGTCGACGCCCCTCTGAAGCACCGACAGGCAAGGGACGGGATCTCGGTGGCCCATAGCGACGAGGATCCGGCCGAGAGTAGCGCCCCATACGGCCTGCGGGCTTACCTCCACCATCACATCCGGCTTGACGGCGCTGATCATAGCTTGCACAGCGCTGTGGAAGAGGACCGGAGAGACGAGGTTGTTGACCCAATAGTCGGTACTCAGGTCACTGGGCAGGATCTCGGACCCTGTCAGCGACGAGAACATGGCGACTCCCGGGGCTGGCATCTGCATGTCGATGTGCCCAATCTCCTCGCGGTAACTGTCGGCAACCGCGGCCATATGATGCGAATGGTAGGCGGTTGCGACTTTTACCACTCGGTTCATGACGCCGTCTCTCGTAAGTTCCTCTTGGATGGCGAAGATTGCATCCTGATCTCCGGAGAGGGTTAACTGGCTTGGGGCGTTGTAGCAAGCGATTCTGACCGAGCCAGATGGGACGTTGTCAAGGTATCGTTGGGCCTCCTTCTCAGTCAGGCTGGCCGCCAGCATTCGGCCATTGGGCGCTGACTTGTCGTTTTGCCAGATTGCGACGCAGTGGCCCCGGAAGTAAGCAGCTTTCCAAGCACTCTCTTGGGTGATGATGCCGGCCGCGTATGCAGCCGCAATCTCGCCTGACGAATGTCCCACGACAGCTGCCGGCGTAATATCGCTGGCCCATAAGAGGTCGACAAGGGCTACTTGCACTGCTGTCGTAAGCGCCTGCGACATGAGAGGTTGGTCGACGAGCGACAGGTTCTGGGGGCGTTTCAGCTCTTCCAGCAGGTCGAATCGTCCGTTCAAGCTTTGGCGGATGTAAACGCCGGCAGCGGCGACGCTGTTGAGGAACACGGGGTATTCCAGAAGTTCCCTTCCCATGGCCCACCACTGGGCACCCTGTCCTGAGAAGACAAACGCAAGGCGGATCTTGCGGTCTCGAGGAGCCTTGATAGCAGGTCCGACAGATCCTGCGGACATCTTCTTCAGAAGGTCTTCATGGTTTCGACTGACGATGTAGCCCCTGTAGTCTAGCCTTGATCGTCGCTGGCGAAGAGTATACTCGTACCGGTCCATGAGATCCCTGCTGCTGTCTTGCGCGATCTTGTTCCGGAGATAGGGCGCCTGGGACCTGGCAACCATTCCAACTCGGCTTTTCTCGTTGGCAGAGAACACAAACAGCCAAATTGCATTACTGTTTGCTGTCTGCAAGGCTGGAGGTTGAGTATTGGAGCTCTCGAAAAGGTGGCATCCGTGATAACCTGTCAAGCCAGCTTGTGCCAGATGGTGCGCAGCATCCTCGACAATGGCGTGGGTGTTTGTGCCGCCGAACCCAAAGCAGTTGACGCTTGCTCGCCGGAGGCCCTGGCTAGGCCATGGCGTCAACTCTGTAGCAACGCGAACTCGCCATCCAGTGAAGTCCACCTCCGGGTTTGGCTCCTTGAAGTTGAGGTGTTTGGGTATGAATCCCTTCTCGACTACCAGGGCGGCCTTGATGAGGCCCGCGACTCCGGCAGCGCCTTCGAGATGCCCGATGTTGGTCTTGATAGATCCCACGAGCAAGGGGTCGTCAATGTCTCGGACATTTGTGATAGATCGGTGAACAGCTCGGAGCTCTCGAACATCGCCCGCCTTGGTGCCGGTCCCATGGCACTCAACAAAAGCCGTGTCTTGTGGGTGAAGCCGGGCCTTCTTGTAAGCTTGGAGAATGTTGTCTGCTTGGCTTTCCATGCTAGGAAGAGTGATACCTGAAAAGTTGTAAAAGACGAGTGTGTTAGCATCAGTAACGAATCAGAACACCCAAGCAGAGCTTCACAATAAGAGCCTACCAGGAGTGCGGCCGTCTTGGTTGCTGACGGTTGAGCGAATAACAGCACGAATGGTGTCGTTACCGGCGATGGCGTCTTCCAGTCTGCGAAGAATGACGATGCCGGCGCCCTCGCCGCGGCCGTAACCGTTCGCTCTAGAATCGAAAGCAAAGCTCTTTCCTTCTGGGCTTAGGAATCCCATAGAGGTCATTGGGAAAATGGTGTTCGGTGATAGTATTAGGCCGACGCCGCCCGCAATTGCCTAACGAGGCGTATGATGTTAGACAAGAGAACCCCAGCATGCCAGGTAATAGCGGACAAGGGATAGAGTCTGTTCAAGGTGGACTCACTGTAGAGCATTCTCCACTCAGGAGACTCTGACATGCTTGGTGAATACCAACGAGACTGGCACTGCAACCAGTGTCAACCGCCTGGCTTGTTCCGGTCAGGTTGAAGCAGTGTGATATGCGGTTGGCAAGAATAGCGACTCCGGTCCCGGTTGCAGCGTATTGTGGTGTGATGTCCTGGTCTCGGAGGCAGACTTGCTCGTAGTCTAGAGAGGAGAAGTTAGAAGCAGGAACAACTGTGGAGGGTTTAGGGGACATGGTGGGACAAGAAAGAACAAGCAGAGACAAGAAAGTACTCACCTTTGACGAAAGAGCCTATAAAGACGGTGGTGTCACTCCCATCCAGAGATTCTCGCGAAATTCCAGCTACAAACATAAAGAAATAGAGTCAGCTCGAGAAAGCAGGCCCGGGGAGAAAAGCATGTAGGACACTGACCACTCTCCATTGCCTCGTATGTGACCTCGAGAAGAATCCTCTGCTGGGGGTCCATGGCCATGGCTTCGTTCGGGGATATCGAGAAGAACTACAGGATATTAAGGTCAGCGTCTGTGGGCTAGCAGAGAGAAACACTAGAGAGAGCCAATGGTTGTCAATGATGCTTGGTCTTACCGAGGCGTCAAAAGCTGCCACATTCTGCTTCAAGAAGTGTCCTCCTCGGATATGGAACTGTTGGATGAGGTTAGCGACCGAAGGTCAAGCACACGATACCAGACAGAAGATGGTAGTGGGCGCGCTGCTCTGAAGGACAGTAAGGATCTACTCACGCTGCCCTGACGACTCGGATCCGGATGATAGAAGCCATCGGCATTCATTCGTGATTTTGGAATTTCGGACCAGGCACCTCGGCCCTCCGACAACATCTTCCAAAGGCTGTTCACATTGGTGGCATCGCCGGGAAATCGACAGCCGATGCCGACAATTGCGATGGCGCCTTGAGATGTGCCGCCTGTTTCTTGAGTCCCGTCGCCTTCGGGATCCAGCGAGGGATCCGACCCGGGCTGGCCGGCCATCTCGGTGGCAGGCGCTGCGAGGCCCGGGACGCAACAATTCTTGGAGCAGTTGGTTCGAGCATAAAAGGAGCCCTCAAAAAAGAAAGAAAGACAAGCTCCGGGCTCTATCACGATGTAGAGACTCGGCTATGTGCTCAAGTTCAAGCCAGAGTCTGACGGAGAGGAGGAAGCGAGTAGGACAGAAGCGAGCCTAGTTGTCGTTTTTTTCCCGCTACTTCTTTTTCCGCAATGGCGTGGATTTCGCCAGCGCCTCCCGGGTGGCTTTTGCCATAAACAGGTGGGCTACTAGCTCGAGCAGAAGGGGCAGGAGCGAAGGGCGGAAGTTACCCCCGCACCTTCCCATATCTCCGTTTGCTCCTGTGAAATTTGCCGCCGATTCTCGGCATGGAAGGCATACTGGAGTTATCGACATCATGATTCCAGGTATCCCGCCTTGAGCATTCCAGGCCACGTGCCTGGCATGGGGGTGGTCGGAGGCCCGCGTATGCAAACGGCAAGAGCCGGTGGGAAAGGCACATGCACAGCGGTGCATCATTGGCCATAGCTACGTGCGCCCAGAGTGCTTTTTGGGGTCGTCCGTCGCTCCCCTAAACCCTTCAGATATGTGCGCGAGAGCAACAAGGCAGGCCCAGACTGCTCATACTAAGGCCGGCGCCAGCAACCCACCCCAGGTGAATCAGCGATTCTCAACCGGAACGCCAAGATGCCTCAACATCCCGAGGAGGCCGGGGAGTTCGACAACTGGCTGGAGGACCCGAAGTGTGGCAGACCGACAGACCCTACAATGTCATTGCCAAGTAGATGGCCAAGTACTGCTGTCGGGTCATGTAACAGATCGTGAAAGTCCGATCCAAGACGAAGGCAGGCGCCAGAGCTCGGGTCGAGGATTCTTCAAACCAAGCACGATATCAAAGGCAGGATGGGGCGCCTAGCCACACCTTGGAAAGAGTTCCTCAGACACTGGGACGGCACCGACGACGCCGAAGAGATCTCTCCGGAGTTCGAGTCCTACCTATGGACTCGCCTGCCACGTCCTGGAGACGGGAACTTGGACGGGCATCCACACTTCGTGGATATGCTGACCAGTGTGGCGTAGGAGAAATGGAAGGAGCTGGGAGAGCCTGACAAAGAAATCGCCCTATCGACCCAGCAGCGCCTGCACGAAAAAAAAATGAACCAGGGAAGAATATCCGACCAGCGTGGTCTTCGGCACCTCGAATTGCCTGGCTATTATATCCTTGGCACCGGAATGTCCCAGGATTCCAGTGGCGATGCGGCCTGCTACGTCCAAATTGGCGAGCAGATTGCAATCGGAACCAACGCAGAACCTGGCCGCGCTTAGATGGACTCTTGACCCGATACCGACAGAATGACAATGGAATCCGACCATCCAACCATTGGCGAGATCTTCTTCCTACATGAGAAGGCCTTCCGCATCGGCATTTACACACTGCTGCTCTTGGGTGGCAAGAACCTCGTTCCGATCGTCAGCGCCGTCATCATCCAGAGCCTGGACTGGAGTTGGGTATTCCCAAACCGACGATCCCGAAATCCGATCGAGATGCTGGAGACGAGGACACAGACTTGGATTGGGACAGTGACGGATCGCCTTACTCTGTCAATGAGGAAGTCATCCAGCAAAATGATGGCTTGACAATCCGACAAGGGTTTGCCAGGGTGGAGCTCCCTGTGGGAAAGTCGCAGACATGGACCTGGAGTGATCACGTTCGGATCGAGACCGCCTTAGCAGGAGACCCAGGCCAGATCGAGAAACTCTTCTTCCCGGGGCACTTGGACGAGAATTTTCGAGCCACAGAAAGACCATCCATAAGGATCAGTTGGCCAAGGATCAAGCCTTCGTTTTCTTCTTGATCACAAGTTTGTCGATGATGGAGGAGAAAAAGAACGACAGGGAGCATGGATTCCTCTAAGCCAGAAAAAATAAAGATCCCTTCTCAGCCTCATCCTTCACAACCAGATATGGGATGGTATTATGAGCTATATCCAGGACTGGAGTATTACCAGAATGGACGGGATGGTATGCGATTCTGGTTGTTCGCCCTGCGATCTAAAACCCAAAACCCATGTCTGCAGCAAGGTGTGTGATGATTGTGAACGGCACTGGGAAAGAATAGGATGCACCTTCTGGAAATCACACCCAGGGCGGCACAAAGATTGGCAAGATAGAAAGGAGGTCACAGAACACGGCTGGCTGTTAGGCACCTACTGATGGAGAGAAGCAGTTCTCGTCAGCCTCGTCATAACGGAGCAGTTGATGCATGGTCGAGCCACACGCATTGTCGAATGAGCCACAAATGCGAAGCGAAAAGCCACCCCCTATACATAACCCTAACCCGCCAGTCGAAAGACACAGCGTTGGAAGAAAGGAGGAGATCAACAAGGACATCACGGCCGGATGTAGGGATTCGCATCAATCGGCCGGAAATGTGCCCAAAGGTAGATCCTGCATAAGTCATGTGCACGCCTATATACGTCCACCAAAGGCCCGTAGCGGCTGTTTGTCGCCCGAGATTTGTTCAGGCCCGGATGTCCTTTTGCAGAAGTCGCCGGTCCGGGCCATCGAAATTGGCGATCACGATATCCCAGGCCATTCCTGTGGGGCTCAGCTGCCCGGATAACCTCCAGCCCCTCCGGTGATGTGTCCCCAGAGGCACCACGGACGTGCAAAAGAGTTTGGTTGGTGGCACTGAGAATCCAGAGCGGAATACGATCTGCCGGAGACACAGAAGCAGAGCCAGACGGGAGGATGCAGGGCTGGCTACGTCAGACATGTATTGCTGCAGCCTTGATCGCAGTCAACACCAAAAGCGGGCTGCGCGGCATTGGCTCGTCGGGGTCGCACAGCCCCACGCGTTGTTTATTAGAGCGAGCACCTGGTAGCACCCCCCAGCGGGTGTCCTTGATCCTCCCGCCTCTGATGTCCGCTAGGGGTCACCGCGGGTAGGACCCTGGGCAGCACAGAGCAATCTAGAATCAATGGATGTACCTATCACGTATCTCCGCTGCCACCAGCCTCCCCGCCCGGCCAGCAGAACCCAAGACCCAGCATCGAATGCGGCTGGGCAACTGGAACCTGCACACGCCTGAACAACAGAAGCGAGTCACTTTGTCTAAACCAGGTGCCACTTGTATACGCCGGCTCCTCTGTAAGCCGCCGCTTGGCGAGGGTTAGATGGATCGACTCGCCACACGTGGTACCGTGCACGGCAGCCATCATAAACCGCCTCCTCGATGTCTGGCACAACGGCGCACACATGTCAGAATTCTCTGCGCCGTCGTTCTAGCTCTTGCTGGCAGCTGGAACCGTGCCGAGTACAGACTCCCCACAGAGGCAGACACGCAGGGGCTTATACGGCCCTTGCAGTCAATCTGCCGCACGCAAGGAAAGATCCATGGGAATCTCCCGCCCGCCCGCCCAACCAAGCGAGAAAGCAGCACGCTCCTCAAAGCAGAAGGCGTCGCCCACACTTGGCATGGCCATGTAGCTCATCAAGGTACCCTCCCGCCCTGGATAACGGAAAGTCTGGAAATTGGAGTGTCACTCACATTTCCCCAGATCTACCAGGTGGCTCGTAGATTAGCTTTGCCCTCGACCGGCTGGCACAGGTGTGCCTCCGGAACACTGCCCCGCTATCGAATGCGGATTCCCGTGTCTGAATGGATCTCGAGACGAGACTTCTGCAAGCCGCGAGATCTTGTCGTCGACAGAATCCACAAAGTCTTTCAGATCCAGCAAAGGCAGGAGCATTCAACAATCAGCCCCAGCCATTCTTCCCTCCGCTATCGGCAAGCGGGCTTAGCACTGACAGGGGAGTGAAAAGTTCGCTTCTTGAGGCGGGCTACAGACCAGTCACTTGTCTTTTCTTGCGCGAGGAGAGCAGAGACATGTGCTGCAATGCAACGTTATGCTGACTTTGACGGCCGCTTTTGATCTCGGATCCTAGAGGCTATAACAGCAGCCCGACCCTCGGCCCGCTACCCGTCACCATCAGCTTGGATACAAAATCGGCGTGTCCCCGGGGACAACCGGCCCTAGGTGTAGGCCCCTGAGCCCAGCATTCCGCCGCCGACCATTTGGCCCGTGCAGCCGCCAGAAGAAAAGGAAGGAGCCCTGGACCAGCTCCTGCCCCTGCATCACCTGAGAAGGGTACAGGACCTACCTACACCTACAGACTTCTCCCAAAAGCCAGCCCGCAGCAACCCCCCAACCCCACACCTTGGCTCAAGACGCGGGAGCAAATCCGAAATCTCTGCCATTGGCCCACTCCATACCAGCGTGCTACACCAAGAATCCTCACTTTTCCGAACGGGGGCCGTCTACACACCAGCAAAGGCAGTTGCAGGGCAGACAGGCTGTCAACAAACAGAGGTATTTTGTTCGGAAGTCTGCGCCGCTCGAGTGCACATCCAAACAGCCACAATGTCTAGCCCAACAGTCAAACGATCCTCCCTGCTGCTGCAGTCTCCATTCCCACTGCCCAACCTGCCGGAAGCCCATGTTCCTCTTCGACACAGCAGCATCGGCATCCCGCCCAGACGGAGCAGCCTAGGTCATGGACTCTCAGCAAACCGGCTCTCGGCCAACAGGCTCTCTTTACATCGCCGCAGCCTTAGAAGAAGCGACTCTATGGAAGAAGCTCTCAGGCCGAGTCCTTCCAGCGAGAGCGAGAGCAGCGACAATGGATTTGGTGGCGGCGAGACCACCATCCCGACCCCGGATACGGAGGAGCTTGGCAGGGGACGCTGTGCTGCCGTCGTTATAATGTACGCAGACCATGGCTGAACTGTCTTGATTCTCACTTGGATCTCTCTTCGCCTCATCACAACTAACTCGGGGCCAAACAGGCTGCTTACGTGTCTCCTCTTCTCCCTCCTCGACACGACCATCGTATCGACCTCCCTTCTCGATACTGCTCAAGACCTTGGGAACTTTTCCGACTCGACGTGGATAATCCTGTCATATCTGCTGACCTACATGGGTATGTATCACCTCCAGTTCCAGCCAGCAACCATTCCACCACGTCACTCGGTCCACCCAACATCTAGCAAAAAGTGTCCGATTACTGACTAGAGCCGCGGGCTTTCCTCCTAAACTGTAGGCTTCTCTGTCATATTTGCAAAGCTCAGTGACATCTTCGGTCGGCTCGCGATACTCGAGGTCTCTTGGCTCCTGTTCACCTTCTTCTCTCTGGGCTGCGGTCTTGCGCAGACAATGAACCAACTGTGAGTACAGCGGCTTTGGTGCCCGCCTCGATCCCTGACTGCCTTTCTGCCATGTGCACGCCTGCCGACCTTCACTATCTAGGATCATCATGAGGGCTTTCCAAGGCATAGGCGGCGCCGGTCTCTACAGCTTGCCTATCATATGCCTCCACGAGATCATCCCGAGACCCAAGTGGCAGATAATAGGAGGGGTTATCGCCCTCACTCTCTCCATATCGTACGTCCTCGGCCCGTCCTTGGGAGGTATCATCCCACACCTCAGCAGCTGGAGGCTGCTGTATCTCATCAAGTACGTTCAAGACCCCCATACCCCCTTGTGCCAAGATCCAGCCCTCGTGCGGCTGTCTTCAGGCGCATAGAAGTCAGTCAGCTTGACGACCCTTGGCTCAGCGTAGACTAACGATAATGCAGCATTCCGTTCGGAGCGGTCGTGGCGATCGGCCTCTTCCTCTTGTATCCCCGAGGGCCACAGCAAAACTCGGCCACCATCCTGCAAAGCTTCAGGATGATCGACCTCCTCGGCGCCGTCCTGCTTCTTGCCGCCAGCATGATGCTGGTTTACCCGATCCAAGAAGCGGGATCCATGAAGTATCCCTGGGATTCGGCTCCCATCGTCGTCGCCCTGACCCTCTCGGCACTCTCTTGGATCGCCTTCTGGTGCTGGGAAGCTCTTCTTCACGCGAGAGGCGGCCGCGTCGCGCCCGTGTTCCCGATTTCACTGGCGACCCATCGGGTCTATGTTGCCTGTCTGTTGTAAGCAAAGCACTATCCATAGTTCACTGGCCCGGGCCTAGTTACCCCTTCGGCAAGATTCACGCCACTAACAGAGCAATCTTCCTGGCCAGCGTGACGATCCTCGTGGGATTCGTCTTCATGCCAGCCATCATCACGATCCCCGAGCGGTCGCAGATACTCGAGGGCAAGAACGTGATGATGGCTGGAGTCGACCTCCTGCCGATGCTCGCCGCCGTGGCCGTGGGCTCGTTCGCTGCCGGGCCGCTCTCGATCCGAAAGAACCGGTCGACCCTCAGCCTCATCCTCGGCGCCAGCCTGGTAACGATAGGGGCATGCCTCATGACGATCCTGGAGAGCATGCCCGCGGGCTCGGCCACCAAGGCCATGTACGGCTTCGAGGCCATCCTCGGCCTTGGCTTCGGTCTCTGCCTGTCGTCGACAACGATCATGGCCAACCTGCAAGCACGGGGCGCCGACATGGCGGTGGCCAACGGCGCCGTAGCCCAGGCCCGCGTCCTGGGCTCGGCCATCGGACTCGGCGTCTGGACCATCATCTTCAACACGAGGACGCAGAGCGGCGGCAGGCTGAGGTCGGCGGCGCAGGGTGGCATCCTCACAGCCGAGCAGGCAGCAACTCTACACCGGATGCCCACGAGCATGCTCCAACTCCCCGAGCCGGCGCGGACCGAGGCAACCGCGGTCTACAAGGCGGCCTTCTCGAACGAGATGGTAGTCCTAGCCATCGCCTCGGCCGTCGCGTTCGCACTGAGCTTCTGCACGTACGAGGCCAACCCGCTGCCCGCCCAGACACCGCCATCGTCGCCGCCTTCGAGCCTGAATCCTAAGCAGATGATGGCCGATGTCGATGGGACCAACGATCATGAGCTTGTAGACATGCCCAGGATCGACGTCGAGCTTGGAACATTCAGCGACGACTATGGCCAGCCTTTGGGGTCGACAAGTCGCCGGGAGTCTGTCGAACTGACAAGGCTCCCTACGGTTCCCCTGCCCATCATCACGAGATGATGATTTTATTGACTCAAGACTTATGTAGCACACTGGCTTGATTTTACCCAGGGGGGAGTTATGGCGTTACCTTGGAGGCCGCGGATCCTGTACATATTCACATATTTGCGTCTGTCTAGATTAGCACGCACGCATGTTGTCACCAGACGATCCGCATCGTTTCCCCTATTTGGAAGCTTGCGCGGCCCGCCGGGCATGTAAAATAACATGAAAGAACATTTTTGTAAGAAGCTATCACTCCAACTGATGTACGTATCTCTCGGGGCAGCTAGCTGTCCCAGGCATCCGAGACCAGGTCTGTGCCTAGGTGCTTTCTCTCCTTTTTCTTCTTGCACGCGATCCCGCAGGTTCCAAGTACCGACCGAAATGCCAAATTGGCAAGGGAAAAAGCTGTGACTCTTTGGGTGGTCTCGCCTACCCGCCCTGATTCTAACGGAAACAGAAAGCAAGGCAAACAGCACCATGTCTCATTGGATGTCCCAAGCCGTCAGGGGTGAGACATGACGGACGCCCTAGCGTCCTGCTGCTGCTGCTGCTGCTGCTGCTGCGGTGCCACCAAATGCAGAAAGCGAGGTTTACGGATTTAACGGAGGTGGGAGGTATGGAACGGGCTGGAATATATTTCCGCCGATCCGAACCCTATTGCCAGTGACGATGGACATGGAAGGCAGGGCAGCTGTTCTGAGCTGAGCCGACCCGACACCCCAGGTCATGCGATGGGCTGGCCATCACCGTCGCACAACGGCCGAAAGCCCAGACGCGGACGGCAGTGGAGAGGATGATGTGGGCGCACCGGCCGATGGCTTGGGTTGCCGCATTCTAGATCATGCATGCGTGCACGCAGGCAGCCGCGGCCTGGCCGATGGGTGTGCGGTGTTTCCCGCCTAGGAGTTTCCGTCTGTGTTCTTTGGTTCGTGGATGCATGGCACGGTGGGCAGATGGGGGTGTGCGGAACGCTATTCTCGAGATCTTCTCTTTTCTAACTCCTTGGACACTTTCTGTATTCTATCTTATTCTCCTGCCCGTATCTTGTATACTCTTCCGTCTCATGTATCGTTTGTGTATCCTGCAATCTTTTCTATCCCTTGTGTTCGCCTCTGGTTCCTGCATCCTTTGTTGACCTTTATGTCTATTAATGTTCTTCGATTTTCCTGCTTCGGATATCCATTCCTGTTTCTATACGAGCTCGTGTTTCTTGCTTCTTTCCTGTCCAAATCTGCGGGTGCTCCAACTTTGCGCCTCTCTCATCGATTTAGCCCGGCAGCTAAAAAGCCAGGGTTTTCTGCGGACGGGGTGTTGAGGTGAGTGGACAAGAGCCGAGAGTGTCGTGCCCGCTGGTGCTGCTATGACAAGGGACCAAATAATATTGCCATGATGTGTAGAGCGGCTGCCACTATGCATCGAGAACAAAAAGCCGCACACCCAACTTCGCCCACCACCTTATGGTCCGCCCTCCGGTGATGGATGTTATATTACCCCACTACAGGTATAGGAAGACTCTTTCCAACTAGGGGAGTCGTCACAGTCGTCAAGTAACATCAGGCGAACACGCAAAAACCGGCATATGCGTTGCTGCAGTGCAGCTCGTTCTTCACCCCCAGTCATGGAAACCACCATCACGCACAAAGAGACCCTGTTACCGCCATGCACAAGATAATGGACGCTCCCATGCGAGACGCAAATCGCGACATTCAGCGCGCAGCGTCGCTAAGCCCAAAGACAGGATTAGAAACCGCGTCGTCCAGGTGACAAGAGAGCTGATCATACCACTACCAGCATCAAAGGACTTGGACGCCGCGACAAATACCAATATGTATCTACCCTTCCTCCCATTTATCCATGACGCCAGCCCTTTTATATAGTAGATGCCAACACTAGTATTCTTCCAAGTCGCAACCTCTTCTAGGCCAGTCATAGCAGCCGCCTTCATCCCCAAGGCAACTTTCTTTGCGCCTAACGCTGGGCTCGAGATCCCCGACCACTGTTCACCGTCAAGCAGCACGCGCACCCGGAAGAGCGGAGAACCCAGAGGATCACGGGGTCTGGAGAACCATGGGCCTAAGAGCTGAGGAACAGGTCGTTGTCCGTCTATCTTGTTGCGCCATTTAGAACAGTTTGTTCGAGGCAACCCTGAGGCCCGGCTGTCCGCTGAGCGAAAGCCAACCACAAAGGGGAGGTCAGGAAAACTACGGGAAGTCAACGTTTATGTAATCCATGAACTGGCATTTTATATCAAAGGCAGGGCCGAAGCGCAGAGGCCAAACAAAGAAGACGGCGCGACCACCATGGCAACAAAGGATTATCAAAGAGCCCGTTATGGGGGTTCGAGTGAAATTCGAACGCATTCCTTTGTTCCTCAAACTACACCATTGTGTTTCCTGATCCCAGTCCTCCAAAGTCACCCCTCGCGGTCCCTCTCGGCACTTTATACCAGCCCATCTATAAGTACCTACTCCCGCCTTCCAGTAGCGTGACCGTGATGGACCTTGCTAGCAACCACAACAGTCCAACTAAGCCGTCCCGCCCGTTCCTGTATCTGCTCTCTGATCGTGCCCACGACAAGCTCCAACATTTTTGGTATATCGAGCTTTTCTCGCGTCAGAGATTCATGTTTGAGGATACAGGACGGTGTAAGGTCGAGACTGAGAACAGGAAAGAAAATAAAAAACCAAGCCCAATATTGACGAACATGGCTCCCCTACGCGCCCCCACCTGCACCTCGGGCTGCCTCGTCACCAAGCGCGTCCACACCGTGTGCGCCCACATCACCGAGGACCGCACGTCGTGTCCGCGGACCACCATGTGGGAGCGCCACGGCTCGACCTGCAGCAACAGCAACAGCAGCAGTGGCGGCTGCGGCGGCTCCCCGACGTCGCCGTCATCGTCGCCACGCAGTCCCGTGGCGCGGCTGTTCCAAAGATTCCCCACTTCCAGGGACGACAGCCCCAGCCCCAGCAGCACCGCGACTCCAACGACAACAGCAACTCCAACAGGCTGCGGCGACCCGGCCATCAAGATCGAATACACCATCGGCTGGTGCCCCTGGTGCACGTCCTTCTACGCCCCCCTCGCCGTCGACAACAGCGCCATGGTCGAGGCCTACTGGGCCTACAAGACCGAGGCCGGCCTTTTCGCGCCGCTGCGTCACCCGCGCGAGGTCAAGTCGTCCCAGATCCTGAGCCAGA
>GL876967.1:1541804-1567691 GCA_000193285.1 Magnaporthiopsis poae ATCC 64411
TCTCGATGACCTCCCTGATGGCCTTGCCCTTCTTCTGCAGCCCGGGCTGCATCTTGGCCTTGTACTTGATGCGGGCCATGGCCGCGTACGGCGCGCAGACGGGTATCGCCTCGAGGATCTCGTCGCCCGCCTGTGGCGTCCCCACCAGCGAGTCGAGCGCCGAGAGCTCTGTTGGCCCTCCTCCTCCTCCTCCGCCGTTGTCACAATCCACGTCGCCGTCGCCGTCACCGCCAGCGTCCTCCATCTGCTGCCGACGCGCCTCCTCGTGCGCCGCCGTGGCCTGTTGCTGCCGCCTCAGCTGCTCCTTCCGGCGCTCGCGTGCGGCCGCAAGCGCGGCCTCCTCCTCGGCCTTGGCCTTGGCCTCAGCCTCGCGCTTGAGCCTGCCCGCCGCGGCACCGAGAAGCGCCTCGGCGGCCGCCCGGTCCTCGTCGTCCTGGTGCTTGTATTTAGCCGCCATCTTCTTGGCCTTGCCGCGTTGGCCTCGCTTCAAAGGGCCTTTTCTCGGCTGCGCGGACGGGGCGACTGGTGTCGCCGGCGTGTCTAACACGGATCCCGCCCCTTCGTCTTCACTTTGATCTCCCTTCTCTTCCACGTCACTGTCATCACCATCCCCAGCCTGACTCTCGAATGCACCGGCCTCCTTCGTCTCAGGCTCGGCAGAGATTTGCAGCTGAGCCATATGTCTAGTGGGTGGCACAACTTCTTCACCGTCACCGTTCCCACCGGCATCTTCGTCATCCCCGGCGCCTGACTGGAGCGGATTCGCCCTGGTTGAGTCCGCACCGTCATCTTCGTCCTCAGGTTCTGAGTCGCTTCCATCATCTTCCCCAACCGCGTCCTGGGGACGTATATCATCCGTTACCTCTTCCTCCGCCGCTTCTGGCGCTGACTTGGTGGCAGTGGAGGGCTCGGCTTCCACAGCGTCATAGACCCGGTGTCTTGTGTGTTTGGCCTTGCTTTCGTCGCTTACACGGAACATTACGCCAAACCCAATGACCAGAGGCGCCGGCGGCAGCTCGTTCCTCTTGCCACGCACCATGAAACTGCCCGTTTGCAGGAACTCGCCCGTTGGTGCGGACTTGGACACCTGATCCGCCCCCACCCAATACGCCCCCATGCCTGCCTTGGAATCCCAGGCGCTCGATGCGCAAACCGCGAGCCGACCGGCCTGTGACAAAGTGGACGGAGGCACAGGCGCGTCCGGCGTGCGCGGATTGTTCTTGATGATGACGCTCGGCGCACCGTGCAAGTCGGCGTGTACGTAGATGTCGCCGCGCTTGAGATAGCGCCGGTATAGAATCTCGTTTTGCTGCGCATCGCGACCGCCAAGGACAAGGTAGCCGTCGGACGAGATGAACCAGTGAAACTTCTCAAACCACATCTGACGCCGGAGAAGTTGCATGGCAGGCTTCTCCTTCTTGAGCCCTTTCTGCAGATCCTTGGCAATCTTCTCCTGGGCACTCTTGAGCGCAATGGAGGATTGCTGCACCGTCTTCTCCTGCTTGACCGCGGCACTGCGCTTCTGGTCGTAGTATTCGCCAGCGTTGCTCCATGGGGTGAGGTTGAGCTTGATGTCAACCTCGAGAGTCTTGACCTTGCCCGGCTGCACGGGAACACCACGTTCGTCGTCGTCGTCGTCGTCGTCGGAAACAGATGGCTCGGTCTCGTATCCATTGTCCATCTCGTCGTCTTCGACATCGTCTTGTTCCGCGATCACAAGCGTGATGGTGTTGTTGGCGAGGTCCATGGGGAGCTTGATGATTTCGGCAACGGGGTTGTTGCGCCTCTGCTCCCGCTCGACCAGCTTTCCGACATCGACCCAGTCCATCCCCTGCTCGAGGAGGCCAATGACGGCGTCCATGGCCTCCTGCACCCTCTCCACGTTGGCCTCGATGGCAGCGGCCTTGCGAAGATTCAGCAGCTGGTCTTCCTGGAGATCCTCTATCCTCTTCTCATGCTCCCTCTTGGTGGCATCGAGCTTGCGCTTCGCCGCGGCCTCCCGCTCAGTCAGCCGCGACTCGAGCTTCTGGCCCTCAAGCGACGAAAAGAACTCATCGACCGTTTGGTTGAAGCCCTCAAACGTGAGCACGACATTTGATGGATCGTCGGCAAACTGCTTCGGCAGGAACGGGCTGAAGTCCTCGTACAGCAGCCCTTTGCTGGACTCTGGAGAAAAGGGTTTAACCACCGCGCATTCCGCAGCAGCTCTAGCATCGCCCGGATCCGGGTTCTTCGCCACTATGTAACCCTTGACCGTGTCCGAGCTTGTGATGTCGTCTATTATGCTCCGTGCGCGCTCGAGAGCCTTGAAGAGCGCGTCAAAAACACCTTCGTCCTCCAGTATGTCTGCGACCTTGGCTTTGGGGTCAAAGTTGTTTTCCCTGAAGGCGTGATCCACGAGTATAGGGGGCAGCTCAGAGATTGTCGTAGCCAGGCCACTCCTCAGATCACCGCCAGCCTTCTTGCTCTTCTTGGGTGCGGCGCCAGCGGCAGCGGCCCTCTTCACAGTCGTCTCCAGAGCATCGCGGAGGCGCTCCTCGGTGAAGGCGGGGACGCCGCCAAAGTTGAGGCGGTTGTCGAGGGAGTACGTCAGCCCCACGCGCTGGGGCTCCTGGCCCTCGCCCTCCTTGACGTTGCGCAGCAGCGCCAGGATCTTGAGGTCGGCATCGGTGAGGATGATGTTGCCCGAGGCGAAGAACTCGAAGAACAGGCGCAGGCTGCCGTCGCTGAACTGCAGCTCGATGACGCGGTCGGTGCCGATCTGCGAGACGGCGGTGCAGCGACGGGTCCTCAGGAACTTGCGCACGCGGGCGACGAACTGGCTCGGGGCAGGGGCGGTCGGGCGCGAGAACTCGGTCAGGTGGCATCGGAAGCCCGAGTCGATGAGGAGCTGCTTCTTGACGTCGGGCTTGGCGAAGCGCAGGAGGAAGATCTTGGAGCTGAGGTCGTAGATGTTGGACAGGCGCAGAGTGACCAGGCTCTGCTGGAGCTCGTGGGCAATTGCCCGCACATCAAGGCTGGAGAGTCTCTGCTTCATAGCGGAGGTAAGGATGTTTATTTCGCTCGCGCTGGATCTGACGAGGAAGCCAAAGTCGAGTGTCGGAACGACGAATGCAGCACCGACGTGTTCTCGGGAATTTTGGGCGAGGCAATTGCCCCTCGCCAGACTGGCGGGGCGCCGAGAGTCCCTGTTAAATCAGCGCTCTGCCGACGAGTCATCCGGCCTGACAATTTAAATGGAGATCAGGGAATGGCACTGCTCTAACGGCATGGAAACATATTTTTTAGAACATCCAGCGGTCCAACACGGTGGGCAAGGGGCGAAAGGCAAGCTGTGGGCAGGCAAGCAACCAAGCGTACGAAAGACGTCATGACGATTCACCTACAGAACAGTGTGCTAAATAGTCACGTGAAATATGAACAAAGACGACCAGAGGAAATATCAAGTTGTGATGAGACCATATTGATTAGAATAACTAGCGATGATCTACATTCTCAATATCCAAACCCTAAAAAGATTTCTCAATCTGCAAGCAATATCGACACAAACTCTACCACACGCGTCTACAGGCGAGAGCCGTGCATGACCTTGACGTCAACGATGAGCTCACGAGGGCCGTCGTTGGCAACAAGGACGCGGACGGAGCCACGGCCAGACTCGAAGTGCTCAGTCAGGCGCTGCCAGAGGTTGGACTGCTCCATGACGGGGATGCCAGGACCTAGAAAGGAAGATGTCAACAGTTGTTGGGGCAGTCAACATGGGACAGAGTATGCGATAATACTTACGGACATCGCCGTTCTCAGTCATGCAGGTGACCAGGCCGTCCTGGAGGTCAAGGACGCGGTACTGGCGGAAGACGGGACCGCGCATGGACTGGATGACGACGCTGGGCTCCGGGTTGGTGATGTTGGACGACTCCTCATGGAGCTGCTTGGTGAACAGGTCGACACCCAGGTAGCGGTGCTGGCCAGTGGCGGGCGAGGTCGAGATGCGGATGACCTGGCAGGGCCTGCCCTGGAGAATCAGGATGTCGCCCATGCGGATGTGGTGGCACGGGATGGTGACCACATTGGCACCAGCCTTGTTGGGCTTGGGGCTGCGACGGGCGACAGCGTTGTCGTTGGCTACATGGTGGTCATGGTGGTCATGCCCATGAGGGTGGATCAAACGGTCAGCCGCCTTGTGCAAGCCTTTGTGGATATCGTCGCGGATGGAGTGGTGGCGGCCTGAGTTTTGGGAGCCATCGTCAGGTTGTGCTGGGGGGCGTGAAGGATCGTTCACACGTTCGTCTTGAAAAGACTATTACTCACCGGAGTCATCGTAGTAACCCATCTTGTCGGATTTGCGAGAGGATTGCGAAGAAGCAACGGACTCGTTCTCCTCGATCTCGATCTCCTCGCGGTACACGGGGCGATGCTTGTGGCTGTTCTGCTTCTTGGCGGGGACGAGGGCGTACTCCTCAACCTCGACGGTCTCCTTGTAGGCTGGGCCGGTGTGGGAGCGGGGAGAGTCGACGGTGTACTCGGACGGCTCCTTGTAGTTTGGCTGGGCACGGGCGCGGTAACCACGCTCGATGGTGTCGATGGCGGAAACTACGGTCTCGGCACGGTGCTCCGAACGGTGCTCAGAGCGCGCTGGACGGTGATCGTGGTGGTGGTGATGATGGTCGTGGTGATCGTGGTGGTACTCAACGTCGACAAACTTCTCCGAGTAGGAGGATTGTTGGGGCCTGGAGGTGTTTAATACAATTGTTAGTCGAGCTCAGGCCCCCATTCGGGCAGGGCAGGGGGGTTTCGAGGCACGTACCTGCGCTCCTCAAGGAGGTGGTGGTGGGTACCGGGACGGTGGTGATGCTCCTCTTCACGAGTGTAGCGAACCTCCTCCTCGTAGTATTCCTGCTCTCTCCGAGGGGGGAGGCTGGCGACGGCAGAGACAGACGAAGAGTGGCGACCTTCCCGTCCGGCTTCAGGAAGCCTAAGCTCAACCTCTTCGTGGGTAGTGGTTGTGGCGGTAACCGCCGGTTTGGTTTCTTCCTTGTAGGCTGCAAGGATGATAGGAGCCATGGTCAGCGCTGGCTCGTCTGGGGCTGAACCCCTACCCCTACACCGCCGGCATACCAAGCCAAGCGAGAGTAGAGCAGGACGGAGGAAAGAGGATAGACCTACTGGAGGGAAAGATGCTCAGAGGAACAGGCACGCGCGCCTCGTAATCCAGTTTGCCGACTGTGCAAGTGCAGCCTTCGAGACAGAAGACTACTCTTGCCCTTCAAACCGAGGTCGAACAGAGAAAAGTTTGGGAAGAAGCGCGGTTGGAATGCGACTCCTCCTGGGGCTTTTGGGTCTGTTCTGGCTGGGCCTTTTGTATGTGTCTGGATCTGAGTGGATGAAGGGAAGAGTTTGGAGCACCCCAAGGCTCGTGTCGGCCGGGCTTTTCTACTGCAGCCTCCGGCTGGATGCAGGGGCCCTTGTTGTTTACTGTTATTATTGATTTGCTGCTGTTATTGCCGGATGCAGCTGCTAGCTTGCTGTGCTTCCAGCCCCCTCCTCCGTCCAGCCAATGGACTGCTAGGTCACCCTTGTTGGCGAGACGCGCGACCGCCCAGCCACCACCCAGCAACCATCCGTTCCCACCTCCACCACTACCCCCAGAGGTTGCAGGACCTGGATCTTGGCAGGCCCTGGCCATGGCCAAGAAGATCATGGCACACCAGCCGGGCCAGGGAGGGCCGGCGGGCCTGGTCCAAAGAGGGACCCGCTCGGCTTCGCGGACTTGGTTTTCCTGGCCAGCGTGGGCGCGCCATTGGTGTTTTTTGTTTGGAGGAGAGCTGAAATAGGAACGCGAGAAAAGTGCCTCAGTTTAGTGTCTGCGGCCGACGCCGCCGGCCGAAGGGGAAGGAGGAGGCAGGCGACTAGGCGGGCAGCATCCAAAGCTTGGGCGGGTGGCTGGGCGAACAAGCAAAAACCCGACCTGGTGCAGGCTGCATATTGCGCGGCACAACATCGCCGATCCGCCTTGATTTTGTGATTTTGAGGAGGCTGGAGGACTGCAGACCACACAGGGCTTCCTGTGCGCGCAAACGAAAGTCAATTGGGTATCAAGACATGGATAGGTTGTCACCGATGGTGGTAGGCGGTGGCAGGCAGGCCGCGTTGTGCCCCCAACCTCCTCGTCCCGCCACTTCCTCGCCCAGCCTGCCTCCTTCCCCTCCCCTCGCCGTGCGCCTTCTCTTTTCGGCACTTTCCCAACCATGGACTTGCAGCTGCGTGCTGCTGCAGCAAGCAACCTTTTCGGGGCCGACCAGTCGTGGAACGACTTCATTGGACGTCCAGCCACGGCCAAATCTTGATACAGACGCCGCCAAACGCTCAACATGGTCCTTCGCTCCGAACAAAATAAAACATCAGCTGGCGTGGTCCCTCTTTGATTGCAATCTGGACCCTGCCCGTTGCCCAGCGCCCACCGGCAAGCGGTCCGAGCTCAACGACCAAGACCAGACGATGGCGCGGTTGCCATGGCCACCAGTCAATCGAAATTACCAGCTCCTCCTTGCGAACGCAGCTCTCGTCTGGTTCCGGCCTGCCATCAGCTGTGGAGGCCCGACCGGAACCCCTGGAGATGCGCAAGATTGACGGGGCGCTTGAGAGCACCGAGCTGCAGCTGTGGTTGGAGCTACTGTGGGGCGGTGGGGACTAGTGGAGTGATCCGTGCTCCCTTCACGTGAAGCAATTGGTCTCGGGAGAGGCCGCGGCCCTCGCTTGCGACAAGCCCGCCCGAAAATGCCAGTTCGATTACGAGCAGGAAAATGTGTGGGTTTTTTTTTGCTCGGGGGAAATCGTGTCCGGCCAAGTGGTCAGAAGTTTACGAATCCGGTTGTTTGTTGCCGTCTCCAGTCTTGGACACCCCATTGGACTCTGCTGTCTGTCTGGTGGCTTTCGTTTTGGCCACCATCCTCCTGCCAGTACCACAGTGGGCGGGCAGTTCCACGTCGTGCTTGCATGCGCCCAGTGTAATAGACATAGTAGAACCCTTCCACGCTGCCTGACTGATTTTGACGCAAGAGACAAACACGAGGTTATCCTTCCGTCACTCACAGACCATGCAGCGCACGCCGTACCTCGGCCGGCCCGCAAAAGTCCCCGTCCCGAGAGATCCGTGCTGCTCGCTGATGTGATCTGGAAGCCACTAGGTAAAAGGTTGACAGTTGCCAGCGGATCTGGGCCTCACCGGCTCTTGGTGGGCTCTATGACATGGCCAGCATGCCCAGGAGGATGAGTCCCGCTGTGCTGTCCTGCTGTGCAACTTTGGGAGCATCGCCGGCGGACAGAGCCCGCTCTGGCATCAACGCGTCCCGACATCGTATCGGTGTGCTCCAAGAGGTCGCGATGCAGTCTGCCAACCCGACTCTCCCCGATGGAACGTGGCGCTGTCACAGTGTAAAAGCTGAGACATTCATTTCCGTGCCACAGGCGGCTAGACGCTTTCGCAATCAAAGCCTGCAGATCCGGATAAAGGTTATGTGAGATACGAAAAGCTACAGAAAGTACCCGTGTGAAAAAAAGAGAGAAAAAAAAAATAAGTATAGAAACAGGCGAGTATGATCACCTAGGTAATGGGTCCCCATTATCCATTTTCTTTCGTCGGAATTGGATTTTATTTGGCCGCCGTACTGGGCTTACCTACTGTGGAGGCAGCGATGTGATCCTTGGTTTTGCGGCCCATTCGAGTATTCGCCATGAATTCAGGCAATGTCGGAAACCTGCCAGATGTGTGAAGATGACCATGATTCAACTGCCAGGGAATGCCAAATCGCAGACAGACAGCCCATCCATGGATCCTCGCCGAATCCCTGATTCAATCTCCCCACACTCCCGATCTTTCCAAGATGGAATCGCTCGCGTGTTGTTTCCCCACCGCCTTCCAACCTTCAATCTTGGTTGCGGATTCCCAGTACCATCATGCAGACCGCGGCCCTGGCCTGCGCACGTAAAGTGCCTCCATCCATCCTGGCCGGTGCGGCCTTCATCGCGGTCGTTTCAGCCATTGGCGCCGTGATCGTGCGGGGGCGGAGTGTTCAAAACGAGGGCACTACGAATGGAGCACAAAAGCGGCTGCCAAAATTTTGGATCGACTCACCAAGTAAAACACAGCTGGGCATATCGGCGCACGAGGCTGAGAATCTTCCATACCCTCAAAATGTTCTTCCAGGAGGCAGGGACGTTGAAACGCCATACGGATCCATTCACGTGTTCGAATGGGGACCCGAGGATGGCGAGCGTGTGCTGCTCCTACACGGAATTAGCACGCCGTGTTTGGCCCTCGGAGGAGTAGCCCACACGCTTGTCGAGTCTGGTTACAGGGTCATGTTGTTTGGTGCGTCTTGATCATGTGCATGCACGTCTTGTACGTTTACCACAACATACGCACACAACAGTCGGTTAACATCTCGAGACTCGGTACAGACTTCTTCGGGAGGGGTTACTCTGACACTCCACTTGGCCTGCCGTTTGACCTGCGCCTCTACTCAACACAGATTCTCCTGGTCTTGGCATCGTCCAGTCTGCCCTGGACGGGTGATGGCGGTTTCCACCTGATAGGCTATTCCCTCGGCGGCGGCGTGGCTGTAGCTTTCGCAAGCTACTTCCCCCATATGCTTCGTTCGCTTACGCTCGTTGCCGGAGCAGGCCTCATCCGCAGTGGGCACATCGGCTGGATGACCAGGCTTCTGTACTCGAGCGGCATCCTCCCGGAATGGCTGCTCGAAAGCCTGACCCGGTCAAGGCTGATGCCTGCAAAGCAGCAGTCGGAAGGCCGCGGGCCGGGTCCGACAGCTCCCCCGGAGCAGCCGTTGGTAGTCGTGAGACCGGAGATTCCCTCGGCGGACCCTCGGGCGCCGGGCCACGGCACAGTCCGACAGCAAAGCAACAGCGATGTGAGTGGCGGCGACTCGTTCGACAACGCCGTGCTCCCAAGCGGCGCTACCGTCGTGTCGGTCATGGAGTGGCAGCTGCGGAGTCACGCGGGCTTCGTGCGTGCCTTCATAAGCACTCTCAGGCACGCCCCGATCATCGAGGAGCATGAAGCCTGGCGCAGGCTCGCGTCCCGGCTCGCCGAACGGCGCGTACGGGGTACCAGCAAGGACAGCGATCAGCAGAAGCTCGAGGCGGGGCTTACGGGCGGCAAAGTGCTCCTCGTGCTCGGGGCGTCGGACCCGGTCATTGTGATGGACGAGCTGGTTCCGGACGCCACCAATATTCTGGGGCCTGACGGCCTCCAGACCGTGGTGCTTGATGCAGGACATGAGGTGGCCATAGTCAAGGGGCCCGAGGTTGCGAGAGCCGCCATACGGTTCTGGGAGCAGACCTCTAGCACACTCAGTTTGTGAGACGTGATAGATCTAGGCAGTAGATACGCTTAGACACCCGGATTTGCATAGACCTAGAACAAAGAAAAGAAACACTTGTACGCTCGCACTACCGCAGCAAAAGCCGCGGCCGTGGTGCTTGACTGTGCCGACCTTTCGAGCCACGCTCACACGTTGAGGATTCAAGAGCAGTAGATACAGGAGGACTGGTTCAATCTCCCACTCAACCAAGGGGATGCCTACTGAAAGGTTCCCCAAATGCCAAACCGCCGTCGAAGTTGAGGCGCTTCATCACATGGTTGGGTGGTTGGTTGAAGGGAAAAAAAAAAAAAAAAAAAACGGAAAAATTCTCCTCTCTCCACTACGCTGGTTTTTACCATCGCTGCCTGAGAGGCTGGGTCATGACACGGCACGTGAATGGAGCCAGTGCTCCACGCGACGAATGGTGTGGCGGGGATTTGAGCCTGGCTTGAGCCGCAAGTCAAAAGCCCCCACCCAAACAGCAAAATCTGTTTGCGTGGTTGCCTTCACCTTAGCCTTCCACATATTTCCATTCTCGCCCGCCGCCGTGAAACGAGCCTGATTCCGGCGAGAAGATGCCTTGCTTCTCCATTCTTCGATGAACCGGGCACAGTTCCATCCAGCGCAATGGAGTCGCTCAGCGAAACAGTTTGGGACGTCGTGATTTGCGGCACAGGGCTGTCGCAGTCTCTGCTCGCTCTGTGAGTCTTCCTGCTTCGACCGTTCGTCCGGTGGACGTCACCCATCTGTCTCTCCGTCACCCTTCTAACTAACCCAGTCCTGCCTGATGCGGAACTCAAGTTCCCTGTCAAGATCTGACAAGAAGGTGCTGCACATCGATCCCAACGACTTCTACGGCGGGTCGGAGGCGGCCCTCAGTCTGCAGGAGACTGAGGACTGGGCGAAGCAGCACGAGGCGCCGTCGACCGTCGCCGCTCCGAGTGGGGCGCCGGCCGAGTCTCTGGCAACCCCGATCTTCTCCTCGGCGCGAGTCACTAAGCCCCAAGATGGCGCCGGCCTCTCGTTCGCCCGCGCCTACTCCCTCGCACTGGCCCCCCAGCTGGTGCATGCCCGCTCTCAGCTCGTGTCCCAGCTCGTCTCCTCGCGCGCCTTCCGGCAGCTGGAGTTCCTAGCCGTCGGCTCCTTCTTCGTGCTAGCACGTCGCCTCTCGGACGACGAGGATGCAGCCGCCGGGTCGCCGCACAAGCTCACCCGTATCCCCTCCACCCGCGAGGACGTCTTCTCAGACAACTCCATCCCTGCCCGCGCCAAGCGGTCGCTGATGAAGTTCCTCAAGTTTGTCTTGGATTACAACTCGGACACCCAGACCGACCTGTGGCGCGAGGATGCGGACCGACCGCTCTCCAGCTTTCTGGAGAAGTGTTTCAAGCTCGACCAGGCCCTCCGAGCATATATCCTTACCCTCACCCTATCGCCCGACGGCGCCATCACGACCAAGGACGGCCTGGCCATTATCCATCGTCACCTCACGTCGATGGGCTATTTCGGCCCTGGATTCGCCGCCGTGTACCCCAAGTGGGGTGGCGCCGGCGAGATTGCCCAGGTGGCCTGTAGGGCGGGTGCTGTTGGTGGCGGCGTCTACATGCTAGGCACCGGCATCACAAACACCAGAACATCATCCTCTGAATCTGCCGATGACGGAGAGACCCTCGAGCTCGATTTGACAAACGGAACCACTGTGAAAACAAAGCTACTCGTCCGTGGCCGCGAAGAGGCCCCGGTGACCGGCAACGACACCATAGAACGGCTGAGCCGCCTTGTTGCCATCGTCGACTCGCCTCTCACGTCGCTCTTCGACACTGTTGTTGAGGGTGCCCCTATCCCTGCCGTGGCTGTCATTGCATGCCCGCCTGGCACCTTGGACGTACCACCGGAGGCAGCATCGCAGGAATATCCTGTCTACGCCCTCGTCCACTCGAGTGATACTGGGGAATGCCCCCCTGGTCAAAGTAAGTCTGCATTTCCTCTCGCCGTGTTATCATTCACCCGAGCATCATGATGATTCAACCTTCGAATACTTATCTACATTATCGGAGCCATGTGCTTTGACGATAATATCCTCTGACAACCTGATTTGCTCAACTATTTTTTTCATGTCCTTGATCGCGTCGTTTGCAAAAAAAGACGTCAGCAATGTACTGACCATCTTCTGCGTTGCAGCTGTAATCTACCTTAGTACCTACACTACAAAACACGCCCAACAGATCCTCGAGCAGAGCATTGCTCCCATCCTCGCCGCCATCGGCAGCAATCAGACCCCAAAGTGTCTGTACCAGCTCTACTACGAGCAGAGCAGCGCCTCGTCCGCGGTCCAGGTCGACGGACGGGTATTCACGCTGCCCGCACCTTCCCCTACCCTTGCCGTGTCGGACGGGATCCTCGACTCGGTATACGAAACTTGGAAGGCAGTCATGGGACCTGACGCCCAGGCGCATGAAGATGGGTACATGAAATTTGCTGACCGGGAAGGCATGGATGATGATGATGATGTTTAGAGCAGTTGGCAAGCCTAACAGTATATATCTTTGACTAGTTTAATGGAAACTAGTGATTTGATTTGAAATCTTGCTGCTCGCTGCAAATGGTTCAGATCTGATTCGGCCTATGTAGGTGTAGGTAGCTAGGTAGCTTGGCGATAGAGCTCCATTTTCTCAGCCGTTTATGAAGTGTCGTGCAAAGTTGCTCAGACGATCCTCTTGTCATCGTCTCCATATTCAGTCATCCATCCTTTCCGAGCTCATCTACCAGAAACCCGTGATCCTCGCACCCTCGTCAAAACTATCAAGATCCATCGCCCACTCAGAGGACAGCTCCAAGACTTGGAAGGGGAAAACCCTTCAGCTCAAGAAGTTAAAAAAAAAAAAAAAAAAAAAAAAAAAAGAGGCATATCCACCCCCCAAGGCTGTACTCAAACGCAAAAGAAGAAAAACGTGTCCCCATATCGGTTCCTCCTGGTGCAAAGATGGATGCGCCAACCCAAATAGAGAAAGTAAAACAAAAACTCCCATATAAATCCCTGAATCCCGAGTCTTCTCTCCTTGCCAGTATTAAGTTGCCTCCCAGGCGAGAACCATTTTTGGATCTCTCCAACCCAAGAAGAAAGCCTGAGGACACGCCGGTTTTTTCTTCTTCTTCTTTTTCCTTTTTTTTCTTTCTTATTTCCCGGTTTTTTTTTTTCTTTCTTTTCCCTTTTCCCCTTTTTTTCTCTTTCTTTCGCATATTCCCCCATGATATGGAAAGAATTGTCACCCTATGACGCCTAAGCATTGGCCATATCCTCGTCTCCGGCCTGCTCGTCTTGGCCATGGCCGGCCATCGGCACACCGATGCGGATGGGCTTGAAGGCCTCGTTGGTGTCCCGTCCGTCCTGATCAACCTTGAGCACCCTTCCAGTTGTGAGGCAGAGAACTTGGTAGAATGCATGTGCCGCGATCGACTGCGTTCCAGGCGCTGGTGGAATAACCTGGTCGAAATCAACCCAACGCAGCTCTTGGTCCTTGTCGCCGCGTGAGCTGCCCTTCTTGCTCGCTTCGTCCCGCAGGAAGTCGAGGAACCTTCGCCCCTCCATGCTAGCTACGCCGTCGGAGCTCAGATGGCCTTCGTTTTGCTCGCCGTTGTCGGGTGACCAGCCGCCTTTGTCGGCAGACCCAAAGCCGTCCTCGCCGCCAAAGCTTGGTCCGTCGGAGCCCGCAGGATCGCTGAAGCGCTCGATGCCCTGAATCATGCTTCCACGGTGCTGCAGCGGACTCTCAGGAACGCCGGCGGTGCCTCCACCGGGAAGAGCACTCCGTCTAGTGCTGCTTCCCTTCAGAGACGATCCCGGGACAATGGAAGACTGGCGGTGCCATGGCATAGATGGCTGATCCGAGAGCGGATGACCGAGCTCTCGGCCAATCTCTGATGGATGCTCTGGATCGCTGGGCGGCAGTTGCAAATCATCCTCGACCTGGCTTTGGCCATGTCCGTCCCGAGGCTGAGCGGGCTGCTCATCGTCCGATCGCTGTCGCACCCGACGTCCCTCCTCCTCGTCCGCATTGGCTCCAAACGCCTCCGAGGCGGACCTGCGCCGGTCGCCGGGCGGCTCAGATGGCTGGCCGAGCACCTGTCCAAACAGGGTGCGCTGGAGGCCCTCCCCGGAGAACATATCGGCCAGCGGGTGAGCGAAATCGGGGAGTCCAAAGTCCCAGCCGAAGCCCCCAATTCCACGGCCGAAGAGTCTGTAATAGGCATTCTTCCTGACCTGCTCCTTGCTGACGGGCTCGCGACGGCTGTCGATCCTCATCTGTTCCTCTTCCATTCTCTCCGTGTAGTCGTTGTACCAAGCTCTGTACTCGTTCCTGTTGACCTTGGTGTCCTGGTCCGATGCGATGACTCGCCGTTTTCTTCCCCGTCGCCGAGATGGAGCGGAAGCGACAACGGTCTCTTGTTGCTCCTCGGTCTCTTGCTCCGCGTTTCGATCCTGACGACTTTGGCGGGCAGGGAGCGCCTGTGCGTCCGGCAGCGGCAGGTCTTCTAGCACAAGCGGCAGCTCGTCCTCGGGGACGGCAGGCGCCGCGGCATTGCGCTGCTGCGCGGATGCACCATCCAGATCTGGCTGGGGGACCTCGAGTGCATCTTGCTCGGCTATCCTTGGCTGACGGTTGTCGACAAGGTTTCCGTCGGCATCGATGGTAAAGAGATCATCGTCGAAATGCAGTTGCTCTTCCTCGGCAAACGGGTCGAGATCCACTCGCGGCTTCTGCGCGGAACTTCCACCAGCGAATGGAGAATCGAGGCTGTAGCCGCCGAGGAACGAGCCGTGATCCAGGTCTAGCTGCATTGAATTTCCACCACCGGATGACCCGGATCTAGACCGCTCATACGGAGACAACTGAGAGTACATGTTGACCGTGTGCTGAGTACCGTCAGCCATGGCGATATCTCCAGCCTCATCGAGCTCGAAACGAGGCAAGTCGAAGTTGCCAATGTGGAAGTTGGGATCGTCCGCAAGGATCAGTTGCTTTCTCCTGTTGTGGCAGCGTGGTTAGATGGTTTTCGGAATGATCCAGATATCTCGAACGCAGCTAGGAATACAGAGAGTGTGAGAAAATCCGAACGTACTTTGCCTTTCCAGCCTTTGGGTCCAGAGTGTCGGATGACTCTAAGTTCTTGAACAAGATGGACATGCCCAGTCGGGCCTTCTCTGCGTCGCTCAAAAGGTAGTCGTATTGCTGAGAGTACGCACGAGAGACGCCATACAACAGACTGGCCTGGAGACGGAGGGCGATAGGAGCACCTGGGGGGTTGTCGATTGTCATGCAGGCCTTGGGCACATCGACTTCTTGAATTGCCTTCCGCGAGATCCGTCGACTGCCACAGTTCTGGCCCAGCGTAGCCAGAACCCTGAAGAAACCAGATGAGCTGTTAGACGCGACGGTTCTAGGTGAACCCGGGGGGCAGAAATGCATGATGGCACATTATCTTACCAGACCGTAGCGACGCCATGCTTGTGGCTAGTCAGAACTGAGGGCGGGACATATTGGTCAGCCAGGCCTACAGAACACCAAGCCGATGCCGTTCAGGGGACTTACTTTCGTGACTATAAAACATCGTGAGCGGTACGCTCGAGCCGAGCAGCGGTGACAGTCAAGGGGATTTCAGTAGTGATTGGTAACTGTTTCGCGGTGCCCGAGGCGAAGGTGACACCAAGGTGGTACCGCCGAGGGACGAGGGCGCACCCCTCGGCTTAAACGACACCGTTCACTCAATGGAAATGTCGACCTAGTAAAAGGGGTCAGGCCAAGGATCGATATGCTGCGAGCTGGACGTCTGCTATCGTCCAAGCGAAAAGACGTCTGCCGGTCTGGTGACCGCCCGGCAATAGGTTGGAGAAGCAGTTGTCCAGGAGTTGGCTGTCAGAGGGAGAAAAGAAAAGAAAAAAAAATCTTTACGGTGACAAAATATGGTGGGTCTACCCGTGTCTGAATCCACGAGTACATGGGATTGTTTTTTGCCTGGTTGGAGGGCGCCATGTGCTGGCAGTGACGGAAGGAGCGACCCGTCAGTGCCCGGGACTCTAGCTACGACCCAGAACACCCAACACTCAAAGAGGTCTCTTCGAACATTGGTACGAGCCCTTTCTTCTTTGAAAAGAAGGAGGAGAAGTCTATCTAGGTGCCAAGTATCAAAAAGCCAAAGCAGGCAGTCTTTCCCCTTCGTTCTGGTTCCAACGCAACGACGAGACTTCGCAGCTTCCATTGCTAATGATGTGCCTCTCCCGACAAAGCTCGTCCTAACATTGTCCAGGAAACGCGCAGACAAACGGATCGCAATCTCGAGAAAGATATCTAGCCCCTTGGCTCTTATCTCTTTCCATCCCAAGGGCCAAAAATCACAGCTTCCATCCAGAACGTGGATGTTATCCCGGCCTAGTCAGAACTGCGCATCAGAGCGTAATAAGGCTCGCGTTTCTTCTCCTTTCTCTCGTGCATGTGCGCCAGTTGCATCATCAGTCGGCTCCAGGTCAGCTTTCTTGGGCTGCCCGCTTTGGCGAGCAGGTCTTTTACGAGCCGAGCGTGAATCTCGGGATAGGTTCTCTTCAGACCGTCGATCGCATACCAGAGCATCTTGGTCTCGCCCTCGACTCTGTGCAAAACCCAGCGCGGCGCATCCTTGTCAGAATGGGTTATACCAAAGGGAGGTAGGTTAGATGGGCTGGTAAGGTGTTGCTGCTCACCCGGATAGATGCCCGATCATGAACATGCGTCTCCGCAGGTACCGGAGACGCTCCTGGAACGCGCGGATGGTATCGAAGCTTGCGCTATTGATGAACTTGAGCTCGTTGATCTCCAGGTCGCTGTTGACGGAGGCGTTGCGAGAAAAGCAGTCCTTGATGGACCGGAAGTAGCGCGCCGGGTCCGTCTCGTCGGCATCCCAGCCCTGGTTGAGGAGCCAGTCTCGAACGGGAGAGACAGAGGCAGCAAGCAGGAGGAGAACTTGGGCTCGCTCCAGCTCGCCGTCCCGTGCCGCGTTGATACTGGTGCCCCGGTCCGCCACCTTCGGCGTCTCATTGCCCGCCTTCTCGCTCGTGCCCCCAGTGTTTGCCGCGGTCGATGGACAGGCCTCTCCTCCGCTCTCGCTTGCGAGAATGTTGTCTAGGAATTCGAGTGATATCGCAGGAATGCTCCCCATCGTCTCGACACTATCGCTACTGCCAGGCCTGGAACCATTCCTCTCCGGTTTGCTCTGGCTGGGTTTGTTTGCTATCACGACCTCCATTACTCCCGGCTTCTTTTTGTCGGTGCCAAGGTGTGACTTTGCCGAGCCAGTAGGTCCCGAAGCCTTTCTTGGAACCTTGATGATATGCTCCAGGTTCTTTGCTCTGAGGTACTTGATCAGAAGATCCTCCCACTCCTCTAGGTCACTCTCGCCCCGAAGGGTCGCGAGAAGAGGCGATGGTATCACACACGGCTGCGGAGGAGGCTCGGTGGACGCCATCGTGGGAATTTCTTCGACCTCGGGATTGTCTCAAGAACTGATGGTTCCTTGGACCGCAACCCAATGCTGGTCGTGTGATTGCGGTTGAGAAGCGAAGCAATCCACAGCATGGAAGATGAGGTCCAGCTGATATGCCTTGACCAGGTAGAGTGAATCTCAACGCGAACTGACTTTGCTGTCACCGTCAAGTCACATTGACGAGAATTGACATATCAATCCAGATGGCTCCATAGCGTCTGTTAGGCCAACGCATTGGCAGTCACTGGTATTCAATACGTGACCTGGATTCTATTCCTGCCTTTGGTATCTACTATCGCTACATTTGCAGATAACCTCAAGGAGCACGCTCGTTGACGCGATATTGCTCCTCATCGGTATCTAGTCCGAGAGTTGGCAGCCTCAAGTCAATCCAACTTGTTCAAGGGTAACACCAAGACTCAACTCTCTCCCAGTTTCTCGTGGCACCGTCACACACACGTAGGTGGACGCAGCACAATTACTCTGGCTGCCAGATGCGAAAAGGCATTGGCCAGTGTACGATATCTCAACCACCGGACATGTTCCTACATGTGATACAGCTCTATCATCTTGGACAGCAAACGCATGCATACCACTCCTAGACGTAGACAGGTCGTACGTAGTTCGCAGAAGAGTCGCCTTCCAGCAATACAAAAACGAATTTTCTCGAAGCCCGTTAAGAACAGCCTAGCATCAACGCAACACAGGATCAGAGCCAAGAACGCCTATGTTAGGCGCGCCTAGCTGGTGGCCGAATTCCGGCTAGCCAGGCTGGAAGGCGTTTAGACGGCTCCGGCGCCCCGGTGCCCGGCCGTCTGTGTCACTTGACCCGGGTCACAGGGCCGAGCATGCAGCCACATTTCCGACGGCGGCGTTCTAGCCGCGGCCTGCAGGATCGATAGTCGGCGGAGCCCTTGCCCACCCGGCCACTAAGAAAGGCTTTGCAGGTTTCACAGGGCAGGAGAAAGAAAAGAAGGCGGCAGCCCAGGCTGGCTGCTGCCCAACCGGGTCCCGAGGCCACACAGCTCTGATATCGCGACTCTCCCTTTAAGCCTATTTGGGATTATTCGTGCCACACAAAGGTGACCCACTGGCTGTTGCCTGCTACGTCGAATTTTTTTCTGGCGGTGGTGGCGTTTTGTTCTCCCTTGGTGAGACAGAGCTGGTTGGTCTAGGGCGCTCTGTGTCACCGTCCAGCTCAGCTCGGTGAGAAGGCTGGCGCCGGTGTCAGCAACATCACATTACACAACCCAAGGTTCTCCACGGCATTAGGTGTTGCTTATTCTTTTGCCGTCCTGGCTCGGTCTTGCCTTTTCCCCCTCGGTTTTCTTTGCCTGGTTCGTCATAGCAAATGGGGGCAAGCAGATCTTCGGCCAAACCGAGTCAATGAGTGACGTTAGTCTGCCCCTGACCAGCCCAATACGAAATGAGACCAAAAAAGATCAATCCCCGTGCCAATTTCCGTTCTGGACACAAGATTTTCAACCGCGGCTTGCGGCATCGCCTTCCTTTGGTCTGAGCCTCAGGAGAGCAGAAGACGCGGCAAGAGTGGGGGTATGTATGCTGTACTGGGCGGCAAAGACCAGCGGCTGCCAACGGCATCAAGCCACGGCAAGGGTGATGAGGAGAGCTTCACGCCCTATTCTCGATCAGGCTTAGCAGTGCTGGAAAGCGCTCCATATCATTATCTCATTCACCGCGAGAGCAGCAAGACGGATGCAACGGTTTCCACCCCCCGAAATCCCACCGCCCTCTCTTGGCCCTCGGCAGAAGCAAAAAGAAGATGAGTGGTACGCGAGTCGGCCAGAAACGCACTAGTGAAATCCTGCATGCGACCTGCAGAATGCATTTGTTTGCAAATTTCCATGCGGCTTGGAGGAAGTCATTCCTCATGCGTTAGTTGTCTTGGTGCGTAACCCCTTGCATCCTCTACCAGAGCATAGAAAGAAAAGGAAAAGAAAAGGAAACAAACGTGGTATTTTCAGGATAAAAAAAAAAAAATTCAGTTTGATGACGCCCAAAATAAGCGAGAATCATGTCAAAAGATGCCCCGAGCATCGCCCACAAGAAAACAAAACGCGTCTAATGCAGCCCGACTCAAGACGCGTCGCATCCCGGCACACCCGTCGTGCGCCCATGTTGCCTTTGGGAGGGGTGTCATGCAAGGTTATTACCCATCAGGGGCAAGGAAAGGACCCCCTGAACGGGTCAGGATATCAACTCGTGGTAGCCCGGACCATGTCTCTCCTTGTCACCCTTGCAAACCTTGAACTGTGGACACAGACTGGGGGATTTGACGAAGAAGAAATAAAGAGAAAAATAAACAAAAAAGGTTGGGTTCTTTTTGCGTGTGTTTCAATGTCACGCTGCTCCATCGGTACCAAAATAAGTCCAGACCCAGAATGTGATAAAAGCAGGAACAGAAAAGAGAAGGCTGGGTTCTGACCGGGACTGGGAACAGGGGGGAAAGGGTCTCCCCTGATCACATTTTGCCCTGTCTGTTCTCGCTCTCCTGTCAACCCCTGCGCCGGAAGCTAGCATTGGTAGGGGGGTTTTGAAGGGAAAGAGAGGGCTTGCCCGCGCCGGCGCCCGCCAGGCCTGTCGGTCCCAACTGACTGCGTTCCCGCCTCAAGGGGCCAGGTAGACGAACAGACAAGGCGGGCGCGCGTCAAGGTTCACTGCCCTTGTTGAAGGTGCACGCACTGCCGTGCATGGATGGGACGGACGGGATGGGGAAACATTTTCTTGAAGGATGGAGGGGCTTCACTATAATGTTTACTCAGCCCATCTGGAATATCCAACATCGGACGATGCATACATGCGCGTACATTAGGTCGCGCATCGTTGGGAAAAACACGGTGAGGACGCGTGAAGCAGGAGAGCCCGATAATTTCCGCAATTACATTCCATATTGAGCAGTAGATGGGGAAATCGATGTACCGCACCTGCCGGCCGCGCTAGCCGTTGAGTCCTGCAACACGGCGGGTGGCTCGAAAGAAGAAAAAATAATAATAAAAATAAAGAAATAATAGAATATCAACCCAAGCCCAAGCGCATGGAAGGAAGGAAAGCATAAGCGAGCCGGAGACCTGCAGCAGGATATGTTCCAGCCTAGGTCGGCCTCGGGACACGTTCCCGGTGACTGTTTATTTGTGGCGGGAAACGGTGGTGACTGTCACGACCACACAGACCGAAGCACGGCACAGACTCTTACGAGTTACCCAAACCAGGTTTGCTCTCGTGCTGGTTTCCATCTCTTGTTCAGCAGCCAACCATTCTCGCCTGAGCGAGCACGGACTGAACAGCCCAAGGGCACGGTGTGGCGTGGAAATAGGTAGGCAGATGGTGGCCTGCCTGGCGGGCATCAGACAGCAAATCATGCAGAGAGGCGACAAAGGTACCTTTCTAACTATAGTGTGGCGATGATTAAGATGATTTGGGGAAAGAAAAGAAAAGAATAATAATAATAATAATAACTGACGGCGGCGGAACGCGCGCCTTCCGGCTGGCAACGCAACCTAACCAGGCAGTCATCGCTCAGCTCAGCCCGCCAATCCGAAATCTTTCCGCCTCTTGACCTTTTCGGTCTGGCGGTGTAAGGCAAAATTCACGCAGATAGAAACACCACTCTGCTGCGTGGTATGTACGTATGTATGTAGGTACCTAAAAAGAAGGGGTGTGTGTAATGATGGGGAGGTGAGGGATGGACACAAAAAAAAAATGGCTCGTTTGTGTTGGCGAGTTGCGATTGGGCAGTCAGCTTTTAACCGAGCTGTGGGTGGGAAATCACAACGGGGACCGTGGCAATCGTGGGTGCACTGTGACAGTAACAAGAAAAGGCAAGGGAGAAGAAAAAGGTGTTACCGGTCATATCCATCCCCAAGCCCCAAGCCATCGTTTCTTCTGCCCAACTGTAATGTCGTAGACGAGATCGTGCGGTGAGCAGCGGGCTTTGACCTGGGATCTCGTTCCCCGGCCTCCAGCTGCCCTTGCTGGCCGGCAACACTCACCTCGCTCTTCTTCCTCCCTTGCATTTGACGCCAACGCAGCGCAACGCAAACACCCGCGTCAGACACCCCTGCTGGTTTGGGCGGTCAAGTTGCAAACAGACAAATCAACTCCGCGTCGGTGGGCTGGGGGCTAGAGGTCGCCATGTTCCCTCCCCTTCCATTCAATGTGTGCCGGGCCTGGGCTTCCCGCGGATAGCAGCAAAACAAGGGTTGCGGCAGATAAGAAAAGAAGGGAGCTGGTCCGCTCTTTGACCTTCGCAGCCGTTGGTCATCGGCGACATGGGTGGAGCAAAAGAGGGCAGTCTGGAAGGGAGAAGAACAGCCAGGGAGAACGGACCGGCAGACAGGCAAGTTGCTTCCGCCGCTTCGGTGGCGTCTTTAAAATCATTACGCCTGACAACCGGCGTCAGAATCGGGCCTATGGTGAGCCCGCGTGATTTGCTTCTTTCATACGAAAGGCTGGTACCTCGGTACATGAGGATAGCGTGGCTGCGGTCTTTCTTTTGCATTTTTTTCCTGCCTGTTTTTCGGCAACAAATCATGCTCGTTTCTTTTTATGATGGTTGCGTTCATGTCCGGTTTTCCTTGCAGGGTCGAAACAGATCAGCGTCAAGAAAAGAGAATCCACCCACACCTGTTTTCCTCTTCTCGTCTGGCCACCAAAGAAGCCGTGGGGGTTGCAGCCTTCGGCCATGTCGCCAACCGCAGGAGGCTTTTCTCCCCTCAGCCAGTCCGACCCCCCTGCTCCTGCATCTCCTTCCTGCAGAATCATGAAGGAGGGTCCAATTCGGCCATGATTGGTAATCTTTGGTGTGCTTGCATACTTCTCGCCTACGCACTTGGCGGTATAGAAAATCCCGACACTCTCATCCAAATTTGAGTTTGGGGCGCCTAGGAAGATTGCGTGGCACCATCAGAGATTGAAGAAGGTCGGTGGACAGGCTACGAAAACGGATCTGGTATCGTCATGATCTTGTCAGCATCCAAGCAAGAGAGGGCCCAACCTCTGTTGTTGTTGATTGCGTGCCATCTGAATTTGGGGCCCAGCAAGTTCGTTAGCGGTTGAGAAGATTGTGCAGGGACATGGAGGGCTTGCAAGAAAGCCGGCCATAAGGCTGAAAATGTGCACAGCCGTTTCAGGGGACTGACGGGCAGGGGACTGGGTGGTCAACGGGCAGCGGGCGGGCTTGGCTGGGGACCGGCTGGGGGCACCATCCTGCGCTGGATCACTAGGCAAGGGCAAGGGCGGAGGGGAGCCGCAGAGGCGGGCGGGTTCAGCAGAACAGAACAAAAAAGGTTGGTGACAACCAGAAAAAAAAAAAAAGAAGAAAAATGCAAGACGGACGTCCCCCGGTTCGTCAAGTGAAGAGGGCGGCTTCCTCCCCACAGCTCGCTTCAAGGTCATGCTTGCATGAGCAGATGGGGTCTTTTGCTTTGTGCTTTTCCGTTGAGTGGGTTGAAACAGGGGGGGGGAGACCGTGAAGGGGTGGTCGGCCAGATCTCGCGGCCGCCACCCATGTCCTGCTCTTTGCGACCCTTGTTGTGTGTGACCTCTGAGAAGAAGGGGGTCAGCGATCTCTCGAAGGATTCCCATGTCATAAAACCGAGACCGATCAGCCGCGAGAGGCTGGGGCTAGACTGCCATAGTATTCGATGCGATGGATTCATGCGATTGGGTTCCAGGCAGGCAGGCAGGCAGGCAGGCAGGTCAGGAAGCAAGCAAGCATGACACAAACACACATCACACCGACTGCTACCGCACAGGTGGTGACGTCCAGTGCATAAAAGTATAACGCCCGAACAAAAAAAAAAAAAAAAAAAAAAAGACACGGTAACGGGTCTTCGACGCAAGGACTAAAATAGGATATCGGGCCATCCGGGGAATGTTGTTGTCATAAGGTAAACAATGAAAAGCAACGGGTAACGGGGCACCGGGGCTGCCGGAAGGAAGCCGGCGCGGGGGCCGAGCCGGAGTGAAACTGTCAGCCACCCAAAAGATCGGTGAGAGTTTCGAGGAGCGGGGGTGAGACAGAAAGACGCGAAAGAGGAGCCCAAGGCCCAGCGGAGGAAGCCGTGCCGCCGCGTTTTTCCGTATTAGAGCAAAACATTGCAACCATTGATAGAGGAGAAGCAGAAGCGACAAAGCAGATGGAAGGAGCGGATATCGAAAAAAGGCCCAAGCTCCACGAGAATGCAGACACGCGGGGCGGCCCTGCCAAAAGCGGACAAACGGGCGCCCCGATCATGCTTGCCCGCCCCAGGTCTCGAGTCAAGAAGGAGCGGGCGACGTCTGAAGTGTGATGGTTGTCATCGAGATGCGCGGCTGACCAGGCCCAAATTCGACATCCCAAGCGAGCGAGCCCGATTCTTGCCAGGGGATGTGACGGGGCTGCAGTTCCACACCTTGGAGAGATTTCTATGTAGGTACCTAGGCCTGACAAAGCCCGATCGATACGTTTGTGGCCCGGGTAAGCACCTCCCGCAAGCCGTCCGTATTGTAATTGTCCCTCACCGTCGTGGATATATGCATAATTACCCCTTTGACGCCGGCCATGACAGAAAGCGCTCTTTCACGGAGAAGAGCGAGATAGATTGTGGCCGTCTGTACTGGCTGCAACACACACATCTGCGGAAATTCCGTCTGCCGTAATACTGAGGAAGCACAGACGCAGACAGACGACCCAGCCGGTTTCCTCTCGAGTCAGTCTGGCATTACATCGTGGCTGTCGGATCGGCGTTGGTAATGTTTGTCTGCGTCAAATCTTCTCACACTCGCTCGGGTTCTCCCTCCTTTTCCGCGCCTCGTGCTCGACCAATTTCCCTCACACTTTGCCCCTCTTTCTCTCGCATTCTCACTCTCGTGTTTTGTTTATTTTGTTTCTTCTATTTCGGACTTGCTCGGTCGGGCTTTTTGACATCTCGACGCCGAAACGGTGGCCCCCAGGCTGGCTGGGGTTGGGCTGTGGTTTTGCGGCGTCCGGGATGGAACCTGCCGAAGCTCCTTTTCCCTGCGTGCTGCAACCGGTACCGTCGCATCAGGCTCCAACGGTGTGGAAACTTTGTTTGACAAAACAACCCCACCCGGCGATGGTTTTTTCGGCTTCGAACCAAAAAGACTCTCGCCTCGGCCTGGGTGTGATTCGGTCTGGGAGGTGGGCCGGCCGGTGAAAAAAGAAAAATCGGTTGCGGTCACGTTATTTAGACGCACTCCCTCGTGTAGGGGCGTGGCCTTAACTAGCGGCGCAAAGCTCTTGAGCTCCATTCATCCGCCAGTAGCGCAGAATCGACCGCCCCGCCCTGAGTGTGGGTAGGTGGACGGACGGGCTAATCTTGCACGCCCCTCCTTCCAATCTGTAGCGACCACCAGTCGAGGTACCGGTGACCTTGAACGCTTCAATCGGGGATGCTGCCGGCGCAGGGCCCCCTTTTTTCGTGTAATTCCCGTGCCAAATTTTGGCCGATTGGCCGGGGGGCCTCCAATTGCGGATTGGGGCAAAAAGAAAGTCAAGGGCCCGCTTTCTGCTCGTAAAAAAAAGCCAGATGGGTTGTGGCCAACGACACAAGAGTGTGTGGAATTGATTGCTATCGACCACGCAAAACCCGCAATTACTCTCTAGGTGTGCCGTATTGCTAGAATTGGCCGATCGTATTGCCCCGGAGATGTTTTTCGGCCTCGGTATTTCGGTTTCTATTTTTTGTAATGTTTCTCCCGGTGCGCTCGGAGAAGCCGATAAGCAATGAGCCAAATGTGACGTCCAATCTGGCGCCTGTGCGCCGTTGGTGTCGCGGGAGATTGGGACGCGCGCCAGTGTGATGCAGTTCCTTCCTCACTGTGACCTGGCTCGTGTGGTGATCCTGACGCCAACCGCCCCAGAGCTGTCGCTTCTTGTTACCATTCATGGCAGCACCTTAAAAAGGTTGTCGCGCTTCTGGCAGCCCCACCAATCCCCGCGAGCTGGCGAGAGCCTGCCTGGCAAAGCACCCGAAAAGAAAGCTTGAGCTGTTCCCCGTGGCTGTCAACCCCCCCTGTGAAGGGAACGTGGAGGTTCGGGATCAAGGGCGTCTTGATCTCCTCCCCGCCCGCCGTCCCTTGCACAAACTCCAGATGCTCGGGAAGAGGGCCTGTCACCACCATCAAGAACGGTTCACTGGGGAAACGTCTGGCAAGGGGTCACAATCGGGGATGCTGGCTAGGTGCTGGCTGACTGGCTCGGGGATGGCTCCTACTACCACTACTACCCCCGGTTCTCCCACCCAGCTTTGCCGTGCTTGCTCAGCCAGGCGGGCAAATCTCCGAACAGAGACCAGACAGGGAATAGACTTGAGAGCAAGGTTCATGGGAGTGGGACAGCCCACCACCAGTGCGACCAGGAGGGCGGGATGGGCTTGCGAGCGACAAGGGACTGCTGGCCAGGCAGGGCCTCTTCCCTCTCCAGCCCGTCCCAGCCGAGCGGGATGGCCTGCATAAACAATGCAGCATACCTGGTCACTTGTGCCCCTCACACCCTGGCCGTTTATCGACCAAGCGCGCAACCGTTGTGCAACATCCTCGTCTCTCCGCGCGGTTCTAGCCCGCCGGGCTGGTTCACCCATCCCATTCTCTGCGGGACGAACGAATGGGCTGCAGGGCCCGGTGGTCATCATGGGCCCTCACGATGTGCGTGAACTGAACCGGATGGGCAAGGCAGGCCACGCCTGAAATGATGTTTTTGATGGTTGCCGAACCCTGGCTGGTCACGATCAGTCAAATAGGCTCCCGAGCTGCCGGCTTAGGCTCAAGGATTGGTGCAGCCACGGCCAATGCAAACACATTGAGGAAAACGACCGAATAGTTTCGCCACGGCTCTTTGGCCACTTTGCCATTTTGACTGGGTGGACATTAATAGCACACACTACACAGTATCTGGAGAGGATAAATGTCCGTCCACTAGATGCCGACAAAACAACCGGGCAGGCAAGCAGCAAGAAAAAAAAAAAAA
>GL876967.1:1590753-1622789 GCA_000193285.1 Magnaporthiopsis poae ATCC 64411
GAAGAGAGAGAGAGAACAAAAAAAAAAGCAAAGCACAGGGCAAGGCACGACGACCAGTAAATCCTCCAACTTTGGATGGATGGATGGCAAAAAAAAAAAGGACCGACAGAGACGAAAAACAGCGGGGTCGACAGCCTGGCGTACCATGATCGTCCCTCAGGCTGTGGACGGAAAGCCTCATCGTCGATCACAAGCTTCGTCGTCGTCGATCACAAACTTCGCTTGCAACCGTAACGCACACAACACACGGACGGCCCGTCATCGTCATCCGTTATCCGCGGGGGCGAGTCCGAGCTGCGGCAGGTGCCCACGGCCGCGATGACGAGCTTTGCTTTGCTTTGCTTTCTTCTCGCCTTGCCGTCTTCCATGCCCTTGTCGAAGGACTAGCTAGGTTAGATTAGAGAAAATCCGACCTGCCTCATAGGGGAGGCCGCGAGCCGCGTGACTCCGCATTGGGCCTCCATATTCCCTGCCTGCTGTCTAACGGTACTGTACCTTCTTTTTTTTTCGCCTCGGCGCCATGCTGATGCCCGGTGGTGGGTGGTGGCACCCATGGCGACATGTGTCTTGGTCTTGGTCCCCCCACACCCGGCTGGGAAGGTGATGCTTACAAAAAGAATGGGAGACCACGGATCGCCCGGCCTAGGAGGTGGCGACATGCAAGGCCACAACATACCGTGGGGTATATTGCCCTCTGCAGCCCTGGAAATCCAGCAAAAGCATCGTCGCCCTCACCTCTCGCAAATCTCATCCTCCACCGCGGGCATTTTTCCGTGGCTGACCTATATATTTCTATTCACAAAGCCGGCATCCATCTACGTAGCCGGTGGTCTGTCAGCCATGCATGTGGCAGAAAGTTATCTAGGTCCGCATGGAGGTGAGCGTCGATGATGTCGACATAGTGCAGACAAGCAGGGCGGACGGGCAAGGCGGACGGACATAAACTATCAGCAGCAGCAGCAGCAGCAGCAGCAGCAGCAAAGGGTGGGATAGGACACAGGGAAAGCAAAAGAAAAGAGAGGCGGTAGTGTTCCCGGAAAAAAGTATCCCCGGCTTCGCCATCGAGCAGCCGGCACGATGGCGAGTCGCTCAGGCTTGGGGGCATGGCCAATCTGTATCCCAGGCGGATGGATTCCTCCCTCTTACGTATGCCGTTGCCCTTCCCTGTCCGTCTTCAAGCCCCCCGTTTGTCTGGGGCGGACAGCCAGTCAGTCAGTTCGGATCTGATGAGGTGAGAGACAGGGGGACGAAAGACCTTGGGCAGCAGCACCCACCCGGGCGTACGTGCCTGATCAACATAGGCCGACCTTGGCGAGACGGTGAGCAAGTGAACAGGGGATCCCCATGAACGCACGTACCCTACTGAGAGAGAAAGAGAGAGGGCGGGGTGTACAGTAGACGCCGTGCTCTCGGAGGGTGGGTACGGCCGCTCCAGTTGGCTCGGCTCGTTCACCCCCATACCCATAGGCTGAGGCGGCGTTATCATGTCATGGTTGATGACCTACCTACGCTCTGAGTTGTCAGACCGGCTAGGCCACACAATAAGTGGGTTGTTCACTAGGTACCTACTCTTCCTCTCTCGGTGGGCGGACGGCATGTGCTTGCCTTGTCAGTGGCCGGCCAAAGAGGGCGGACCGACTGACTGACTGACTGGCTACGCTGTATCAATGCCGCCGAGCATCCTCGCCAGGTTCAGGGGTGGACAATGCGCAACACACCAGACGCACTGTACGTCCCGAGCGCGGTGTGCTGTTCAGTCTTTTTTTTCTTTTCTTTTTTTTTTTTCTATAACGCACCGTCATAAGGGGTGGGCGGGGGGCGTGTGGTTGAAAAGTTATAATAGGCAGGGCCAAAACCTGCATTGCACCAAGCTCTGACTATGGGGCCAGTGCTGTGCAGCCGTCTGATCCGATCTGACTGACGATTTCTGGGCCGTTTGGCAATTGGCCTGCATGACGGGATATGATATGCTTATGAGATTGTGCATGCATATCAACGAAAGGGGACTTCGGGTTTTCATGTGATTTCCACACTCGTTCAGGGGCTGGCTGGCTCGTCAGCAATGAGTGATATCTCAAGAGGGAGTGACACGACCGGTCCGGATAGCTAATATCTAGTACCTAATGACCTAGACGGTAGGTCAATGCATATACGACATACGATTGCTGGCACAGGACGATCGGGCTGTTATGGCCGCAGCTGGTCAATATTACAAGACGGCGACAGCAACAGAAACGGTGATATTTCATCTACCTAGAGCAACAAGATGAAGCTTCCATCGTCGACCGTCTCAAATAGCGAGTAGGGGTTGCCCCTCATCCACCTACATCTTTCCCCTCTCGTAATACCATACAGCCACAGACATCGAACAAATCTGCGTGTAAACAAGTGCTAACCCATGACATCAACAGGGCCGCTGTCATTATTTCTCAGATTATTGCCATCAGAACAATCAGGGATCGTCCCGGAACCAAGTAAAGCAAACAGAGCATGCTCAGACCAACAAGCCAGCGAGGTGAAAACAAAATGGTGCGCGGGACAAATTGCTCGGCGACGATCCTTTCAGTATCAGGACCACACAGGTTCATCTTTGTCTGAACACGTGGAGTACCCGGGGAATCCGGCCTTGAAGAAGCGTCCAGATATTCCCAGACACAGTGTAGCAGCCCAAAATTCTCAGGTGCTATACGGAAGATGGTACACAATGTTAGATCATCAGATCATCACCCATAACCCGCCAAGGTATCACCATGGCAGTTCAACAGGAGAGTCCTACCTCTTCCTGGGACGACCGGCCCGCTTGGCGGCGGCGGGAGCAGCAGCCTTGGCCTTGCGTCCGCGCTTGGGGGCTTCCTCTTTGGGCTCCGACTCCTCGGCCTCATCGGACTTGGGCTCCGGAGCAGCGGCGGCGGCCTTGGCCTTGCGGCCACGCTTCGGGGCCGGCTCAGCCTCGTCGGCCTCAGCCTCGGGCTCGGACTCGGCCGGCTTGGCAGCAGCCTCCGACTTCTTGGGTCGGCCACGCGGGCGCTTCGCTGCCGGGGCCGGTTTCTCCTCCTGATCGACCCCGTTCTCGGGCTCCTTCTTGGCCGCGGCACCTCGCTTCCTCTTCGGGGCCTTAGCCTCGGAGGCAGGTGCGGCCTCCTGCTCCTCCTCGTCCGTGTCTTTGGCAGCGGCTGAGGCGTTGGACTTGCGGGAGCCGCGAGCTTGCTTCTTGACAGGCTTGGCAACCTCCTCCTCCTCCTCGTCAGCGGCAGCAGCCGAAGCGTTCGACTTGCGAGAGCCGGTGGCCTTCTTATTGGCCGGCTTGGGCTCCTCTTCGTCATCTTCAGCCGCGGCCGAGGCCTTGGACTTGCGAGAACCACGAGCCTGCTTCTTGACCGGCTTCGACTCCTCCTCCTCCTCGTCCTCGGTGGCAGCTTTCTTGCGACCCCGCTTGGCTGGTGTCTTCTTCGCAGGAGCCGCCTCCTTTGGAAGGGCAAGGTGAGTATGTCGATTGAATCACTGAGACAGGGCAGGTAGTGGGCTGTGGAGCTGTAAATACCTCGTCATCATCATCACCCTCCTCGTCCTCGATGGCCTCCTTGAGCTTCTGGACCTTTTTGCGACCACGGATGCCGCGAGAGCCGATGACATTGAACTCAGGGTCCTGTCATATTTGAGAGGTCAACCAGTCTTTCTCTGACACCGACGCGGTTGAGTGAGGGATTTTCCAACCTACACCCTTGAAGTCCTCGGGGTCGATATGACCCTGCTCGACGACACGGCGGATCTTGGCCTGGATGTCAGGGTGGTCACTGCGAGGTGACAATATCAGTCTTAGCCCAAGCAAGGTAAAAGAACAAGAGCAGACTCACTTCAGCTCATCGTAGCCGTCGATGAGGTCCCAGTTGTACGATCCACCATCCTCGATCGACTCTCTGACGTGTTCGATCTGAGAGCCAGAGACGCAGCCCCTGTGGGAGTGCGGGGTTGGAAGCACGAAGCCATGTTAGATTCTTTTTTTTTTTTTTTCTTTTCATTTGCAGCGCGGGGTGACAGTGTCATCTATGTTAACGTACCAGTGCTTGTATCTCCAGCTGCCATGATCCAGTCCGGGGACAGTGACCCAGGTGGCAAACCGGATCTCGCCCTTGGTGATCTTCACCTTGCCCTGCTTGCAGACAGTGTCCTGGCATCCCGCCCGGTTATTGGGCGAGAGCTCTGGAAGGCAAGCACCAGAGCGCACATGTTAGTTCAAAGCTCGGACAAAACCAAAGCGCAAATAGGTAGGTAGTCTCTATAACGTGATAGATCATTGATGTGATACAGTCGGGCTAGAAAAAATGAGTTGGGGCTGATCTGATGTTTTGGCGGGAAGGGACGACGGCGATCTCAAGGCTGGTGGTGGTAGGCGGGTGCATGTGATGCGTCAAGGCGACGATGACGGTCCGAACACGTAGCGGAACGAGCGAGGTACCGATCGCGTCTACCTAGGAATTCGGTACATACCAATGCGATACGACGACGACATGATCAAGCAGATGTCGATGCTCTAGCGTTGGTTGAAGAGTAAATCACTGTTGAAAGATGCTTGAAGATGAGGTGTGCCAAGGACCTGACGCGGAGCTGACGCGCAAACACGCGCCCTCCTTTTTATTTTGTGTGGTGCTGGTTTTTGGCTGATTTGGAGCTCAACGGACAGCCGACGCCCGGTTGTGCTGGCGTCCAGCTGGAGTGTCGCAGGGCTCTCTTGTGAATGTGAGCAGCAACAAGTCCGTCGCCGTGAGAAAATTCAAGTGACGGAAAGAAGAGAGAGGAACGCGAGGGAAAAATAAAAAGACGAAGACCTTCTCCTGCTGAGAGGGTTGTTTTTCCTCCGGCTGGGGAAAAGGCGCGAGGAGAGCTGGGCTGGGGATTTTGGCTGGGCGCGAGGCAGCAGGGGGAACAAAAAAAAATCGAATAAAAAGAAAAGATTAAATTGCGCCCGAGTCCAAAACGGAACGGGCAGGGGCGACTGTTTGCTGAGGCGGTGCATGCGCGGGCGGCCGTTAGCGAGTCGTCAACGGACCTCTTTAGGGGGTTGAGCACTATAACCATTACATTTTCCACTATTGGCGGGAGTTCGTAGCCCTACGCTCATTAACTAGAACTACCAGACACCACCACCACATAAAATCCCGCTCTTGACAAAGAATCTGAGCCCGTGGCCAAAATACACTAGGTACACGATTCTACCAAGCTCATAAGATGAACATGGAGCGGATAATATAAACATTTACACTCATCTACCAGTCAGCCCATGACAGCAAATTTGAGCCAGAAAGCAATGGCGAGGGCTACCTACCTACCTAGGTACATAAATATCAACAAACTTGCCCCTGCCGCAACAGAAACCCGGCACCACCGCATCAAAGAAACGGGCACCATCCAATATACATGGCCGTCAAGTTCTTATGGTCGATCGCCTGCTTGATCAGCTCCTCCACCTGGCCCTCCACCCCGAGCGGGATGCTCTCCTCCGGCAGCAGGCCCCTCACCTTGCGCCGGATGCTCTCCACCACGCTCTGCGGGTTGAGGCGGACGCCTCCGCCGGCGTTGGCCCGGTGCTTCTTCTCCTTCTGCAGGTCCAGGGTCGGGTCGTGCACAAACGCCTCGAGGATCGTCATGAGCGTCTCCTCTTGCTGCCGCAGGATGCTGAGCGTCAACTCCGAGCTCTTGCGGAACGGGCCCTCGTGCCCGCACATGCCCATGGCCGCCTGCATGTTGTGCGTCAGCCGGAACGGCACTCGCTCCGGGGTGGCAAACGTCAGCCCCTTGTCGAACAGGCAGTTGAAGTCCACGTGGAACACCCCGCCGTCCCCCTGCTGCAGCAGCACGTTCTCGCCGTGCCGGTCGCCCAGCCCCAGGATCGTGCCGACCATGGACATGACGGCGCACGACCGCGTGTACTTGAGCCGCGCCGCGAACCACGCCGACGGGTCTGGGAACTGCGACGTGAACCACAGCGGCAGCACCGCCGGAAACATGCCCAGGATCTCGTGGCTGAAGATGCGCACGTTGCGCCCGTCCATGGCCGCCGCGTCCTTCATCATCTGCCCGATCATGTTGTAGTTTGGCGTGATGCCCATCGCCCGGTAGAAGCTCAGCAGGATCTCACGCAGCGTCTTGAGCCCGTCGACCCACTCGATGATGCCGCACTCCTCATTCAGCGGCGTCACCGCGTACGTCCGGATGTACAGCTGCCGTCGGCTGCTCTCCGCGTCCCGCTTCAGCGACCGGTTGATCATGCCGTTGAACTCCATCAGCCGCTGGTCCGTCCGCAGGTCGTCCTTGGGCTTGACCATCAGCCCGTACGTCCGCCCGTCCGAGCCCCGCGCCAGAAGCTTGCGCGGCTTGGCTAGCGAGCTGAGCACAAGTACCTCATCTAGGAAGTTGTGTATCGAGACGAGGTCCTGGCTGAACGCCGCGTGCCTTCGCACGTTATCCGTCAACGCCGGCAGCGTCGGTGTGAGGCACGTCTCTATCGGGACAACCAGCGGACAAGGCGTACACTTGGGATTGAAGCGCAGGTCTTTGCTGAGGCTGGCCGTCGTCGTCCGGTTGCTCTGAAAGTCCCCGTTCTGACAGGCGAGAAGGAGCTGGTCCGCAAGCTTCTCCCCCGAGCGGATCAGCTGCCGCAGGTCATAGCCGGTGCCGTCCACCTTCTTGCTGGCCTTGTTCAGCGATTGAATGATCTGCAACCCCCGCGCCTTCCTGTCCGATGTCGTCTTGGTCGTCATGATCCCGAAGAGCGACCAGAGCGCCTGGCGCGGATGGGCTTCTACCACCTTGACGATGATGGCTTGCAGGACCCGGAAAACGCCTCCGTTGGGATGTGCGATGCGCGCCACGATCTGCGGTAGCGCCGTGTAGAAGATGTAGGCGGGTATCTTATCCAAGTGGCGCTCTAGGTATTTGTGCAAGGCCTCCAGTGTTATCTTTCTCCGCTGTTGAAGCTCTCGTGAGGGCGAGATCTTTCCTTCCAACGTTGGCTTGTCCACTTGAGACCCAAGCTCGAGCCACAGGGTGAGAACGCGCGGGAGCGTCTGATACAGGTACTTGGTTCCGTAGTTGAGAGATCGGATGTAGTTTTCGATCACGAGCTTCGCCGTCTCTCCGCTCAGAAACTCGTCGCTCTGGTCCATGGGTTTGAGTGCCTGTTCGGACTCGAGTACCTTCTTGTAGTGGCGGCCGAGATAGTAATGGCCCTTCTCCCAGCGCGAGTGCGTCTTGGCGGCAAGCTGATACTGCTGGCGCAGCGCGCTCGCGTGCGTCTGGCCGGCAGAGTCCTGCCACTTGGCCAAGAGTAGATGGGCCTGTGCCGTCACGAGCTGCTTCTGAGTCTCTTGGCTTTTGCTGGATGTGGGCACCGAGGTGCCCAGGCTGTGGCCGATGAAGTTGTTGCTGGAAATAGCGCTTTGCAGCACCTGTATGGCTTTACGGTGGTTCCCCTCCTTCCACAAAAGCCGTGCGTTGTCAATGGTGGCCGAGTCGTCGCCCAGACGGTGCGCATGGAGAACAGCATTGAAGGACTGGTGCATCGATCCGGCCTTCCTCGCCAGCCTGGCGCTGGTCAGCCAAAGCGATGAAATGTCTCCGTCTCCGAACTGGGGACGCATCAACTCCATCGCCGCCCTCCTGATTCCCAGCAGATATTGCTTGTCGTTGACATATGCACCGATAACCTCCAGGCGCCGGCTCAGCACCGTCGAGATCTCCTGCTGATCGAGTCCCTGGGTCTGATCGGCCGCCTGCGCACTCCGCTCGGCGATGAGCTCCAGGTCGTTGAGCACGTGGGCTTTGAGCATGGCGTCGTGGCAGGCCTGGAGCGACGAGGTGGCCGAGTACGACAAGGACGCGCTGACTTTGTCTCTAAGCAGGTGAACGTATTGGGCAAACTGGTCCCGCCTGCCCTCTCGGAGGCACATCAAGGCTTGTCCAATGCCAAGATTGAAAACCTCGGTGACGTCGCCTGCGTTGTAGGAGTTCAAGTACTTCTGTACCGTCTCCCATCTGCCCGTCGCCCAAGACGCCTCCACCGCAAACGGAGCAATGCGGTTGATGGTCGCCGGGGTCGTGCTAATACCTTCGACGTAGTTTAATAGCACGTCTGCACCACATGGAAATTCTGCTGTCAGTCTCGATGAACCTTGCTTGTGAAAACCACACGTCTACGAAACTCGACCACTCACCGTACTGGCCCGACTCTTTGAGACAGGTCAAGAGATCAAGCTGGACCTCGACGTTGTTTGGCTCCTCCGCTAGTCGGAGCTCATACCAGGCCTGTGCCTGCGACCACCTTCCGGCCTTCCTGTGGCTTAGGATTTGCTGATTGAGATCAACGACGCCCAGTCTCGCTGAGATGCCTTCAAGACCGTCCGGTTCGTCGATCTGCGTGTATATGTACTGCAGTTCTGACAGTAATCGGCTTGTCTCCTCCTTGTCCGCCTTGGGGTTATTGCGCATCTTGGTCGCGTGCGGCTCCAGGTTGAAGAGAGCCCTCGCATACTGCCCACAGTCCATGGCTCGGCGCGCAATCAGGTCCGCCGGGATCGCCTTGATCAGTTGCTCCACTCGTTTGATCTCAGGGCTGGGCGCTGGGGGGTCCCGTTGTCGTGGATCTCGTTGACTATGCTGTGCCTTCCGCATCTGCAGCCACCTCGTAGAGTAGTCCAGCACGCGGAAGACGGCCTGGACAGGGGGTTATCAGTCGCCGAGGAAACAGGAGTAGTATGGATAGATGATCAGAGCTCACCTCGCAATAGAGCCTCATGTTTTCCCGCTCTGCGTAGGACGCATTCTCCGGGAGCTCCAGCAGAAGTATGCTCCGCAGCTCATTAAGCACGCGGTCCCGGTCAGTCTTGACATTGTCATCGCCTACGACGATGTGGACGACCAGATAGGGCAGGAGAAACTCGGCAACGGCCAGGTCTTTGACCCTGATGACCCGGCATAGAGGCTCGAAGAGGATCTGTGCGAACGGATTCTGGCCCTTGTGCAGCAGGTCGGTGACGATGGATCGCAGCCAGATTGCATACGGCCTGATCGGGCGGAAGATAGGATACTCGACCTTCTGCTGCGCCATTGGGTTGACGCGGAACCTCGAGGTCATAAACGGCGCCAACACCTCCCTGACATTCTCGGGGAGTTTCACGTACTTCTCGAGCACCTGAGCCCCCTCAGCTCCGTTTGACGTGAATGCAGCCTTGAAGTCTGTCCTGTCGAGGAGCTCTTGCATGGCATAGGACAGGTAGCCTTGGAAGGCGGTGTCGGTCGCCGAGAGGAACGCCTTGACCAGAACCTCCTCCAAGATGAAGAGGACGAAGTCTGTCGTCTCGCTGGCCTCTTCAAAGTTCTGCAATACCACGAACTGGCGCCGTTCGCGCACAGCCTCGAGTCGATTCGAGTCGAGACAGCCAATGCTTCCTAGGCACTGGACGCAAAGGCTGCCGATCTCGGGCTGCACGCCGTTGTACCTGGACGCACAGTCCAGCAACGCTCGCAGAAGCGCCGTCACAGCCGTATCGGGCTGCTCACCGATGGCCGATGTCTGAAGAAACGCTTGGTGTTCGCGCAGGAATGATGATAGTTCTGTCAGTGCCTGCAGCACAACGCCAGGATTTTCGTTGCCCAGCCGTTTTGAGAATATCATGAAAGACGCCCGGCTGTCGAGCGGTTTCCTCAGCTTATTGAGACGAGCCTCGGCGTCGGCGAGACCGGAAAGGTGGCTAAAGGACGGGAGCTCGTTGATTTTGGCCTCTAATAGGCCGTGATTCTTGGTGAGCAGTCGGTCGAGGATGCTCCTGCAGACGCCCTGTGTCGGATCGTCGAGCGTCTCCCAGTAGTTGCCGATGATGAAAAAGGTTGTTTCAATCAAGGCATCAACGTCCTCATCGTCTAGATTTGTGAGCAGGGCGGCCCAGCAAGAAAAGGCGCAGGCTCTGAGTTCGTCGTATGAAAGGGCAGAGAGCAAAAAGGCAGAGATCTAGGTCAACATTAGCTTCCCTCCTAGGAGCCCTCTGTGGTGATACGATGTATTGTCTTTACCTGAGGCCGGGCAATCCTGATGAGAGATGTGCACATCTTAATCATCTCCTCCATCGCTCGAATCGATCTCTTTTGCTCGTGGACGGGGTAATGCCTCGCGGACCCGTCGTTGATGACCTCGGCCAAGTTGGCCGTCAGCCCGAGGGCATGTAGCTGCAGAAACTTTGCGACGAGGACCTTCTTCTTGAGCTTCATCTGCTTGCCGTCCATCAGAACATAGGCCATCGTGTGCAATGCAAGTCGAATCTGTTGGTGTCCTAGTCAGCACGACCGCTACAAGAAACACCCGAATGCCCGCAGTCTATAGAGGGCATAGAATTGCATACCCGCTCTTTCCGCTCGTCGTTGGCTTCTCCAGCGTCCCTGAGCAGCTCCAGCACGGTGAGGACTGTTTCTGAACCGATTAGAGCCTGGAAGGTGATGTTGTTGAAATGCGAAGAGATATGCTGGAGCGTCGACAGGACGAATTCCTGAATGTTTGGTGCGTCCTGCACCAGCAGCAAGGCGAGGATATAGCTCAAGTTTGCATTGTGTAGGCAAGGCTTCCAAGCTTCTGTTTCCCCGCGCGCCTCCGCAATCTTCTGCACCACTTCCTTCTTTCTGGTCAAGACCAGCCAGGGCAGAGCGTGCTGCTGCACAAGTAACAGGTGCTCAGTCACGCTGATTTGCAGTATTTCCGCAGTAAGCCGGGTGGTCTGTGGTCTGGTGATCATGTCTTTGACTGTAGCAAACGCGATACTCCTCCAGAACGGCTCGAAGAGTCGCCGCGGGGTCGTGTTCCGGGCGCTTGCGAGATTCAAGATCTAAGTGGCTACGTCAGCATTTTGCTTGGGGCTCCAAGGGAAATTCTCTTCTCCGCATACCTCGTTGAAGGCGAAGGCCGATACGATGGTGTTGCGATGGCCTAGGAAGTCCAGGAGTTGCACAAGAACGAGATTTAGTTCCTTGTCGGATACGATTCTGCTCGTATCTGTTAGCCGTGGCAGTTCGTACGACCAGGGGGCTACGATCTTGCGCGTTACTCACATTCCCATCTGGCCCCATGCCATGATGCATGTTTCATTCAGATGCGCGACGTCCTTGTCCGAGAGAGTTTTGAGAACACCCAAAGCAATCGACTGGTTCCCGTTGATGACGCCTCGCGTCCGAGGCGCGGCCGACTCTCGATCTCTCAAAAAAGTAGCCAGTGCCCTCCTACGTCAGGTTAGCATGCTTGCCGCCTCGAACGCCCCCCACGCAAGATATTTCTCACCCAGCAGCAATCCGGAGCTCTCGTATAGAGCTGTTTAGTGACTGAAGGCACCAGTGACCAGGGGCGGATTTCTCAAGGTCCAAGAGGTCCGGTTCCTGGAAATGCGCCACTAGCCGTCTCAATGCCATCATAGCAACAACTCGAGGCTTGCGCGAGTTGAGGAAGATGGGAAGCTTGATTATACGAGTGAAGACGGTCACGGCCATCAATTTTGCAGCCCTGTCAAGGGACTGCGGCGTTCGTTGTGGCTTCGCGAGGCCTGAGCAAAAGGAACACCGAAAACCGCTCGATTGGGTCATTGGCTCGCTGACCAATGCCAGCGTGTTGTCAGCGGCGCACGCAACGTGAGCGATGAGGTCGATCATGCGAGAAGCGTCGTTTCCTTCGAGCGCGGGGTAACCAAGGCTGGGATGTGATTGGGTCAGCGAAGAAAGATGACAGACTCGACTACCCCAGAGCGGGTACTTACACCACAAGGTTCTGTAGGCGTTCGTAGTCCTCCAGGATATCGGCCTTAAAAATCTTGCAGATGTGGGCTATAACAGAACGTAGCATAGCCGGCTCGGAGGAGAGCTTCCTCCGCTTGGCCAAGGGCTGAGAAGCAAGCTGAGCGGGTGCGTGAAGCTTCAGGCGGCTCACAGTCTGTCGGATGTCTATGTCGACGAATTCCTCGAGTGTGACATCAGGTCGGAAGCTGCTGACATCTGCACACGACACAGCGTTTGTGAGCAACCGCAGACAACGCTGGCTCAGTCAGTCAGCTTAGGTGCGTTTCATTCTCCTTCATTTGTCCCAGCGAGCAGGCAGGGAAGGGGCGGGTGATCGCAGCGTACCGAGAAGTCGGTGCCAGCTCGTAATATCTCGTGTTGGGTAGCTAAATTGTTGAGGTGGTTAACAAACTGCGAGGTAGCCAGCCTGCTGACCGGCTTATATCTCATAGCCGAATGAGATATCTGGACCATAGCGAGACAGAATGCCTTCCGCGTGACCGCGCCATTTTCGTCAGGTAGTAGTAGCTCCGACGTCGAATCCAAGCACCGACCGCAGATCAAAGCCAATACACTCAGAATCTTGTGGTGGACGTCTGCCTGCACGACGTCGACGTTCTCTTGCAATGTGACTAGTTTGATGAGGCAATGAATTATGGAAGCAGTGTGGGTCTCGAGGTTCCCTTCGTGGCTCCATCGGGCGCGGATGGCATGGAATGCTTGGAGCGAATCGATCAGCCACGGCACGGTTTGTCGGAAGGCAGCCGACAGGGCCGGACTGGTCCTTGCCGACGAAGCAGCCGTGCCTAGCAAGTTAAGAAGGCTCCAGGCGTGTCTGGTAGCGTGCTTAACACTGGTGACTCGATACGTGCATCCCCTGAATGGTGAACTGCCGGCTCTCGAGGGTGTGTCCGGAGAAGTGGTCTTCGAAGGCAACTCAAGCGAGATAGCAGAGTGTACGTTATTGGGGGAGCGAGTAGCAAGATGGCTGAGGAGGGCTATGGACAGAGTGTCAGCCTACGTTGGCGCAATGATTCTGACTCCGTAAATGTGAATAACTCACAGTTCACGCTCGTCTGAAAGTAGCATATTATTGGGCCTGTTTCGCCCCACAGTGAGCTGGACTGATTCACCGTGGCGAGGATATACTCGCAAAGGGACTCGATGACAGATGAGATCTCGAGACATCTCTCGCTTCCAAGCAATTTCAGGATCTTGGGGAGTATCCACAGCCAGAGAGGCTCGCTGCGGCGGAACAAGAAGGCGCCCTCATCGGGAACGAAGGCGAGCACGGCGGGGGTCTCCCGGATGGTGACGCGAATGAAGTTAGTGGTCTTCAGAGCCTCGGCCTTGAGCCGCGTGCGGTCCGCGAACGGGTCATCCCACTTGAGGCCATCCAGCGCGACGCGGCAGTAGACGTAGATGAGCATGTGATTGTGCTCAACCCGCTCGGCAGCCGTTTTCAGCAGGTTCGGGTCGTTCTTGAACCGCTCAATCACGGTAAAGAACTTCTGCAACTCCTGCGTCTCATCGGATCGAGAGGACCGCACCGACGACACCGCGATGTTCTCCACGAGCTGCGCCGCAAGGGTCGACGGGGGCGGGTTGTTACAGCCGATGCCGGCGTGGCCTGCGGCCACCATTTCAGGCGCCATTCTCGCTGCCGCACCGCGCTGTTCAGCGAAGCCGCCCCTACCGTATGATTCTGGGGCCATCTCGCCGTCCGCCTTGCATGTGGCCGCGGGGAGGCCGGCAGTGCACAAAGCAAATAGCAACTGGGTCTTGAAGGATCGCGGTCTCGAGATTTGGATGCGGTCGGGCGCAACGAGACGCGATTAAGATCGACGCGAGGTCACATGATAACAATTAAACCCCAGTACCCATGCAATTTGAGAGTGCTTACCCCACCTGCCGCACAGGCCGAGCGGGCAGTCAGTGCGAGCTCCCGGTTCTTCTGGCCTAAAGCTCCAGGGGCATCATCAGCCGATACTACCGCGAAAATCGTCTTTTGCAACTGTCGATAGGGGCACGTCACAACCCCGCGATCACAACACTCCAAGGGCGCAGTTGGAAGACTTTTGGTGGCGCAAGGCCTCCCATGGCGGTGTTTCAGAGCAAAAAGTTTCGCGGGGCGGCCGATGCGAGCAGGCTGGGGATGCGCTACAGGGCGCTAATGGCCAAGCACCCATTCCTGATGTTTGGGCTACCCTTCATGAGCGTCATTGTGGCCGGCTCTTTCGTCCTCACCCCTGCGGCCGCCATCCGATACGAGAAGCACGACCGCAGGGTCAGGCAGATGACCAAGGAGGAGGAGCTTGGGCTCAACAAAGGCGCACGGAAAGTAGACATGAAGGAGGAATACTACGTGAGTCCGGCACCTGCCCCGACTGCCCCTCTCCGCTTCCGTTCCCAGGAAAATAGCTGACGTCGAATCCTCGGCCATCACAATAGAGACTGGCCGCGAAGGACCTAGACAACTGGGAACAAAAGAGAGTAGAACGATTCGCAGGCGAGAGCGACGGCAAGCTGTGAATGGCGACCCGAGCGCCCGGCGCGGAACTCACCACACGCTTCACGGAAGCTCATTCTCACGAGAAAAAGCTTGATCCAGCACACGTCATCCAGGGGGAAGTCGATGACTCCTCGCTATGTCGTGCCATACGTCGGCGGCGTCGGCACCGCCGGCCAGCCCAATCCCAATACGTAGCTTTCCACTCGTCACCGAGGTACATGCGGAGAATGGAGGGAACACGGACATGACAATGCCAGCTGCCGATCCTTCCACAATACAGGCGTGTCGGGCGCGCATTGGCTGGCACGGGCGCGTGCTGTAATACGGCTACCGTTGAAGGTTGTTTTAGGGGTGAAAGTTACATCCTCCTTCCACGGTCTTCTCTGCAAGGCTTGGAAACACAACGCGATGACATTCCATCTCCTCGAGTGACGCGGCGTCTGGCAGGGGTGGGGAGCATCCAGAGTACAGACCACCCTGCAGGGACAAGCTCGTCTTTTTTTCGTTTCAAGATGCTCTCTGGTGCCGAATTCCAGAGGGGAAAACACGAGGAATGCAGATTACGCATGGTAGATCCTTGGTCCCTCCATGTTATCTCACGTCATCCATTTGACTTTATGTTCACTTCCCAGAGAAACGTTTGATGCTCCTCCGGAATACGTGTTATTATAGGTCAGGTACCAGGATATCGATAGGCGTCCCGAACTTCCCGAGAATGGCCGTGTGTTTCGGGGCAATATGGTTAGCCTTTGAATGTTAAAAATAACGCGGGACTCTTTCGGGATCACCGGTGCTACGCTCCGCATTGCGCTTTGTCAAGAAGATGATGTTCAGGCCGGGCTACGATGCTCCTGGCATAGCTGGTGAAAGTGCCGTGCATGTTTCCTGTTCCTGCATGTGGCTTGGGCGGTACCTGAAAATCATTTCCGTCACAGCCCGTCCACTCCGCCCAGCTGACCAGCTGAAATGATATTGGTAAGGAAAAAGTGCCACGGGCTTGGCGGAGAAATTTTAAAGACCCAGGTGATCGGTCAACCCCTGCCTGGCCTCGCATTGCTTCGGCGACCTAAGAGTGGAAGGGTTGCAGGGCAGAGCCACTAGCGCCGACCATGGTTGCTTGACTTACCACGTGCGTTGCATTGATGGTGAGCTAGTGGGGAGAGTCGAGGAGCAGAAAGTCCGGGTTCGGCAAACCCCTCGCGGCCGAGGGCGCGAACTGTCCTGTGTCCGAAAGGATCCCAGAATTTCAATTAAACTCGCATCACCAGCTGAGCAGCATTGTACCGTACCCCACACGCATAGGGTTTGGCTCCTGCGCCCAGCGTGGAATTGGTAAGCAGGTCGGGCATTAAGGTTGTATGAGCGAGGCAATCCGGTATCTCCAGCCGATTAGGCCACCCCGCCGTCCCCAAAGAAGAACGCGGAGCTGCCACTAAGGTACCTAGCTCCAGACAATTCAACCCCTCTCTGCTTGGGCCCTTTGAGGATTTTGAGATCCGTTGCGAGATTCTCGATTGTCGGGATTGAGAGGGACGCCACTTGCATAATTCGAGGACGACTTAACACCAGTGCAAGCCCGAGCGAGGTGTCTGGCTGCTCCCTTGACTGATTCGCGCGACGAATCTTGATGAGAGTCAGTTCGATTCAAGAACGAACGGTGTGGTTGGCCGGGCGGTGTGCTCGGTGCCTGGTGCCTGCATAGGTTGCCTTGATTGCCTGCATGAGTTCTGCATCTGCCGTCCACTTGCGCCGGGCGGGTGATGCGGCGGCTGTGGCTGGTTCCCGGCTTAGTGCGGGCCCCGAGTCCTTTCTGCACGTTGGTGTGAATTGAATTCTGCTGACTCGGCAAGCTCGAGCCTGCGCCAAGCATCACCATGCTAGGGCGCCAGGCACGCCAGGGGGCCAAGTCTTTGAAAATCCCGCTCGTCCAATATTCCCGGACGAAGTTCGTTTGAAGCCGCCAGAAACAGCCAAAATCGATTGAACCCATTACTGGACCGTTTGCTGACGGCGGCATTTCATTGACTGTGTCGCACGCCAAGCTCACAGAATCGGCACGCAACAAGGTGGCGATTTGTTTCGGAGCTCAGCCAGGATGGAAGACGGGGAATTTCACGGATTGAGATTGATAATCCGTTCTGAATGGCGGCCTGGGATCCTCATAGAGATCGACACCGCTAGCTTGGAAACCCTCCCCGAGTGTGTGTGCCAGTGCAGCCCGCAGCTACCCATCGGCCAATGGGGCCACTCCGATGCGATACCACCTCGGACAGGGGCCCGCAAAGCCTGGTTTTTCCTTTCTTTTGATGTTTCGAGTCCGCACACACCGCCCAACCAGCCCAAGACCTCCCACTTTCTTGCCGGGCCACCCGTGAGATAACTGGAATGCGGCGGGGATCGATGATGGCTTCTGCGGGACGGGCACTCGAAAACTTGTGCTGGCGGCGGCAAATTCTCTGACCGCCGCAGCTCCACTGATGTTGACTGACCGTCGCCGACCTCCCTCATCATGATGGGGTCATTGTGGGAAAGTTGAGCAAGATTTGAGCCTCCCGAACCTAGAGGTGCCCGGGAATGCAGCGATGGGACCGCGCCGATGAAACAGACGAAGTGCTGGGATGACAGCCCTCTTCAGATTCCCGTCCTCTTCCCATCTGGGAACTCCGAGGGGTCGCGCTGTCGCACCGCCGGGCCACGCCCTTGTCAGCCCATAAAGGCTCGGGAACGCTATGACCACGGCCCATTTCCGCCCCTGCTCACTTTTGGACCAGATGACATCTCGCACCACAGCCCATGACGTACGCCATCACACAGCTTGTGAGCCACAATCCCCACACGCCCCGGGGCAATGGCCTGGTCGGTGGGGCGCGGACACCGCGGCAAGGGGAACTGCGGGTCAGCTGCGGCGCTGCCTTTTTTTTGCTAGTCGGCCGGATCGGCCTCGTGTGCTCTCTTATGCCCGCCGGATACCGAAAGAGAAAAAGAAGCCGAGTAGAGAAAAAAAGTAAACGAGCCACTATGCCGAATACTGCGAACCTCATTTCCCCTTGCCAGCTCAGCCTTTCCTGTGACTCTTCGCAGCGCATACATTATCACCGCTTTCCTGCTCAGAAAAGAATCGAGGCGGTCATGGGAAGATCCATAAGACCCAGCCCGTCCTCGCGCTTGGCACACCTTCAGCCTTGGATGCATCCTGCAAGGCACCACATGCATCACCCCCCTTGTACATGCCACCGCTCCCCACACTCTAGCGCACTCTACCTGCTGCTCTCACCGTCATCACGGTCCCCACTCGTTCCAGTCACCGACTGCCAGGCATCCAGCGTTCCCAAAAGGGCATACGTTTTGCCGTCCCACTGACATATATCGCTCGTTGCTCCCCACCCAACCACTCTCTCGTCTCTGCCTATTTCTTTTTTTCTTTTCCCGGTCGACATCGTGAGAGCAGGCAATCTTTGAGAGACCTGCTCATATTCCCCGAGGAGCCCAACACTCCTTTATTCCGACCTCCATCTACCTACCTCGGCACCAGACCAACCTTGGAAGCCCTCACTGCGGTCGTGAAATACCCTTGCCGACCGGCCGCCAAAATGTTTTGCGACGCGGGGAGCCGGATTCTCCGCAAATGTCGAAGCGAGCGAAGGCTTCGCGCCAAGTCTACTCCTCAGCATGTTCGTAAGGACAGCACCTTCAGCACAGCGTCGTCCGAATCCTTGGACCGTAGCAGTCACCACAGACAACCCCGGCCGTCGACCGATCGAGATGATAGTCACCGCCCGAGGATGTCCGAGGACGACTGGGATCCCCTGAGGCTCCACCCGCCGATGGACGACGCCAGGTCTCCCCACATCACGAGTCGCGGCCAGCCCAGCGACAGCCAGCAGCCGACCCCGCAGCCGCCGGTTGTGGATAGAGGCACCAGCTGCAACAGATACGGCAACGACGCCGACATGGACGACATTATCAGCTCGTACGGCCTGACGGCCCTTCGACCTCCACCACCCCTGGCCAACCGACGGCCGCTCCTTCCCAGGATGAAGACGGCCGAGATGGACATCCACGACGGATTCGATTTCGGCTTTATAGACGGCAGCCCGATTTCACCGACGTCGCCCACGGAGAGGCTTCCTCACCAGCACCATCACCACAACCATCACCAGCTACACCAGCACCGCTACCAAAACAACCTGCACTCAGCCACGTCCCCGGTCTCCATCGTCGCTCGCCACCGCCGCCCGTCGACCGCATCGTCGACGACGTCGGAATGCTCAAGCATCCTCATCCCCTCCCACGGCGCTGCCGGCCTCCCCACCGCGCCGCTGCCGATGGCTCCATCGTCCAACCAGACCAGGCCTAGGCCATCTCTCGGGAGCCCAGACTCGCCCAGCTTTATGCTCAAGCGGGGAGACTGGAAGCGGAGGGGGATCATCTTCATCTCGGAGGAGGCCAAGGTCACCGAGGATGATTGCTTTGAGATCCCCTAAAACACACGCCTCACGAGAGCCATCTCGCCCTGTCTTTCGTTCTGTACTTTCTCTTATCCTTGTACCACTTGCACTCACCCAAGTTGGCAACCGCACATTCGTTACGTATACCCCACAGATCATTCCTTTTGTGCTCCAAGGAAACAATACCCCTCTTTTATACCCTTTCCTTTCTTCCTCTACTTTTATTTTCATATATCTTTTTATTGCCCTGTTTTTTTTAATAATTGCGAGGCGTTGGGTGTATTGGTAAAGGGATTTACATTGGATTGGTCGTTTGTTGCTCTCTTTTCACGCGAGGCGTTCCGGAGCCATTTCTATATTCTTTGATTCACTCAACGCCTTAGGGGTTGCCCCGAAATGACATGCAATATTTTTATTGGTTTTAACTTGACCCTGTCGCTGTGTATTATTACTTCCAACGTGTATACTTTTTCTCCCGCTTTCCCTTCTCCCCCGGGCTGCTGGGCCGCCTGCTGAGGTTGGCAGCGATGCAATACAACGGTGTATACCTATTTAATGACTGCAAGGGGCAGCTTTTTCGTATAGCTTTATAACTTGTAACAAAAACACATCGTCTCTGTCCCAAATAATACTTGTTCTTCCTCGATCGCTCACTCCAATTTCACTCTAGGAATCCTGTTGTCCTAGCCGCGGAGCTCATGCAGCCTGACACATCCTGCGCCAGCCACCTGGGCAGCCATTTGTACCACCGTTCCCACCAACCTTCGCCAGCTGCCGATCATGAACACATTGGGCCGTACCGATATGCACATAACCGGTCCATGGATGGCGAGGCTGACGATAGGTGAGGGGTGCGGGACAGCAGCGGGGAAGCAGCGCCTTCCTCACCGACTTAATTTACTGCAGCTGCTCCTTCCCTTTTTCTTGTCCTCCATCGATCGCGACGTCCCTTGTGCTCGGCCGAAAATCGCGCAACATGGTGGATCGCAAGGATGAGAAACCTCGACTCAGCTTTCGCCGCATTTTCAAATCGGGTTACGACGGTGGTTCTACCTCATCGGGCAATGCCGCTACACCTGCCAGCAAAGGCGGGGATATAGTCGCTTCTGAAGCGGATCCGCGGACTGCGCCCGTATGCCACAAGACATGCGATTCTATTTCTTCATTCTAAACCCTGTCCGACAAGATGCATGTCAAGTAGGTGGTACTGACCTAAACAACAGCAAACAACCTCGCCCCCGGCTAAGAGGCCCTTTTGGCAAATCGCATATGACGACATCATCAACGACGAGGATGCCAAAACACGCAAAATCGTCCAAGCCTACGATTCCCTGCTCATCCGTATGGAGCAGCAGCGGCGACAATCCAGACCGGAAAGTGTCCACGTCCAGGGAGATGGCGAATCCCTCCTTCCGCCAGGGGACGAGGATGGCCTCACCTCTGAAAATGATCCTGTCTCCCTTGATCGCCGAGTGGTCGGCCGCGAGGAGGAGATGAGGGCCGTAACCGCCGTGCGACTCGAGAAGATGGAGTCTAAGGAGTGGAAGATGACTTGGCGCGGTAACGTGCTCAAGGTCCGCGAGCAGGTCACTGGTATCATAAACGTCGTCCAGCGCTTCTCCGGTCTGGTTGGGCAGGCAGCTTCTGCCAGTCCCGAGGCAGGACTCGCTTTCTCTGGAGTGTGCATTATTCTCGAGGTGGGAACTAAAGAACTCCCAGTGCAACCTTCGGCCAGTCTCGCGCGGTAACTAACTACGGATCCGTTGCTATGCAGCTCATTGTCGCCGACACGAAAGAGCGGGAGGTCGCCATTGAGGGCTTGCAGAATGTCACACACATCGTCGCCCGGACTAGCATCCTGGAACGGGACTACGTAAATGATCGCCTCAAGAGCAAGGAAGACCCTGAGAGTAACGAGAACTTCGAGAAGGCGCTGGTTTCTCTCTACCGAGCCATCGCCTTCTACTATATGAAGGCCGCCTGCTACTTCGCGAGGTCGACACCCATGCGGACGGTTCGCGGTCTCGTGGCTGCAGACTCGTGGGAATCAACACTGGATTCAATCTGGCAGGCCGACAGTGTATTGTCCAAGCTTGGGGAGCGTCTGGGGCTGTCTCGGTCGCTACATGACCTGGATGCAGTGCTTGCGAACCTGGCCAAAAAAGACTCCAAGGAACTCGTCCGTGACATCGCGGAGTGGCTTGACGTCAAGGCTCTGCACGGCGATACAAGCCCGGAGCTGCCTTCCGGACGTGAAAGCGTTGGGGGCTGGCTGTTCGAGGATCCATCGTACCGAGAGTGGGAAGATGGCGGAGGTCGCCAGCTTTGGATCAAAGGAACCCTGGGCACCGGAAAGTCGACTCTTGTGGCACTAGTGCTCGACCGGATGCTCCGACAGAGAATGCAGCGGGATGTCGCCTACTTCTACTGCAGCACCAACCCGACTGGAAGTGGCGGCGGCGAGGCTAGGAGAGGTGCTCTAGACAAGGCGGAAGCGGCCCGCATACTGCGTGTAATCCTGGGCCAGCTGTCTATGTCACCGGACCGCAGTCAAGTAGTTGAGGAAGTCGAGGAGGCTTTCGAGAAGTCGACGCAATCCGGAGCCATAGGTCATGTCCCTCTAGGACTTGAAGATGCCAAGGAACTTCTCGTCAAAGTCGTCAACAGCCGGCAGGTCACCACCATTATCATCGACGGGCTGAATGGGCTTCTAGATCACTACACTCTCTTGAGGGCCATTCGAGACGTCAACGAGATGGCTGAGCCGCAGAAGCTTCGGTTGCTCTTCAGCAGCCAGGAAATCGTTCACTTGACCGACTTCTTCTCATCGGCGAAGACGATTGTCACCGGCGGAGACAACAGTCTCGGTGATATGGAGGCGTTCATCCAAGCAAGAGTGGACGCCTTCGTCAAGGATCGACCTGGCACCCTCAGCGAGGATATATCGAATAACATTGCTAGCGTGTTATCCAAAAAGGCGGAAGGAATGTTCGTCAACACCGATCCTCCCTCTCCACCCACACCAAATTGACTACGGGCCGCCTTCTAACGATATTGATCGACGCTTTAGGTTCATTTGGGCAGGCCTATGTCTCGACAAGGTTCTTAATATTGACAACACAGCCAACCAGATCGCGGATGAGTGGGAGAAAATCAAGGGACAAACGTTCCGCGGCCCCCTCCAAGACCTCGTTCAAATCTACGACCAGGCCTACAACAGGACACTCGGCGTCAACGAAAGAGAGCGATGTGTGGCTGACCAAGCCGCTCAGCGTGTGTTCATGTGGGTGTTGTCTTCGAGGGGTGGATTGCAATCGAAGCAGTATTTCGCCCTGCACGAGGGCGAGGCTGGTAACGCCCCGGCTGCCAAAACCCTGCGGGCTTGCCAAAACTTCTTCAAGGTGTCAGAATCGGGGGCCATAACCGTCTCACACTCTTCGGTTTGGGCATACGTCTGCCTCAAGCTCGCTGGCCAGGTCGAGCAGTTCATCCGCCCTGACGCGACCTCCAGTCCGAAGCAAAACGAGGATCTCCTCTCAAAGTCGGGGCTGGCTGCTAGGAGAATAGCAGAGGAGAGACTCGCCAGAGAGTGTTTCGGAATGCTTCCATGGAGTAACCGCACCCTCGGCACAGAGGAGCAAGATCCAACGCGGCCAGTCTCTAAAGGACAGACGGCCATATTTCTTGATTACGCCTGCATGCATGGATTCGACCATCTGTTCTCCCTGGGGGACGACAACGGCTCGCTCGTTGGTCTAAAAGATCTGGCATTTTCCCTGTTCGACCCCGAAAATACCGATGCTCTCCGCCGGTGGGTGGATATATACGACCGTGAAGATCTCGCGGCCGTTAGTCAAGACAGAGCATCGACCGTCGGCCGATCCAAGAGGCCTGATCCCCTATACTACGCCATTCGTGTCGCGATGGCCACACAGATCGGCGATGCTCCCGCCTTCCAACCTTTCGATCTGGTTCGATCAGTCTTGAACAGGACCGACCCCGTTTCCTGGACCGGAGGCCCGGCTGGCAAACCTGCCCAGCTCGCGTGCTACTTGTATCGACCCAAGAGAGACGACCTCGGGGATGAATCGCTGCTCAAAGAGATATTGAACAGTGTGGACATCAACGACGCGGACGAAATGCTGGGCACTCCGCTGCACGCAGCGATTTCTCGACGGCATCTTCCCGTCCGCAAGATGTTGCTCGCTGGCTACAGATGCGATGTCAACGTGCCCAGCAAACTCTTTGGAAATGTGGTACACATGGCGCTGGCGAGAGGTGCTCCTGCCTTCATCGAGAGCCTTGTCGCCGACCACGGGGCTGATTTTAGCCCCTCGCGGGCGCAGGTCGGACTCTGGGTCAGGGTCTGGGAGAAGATGCGGCCAAAGCTTGACGACCTCCCCTTGCTAAATGTCGAGCGCATTCTGAAGAAGGAGGGTTTGGCGACGCCCATTGCACGGCCGCGGTGGCTCGTCTTGGACAGGCCACTGGCGGTCCTCCAGATGTGTGTTGCTTACAATCGCCACGCCACTGTTCACTTTCCCCGTGCCGGGGCGGCGATGCCTCCCGGTTCGGCATTGACCGTCGCGCCCGGCGATGGGAAGTCCGGCACCCGGGGTGAATATACCCGTACGACGGGCCTTGAAGACGGGGGCTTCGTGCCTCTGAATCTTACGTGGATTCTCCTCAACACGCTTGCGCCGCGATTCCAAGACATCGGGTCGCAGATCAGCGATATAGTCTGCCACCACGAGAAATTCGTCCAGAGGCACAGAGTCGGCGACAATGAGATCGACCTGTCCGAGACGCTGTCGGACGTGTTTGCGCATGCCGTCATCACGCTGGTCGAGATCCACAGCCAGATGTCCAGCCGGTTTCACAAGAAGCCAAACGTTGCGTTGCAGAGCTACCTCGAGAGCTTCTCCTCGCCGCGCTCGCTGTTCGACAGCAGGATGTCGCAGCTCCACAAGATGCACAAGCAGGCGTCGGAGCTGGAGGAGCGGGCGACGGCCACGACGGAGACGGCCCGGCTGCTTTCCGACGCCCACGAGCCCATCCTGTCGGCGATCGATGCGATGAGGCGGGAGATGCGGGAGACGAGGGAGCAAGTGGCCCAGCTCGCCGCCACTGTGCAGACGCTCCTGGACCTCCAGCAGAAGGCGGCTGAGCCCGGTACATGACGCCATCCTCAGCGACCGCCGGCTAGGTGAGCTGATGCGCTGATGTGAGGATGGCTGACGGGTTTATGATCTCAGCAGGGCTGCTAGAGGCTACGCGGCGACAGGAGGATGCTCCCTGATTTGAACTAGCCGGTGAGATGCTAGGCGAGGATTGGAGAGATTGGATTACAAGAGAGACAGCTTTGCCATGTCTGGCGTGAGTTATTCTGTTTTGTGGGTGGGCGTTTTGTTTCTGCGGACGAAACAAGCTATATACGGAATGACCAATAGGTAGGGCTCCCGGTTTATGAATATTATAGTACGGTACTGTGCTACCCTGCGTAAAACGGCGAAATCGGAAACAGACGAAAAGGGGGTGGCAATTCTTTTTTTTTTCTCCGAATCCTGAATCCTGAATACCTCGGGTACCTAAAACATCCAGCCGTTGGTTGGAATGGGCCGGCGAGGCTAGCATATTTTTGGACCTTACCATCCCTTGGGACGCATTTCTCTCAGCCGTGTTTATTGCTTGGCACACGCGCATGACCAGGTGACTCAGCCTCTATGTACATATCTCTCTCTCTCCTATCGATGCGTCCGGGGAGGCGATCATGAACGAAAGCTCAATGTCGTCATGGCCCGATGGCGGCCTCCGAGTTTGTTGTCCAAGTTATAATTCTCACAACGAGTGGAGATGTGGAGATGCCGAGACGGCAGGCCTGGCAGTTTTGCCAAGGCCGTTGGGACGCGCGGCGGTCCGCACTCGGCTGTGGGCGGCTCCGGCCTGTGACATTTGTTTTTTTTTTTTTTTTTTTTTTTTTTCTTCCAGTTGTTACGTTTTTACGAGGGGTGCATCACGCTGTGGCCGTGGACTGACAGTGACTGACTGGCCTTGGACCTCTGCGTGCGACAAATTCGAGGATCGTGATCGTGGCGTCTGCTTAGTGGTGCATTTTTGTCGTTGTATGTGCAGTACATAGATGAAATGGAGATGCGCTACGAGCTACTATCCTTGTGCCATGACACAACACTGCTTGGGCATCCATCACGCGTCTGAGAATTAGCAGCCGGGAGACGATGTCGTTGGCTTGATAGGCCGAACCATGGATTCGCCCGGCCTGGGTCCAGGCCCCCGTCCAATTCCCCTCCCATTTGATCCATTGATTGCATGCATATCCGGGAGCCCGCTAACCTCCTTCCCGCAATGCATCGCATCTCACCCTATTCGCCGTCAATGGTTAGCGGACGCAGCCACATTGGACGACCCCTGCAAGGTACCTGTCGTGGTGTGGCTGCCGGAAGATGTGTCCTTCATGCCTTCCACGTCGAGTCGAGCAGGCACAGCCACCCCAACTTCAGACGGACGCGGCTTCGCGGGAGATCTGCCATCCACGACCGGGTACATTAGTTGATGCTCGTTTGTGCCGCGGAGATCCCCCACGGGTTGGGGGTTTGGGATAGAGAGAAGGGGAGCGAAAGCGAGAGGCCAGCGACTGCTGGCGGTTGGACACATTGCCAGAGTCTTTGATCGTCTTCATGACATAAGACGAGACTTCATCCAAGCTTCTTTCTTGGGATGGAGACATTTAAGCTCGCGTCTAGGGATTGCGTGCGCTCGCCCCAACCGGATATTGACAAGTATCATGCCTGCACGTTCATATGTTCCGACATCCTTCCATTTTTTGTTGTTGTTATTGTTGCCCTTGCCCGCTTACTGGCGGCGGCCCGTGTGAAATTGCTCGAGATCAAAGCAATAGGGCTTCCTGGCTTCTCAGCCTCCAGTGCTAGACAGATGAGGCGGCGAATCCAAAGCGGGCACCACGGTTTGGGCCCCAAACTTTAGCTGACGGATGCAGGTGCCAGACGAGTGCGACCGCGTCAAAACAAGGAGGCTGCGCGCAGAGTTGTGTCTTTATGGGGGTCGGGAGAAGTAGAAAAAGGAATCTGGCCGTTTCCCGAAATGGATGCTACAAAGACGAGGCTTTCGAGATGTGATGTGACCCTTCGTCATCTCGCGGAGCCGTGGTTCGAGGCCAATACAGACCGCCCGGCCCCTTGCGAGGTGCCTCAGTTACAAACGCGACGATTGGCGCAGGGATCATGGGTCCAAAATAAAAAGAGCAGCTCGGGACCTGTGACTTTGGCCCTGTTTCGCGCGGCTGGCGCACGCACAAGTGAGAACGCAACAGGAAGGCGAGAGGGCTGAGACTCGGAGTCGAGTCGGAAACGCTAAAGTTGGCTTCAGCACGGGCTGCATGAACAAGGCACGTCCTGGTGCGAGCCATCAATTTGGTGTAGCTGCTGATGCCACCTGCACTCGATGCGATTTGATGGGCGGTGCTGCTGCTCGCATTGCTGCGTCAAAACAAGGCATTGACGGCTGGACGTGTTGTGTGGCTGGACAGAGGCAACTTTCATCTTGCGGCTTTGGCTGGACGGCAGCGTCATTGACCGCGTGGGGAGCTTGGGAGCACCAGACGCTGCAAGCACAGCCCTGGAGCCCTGGAGCACGCCCAGCCGGGCCCGGCAATTTCAACGGCCGCCAGAACCCCTCCTCGCTTTGACGCTCGTCCCTCTCTCATCCACTCGCCTCCTCCCCACCTCCACTGGAGCGCAAGAGCAAAGCAAGCCTGCCACCCGACCCCAAAACGCGGCCACTCCCAACGGGCGTTCCAATGCCTTTGGAACGGTGTCGTTGTGGATTGGAGGGCTCAATTTCTCGTTGCACTTGCCACCAGACCACTGCCACCACCCTTGGAAACCCGCATCTCAGCTGCAGCCCCATCCGCGCCTTCCGTGGGAGCCCTGCCGAAACTGTCGATCAGCTTTGGGCCGAAACCTCGGACACTTTTGCAGGAAGCAACAACACTGCTGCAGCTCCAGCTGGGCCTTTCCCTGGACCACCAGTCTTGGCTTGATCCCGACCACAAACGACAGTCGATTTCTGGAATTTCTCTTCCACCCCATTGTCCGGAAATTCCAATCCCAACTCTTGCTCACAAAACGACTGCGACTGCGACTGCGACTGCCGGCGACGCCCAGATTAGGCTGCCTCGACTCCCGTCGCTGCAAGCGGCAAATTGCGCCGGGCCCTCGAGACCTGCCTATTGTTCGCCGCAGAGGCGTCCCCACGAATTTCAATCCCGTCCCTGCATACACTAAGCTCTTTGTCCAAGAACAGCAGTGGGGAGGGGTTCAAAGGCGCATCGACGTCGATCCGCCTCGTCGCTTGACTTCCTGTTGCCGGAGTTGCGAGAAGCGAACAAGAGACGATTGGCAGCTTGCCCGACGAAACAAAAAAAAATTTGACACTCGCGACTCCTTAGCATGTCCTACGACGGTTATCAACAGCCGCCGCCGCGCGGATACAACGGCCCGGGGCCGGGCGCCCCGCGACCACCGCCTCAGCGACAGTATCCTCCAGGCCCGGGCGGCCCTCCTCAGCGGCAGTACACCGCTCCGCCTCCCCAGCAGTACGACCAATACCAGGAAGGTTATGACGACAGCTACGGATATAATGACTATGGCGGCAGAGGAGGAGGAGGAGGAGGCGGTGGCGGCTATGGACCAGAATACGACCAGTATGACGACAGAAGCTACCAGAGGGGACCCCCGCCACAAAATTACCCTCCCCAGGACTACTATGGCGGCGGCCCCGGTCCTGGACCGAATGGACCCGGGCCTGGAAGGGGGCGTCCCTTTCCTGGGCCTGGCGGACCTGGTGGACCTGGGGGACGAGGCGGGCTGTTTCCCCAACGCGGCGGCGGTCCTGGCCCGGGACCTGGGAGAGGATTCCCCAACGGACCGCCAGGTCGCGGACTGCCCGGTCAACCTGGACCAGGTCGTCCGATGGAGAGATCTGCAACCGCTGACCCGAATTGTACGTATCGTGGCGCCTGCTCCGCAGCACTAGTTGGCCAAAGTCTGAAATCTGACAATTTCGTGGACAGCATCCCGCAACCGCCCTCCGATGAGCACTCAAGACACTGGCTTTGGCGATAGCCCGTTTCCGGCTCTTCCTGGTCACAACCGCAAAACGGATTTGGATGAAGAGAACAAGATCATCGAGCGGATGGGAGGTTTGGCACTAGCGCCAGAACGAGCAGACGGCGGCGGCCCGGCACTGGACGGGCCTCGCGGTGGTCCTCCTCCGCAGCGAGGGTACAGCCAGGGCGACTACCCCGACCCGCGCCGTGGCCAGGGTGGCCCCGACCAAGGATACGGTCCCCGTGGCGACTACGAAGACGAGAATCGATTTGGCCCTCCCGCGCGGACCATGACTATGCCAAACGTGGATCCCAGAGGCGGCGGTGTGCGCCCCCCGCAAGGTCCCATGCGCGCAGACACGCAACCGTATAACGGGCCAGGACCTAGCGGGCCGGGTCCCCGCATGGGTCTGCCATTACGGCCATCGACGGCAACAGGCATGCGTGGCCCTCCGCGGAACCCGCCGATGAACCCCCCGCCGATGCCACAAGGTGGCCAGTACCAAGGCCAAGGCCAAGGCGGTTACGACGGGCCTGGGTACGCAGATCAGGGCCAGCAGGGGTCAGCTTCTATCGATGAATTTTACGACTATTACGGCGGACCTCAGGAAAACGAGTACCCGGACAACCGCGTCTCGTCCATGTCTGACGGGCATAATTACCGGGCAATGCCTCCGCCAAACGGGCGACCGTCATTAGATCAGAATTACCCACCGAGTCGCCCCAGCCTGGAGCAACGGGGTCCCGGGAGGCATCCAGAGATGAGTAGGACCAAGTCGCAGCCCGACCTGAGGCAGCCTCAGGCGGCTGTATTTGAGATGGTGGGCGACATGCCCGCCATCCCCGATCAGTACAAGCCATATCAGCCCGGTGGCCCAATGAATGGACCTGGCGGCGGCGGCGGCGGCGGTGGCGGCGGCTTTGACCCCAGACAACCCCAGGGCTATGGCCTCAATGGCCCTGCGCCCACCAGGCACGGCAGTGGCGCATCGACACAATCAGCGCCCATGATGATGGGCTCTAACGGGGGGGACTCATTACCGGCACATCCAGCCCCTATACGGCCCGGCTTGATGCCGAACTCGCTCGCCAACCAGATGGTCAACAAACCGCCTCCGGTGCGCCAATACAACACGCCGCCGCCCAACGCAAATATGGCCCCACCACCCCCTGCGCCCATAAACCAAGGCCCGCCGCAACAGAAGGCTGAGGCACAGGCACCCGTCACGTTGGGAGAGCTGGAGTCGCTGAGGGGCATAATCAAGGCAGACCCCAACGACCAGGACTCGGCGCTCAAGCTCGCCAAGAGGCTGGTGGAGGCTATGGATGTGCTGGTGCCCAGCATACCAGATCCTAGGGGGCGGGCCAAGTCGCGCGATCGGTACGCGACAGACGCTCACAAGATCCTGAAGAAGCTGGCCCATGCGCAGAATGCGGCGGCCATGTTTTTCATGGCCGACTGCCTTGGCCGCGGCGTCTTCGGGGCTGAGCCCGATAACAAGGAGGCTTTTACGCTTTACCAGTCGGCGGCCAAGCTGGGTAACGCGGCGGCAGCATACCGGACGGCGGTCTGCTGCGAGATTGGGCACGAGGAGGGCGGAGGCACGCGCAAGGACCCGCTCAAGGCGATACAGTGGTACAAGCGGGCGGCCATGCTGGGAGACACGCCAGCCATGTACAAGGTCGGCATGATTCTCCTCAAGGGCCTGCTCGGCCAGCCAAAGAACCCGCGCGAGGCTGTGGGCTGGCTCAAGCGGGCGGCTGAGCGGGCGGACGCGGAGAATCCTCACGCTCTGCACGAGCTGGCCCTCCTGTACGAGAGCGCGCAGCCCAACGACGCGATCCTCCGGGACGAGGCGTACGCGCTGTCGCTGTTTAAGCAGGCGGCAGACCTGGGCTACAAGTTCAGCCAGTTCCGCCTGGGAGCGGCGTACGAGTACGGGCTTATGGGCTGCCCCATCGACCCGAGGCTGTCCATCATGTGGTATTCCAAGGCGGCAACTCAAGAAGAGCACCAGAGCGAGCTGGCACTGTCGGGGTGGTACCTGACGGGCAGCGAGGGCGTGCTGGGCCAGAGTGACACCGAGGCGTACCTGTGGGCGCGCAAGGCGGCGCTCGCAGGTCTTGCGAAAGCCGAGTACGCCATGGGCTACTTCACCGAGGTTGGCATCGGCGTGCCGGCGAACATGGAGGACGCCAAGAGGTGGTACTGGCGCGCTGCTGGTGAGTATTCCGATTTTGTCTCTCCCCTATTTTGCCCAGCTATCTGTACTCCCCGTGGTGTAGTATACTAACATTGTTTTCTTTCATCTTCTAGCCCAGGATTTTCCCAAGGCGCGCGAGCGGCTCGAGGACCTCAAGCGGTCAGGTAAAAACGGGCCCAGGGCACGTGAGCGCATTTCACGCAGCACTCCCAAGCAGGAGGGCGAGTGTGTTGTTATGTGAGCAGCACGTGCCTCCAAGGGACGGCTCGATGACCAACTTCCGGCGCCATCTCGGCCACGTCCCTCCTGCGGCTGGCACTGATACGTGCTTGGCTCGTGGCCCTGAGGCTCGTGGAGCTTTTATACTTTGCCAGCTCATCACCCCATGGCGGCCCATGGTGATTGCCCCTTATTTCGGCATCACCCCCTTTTTTGCACTTCATTTCATTAAACGCCGCCTTGGTACGGCTCGGATCGGAGTGCCATCTAATACGATTCTTTCGAAAGTTGTTGGCATGACGAGATTTTTCAGGGGACGATCAAGAATTGATTGGTGGATGAGCGACGGAGATATACCCCCTGAGGCACATTGAAGGGTACGAGAGGATGTTATGATGGAGAACGAGAAAATAGCAGGAATTGACGTTTGTCTCCAAGGGCAAGAAAGAGGTATCTCCAGGTTATTCATGGAGTTGAACTGTTGGCTGACCTTCGGACGTCTGAATGGATGATATGAGCCCACTACGTATGGAGTGAATGAAGAAGAGCCTTTATCTGGGACACATGTCCACGGCATGCCTGGTCGGCGAAAATGCCGAGAGCGTTCTTAAACCCTTTGATGTGCTCTGACTGCGTACTCTGCTGGGAAATAAGGGAAAGGAAGGGGCGGACCCCCGTATCATGATGTTGGTTGTTTGGTCGGTTTCTTTCAAAAAAAAAAAAAAAGTTCCGATCCATCCATTACAACGTGATAGCCCCGCGTAACATGCGTCAACATGATTCTCTTTATTACAGAACGATAACAAACAACGACCAAGGTGTCCGTTGAGGGGCCGCAACTTTCTTTCCATTCAATGCGCCCCGGCGTCTATCTTGAGCGTCCGATTTTCTAAAGTTTTCAGGCGAGAAAAAAAAAAGTAGAAATAAGTAGAAATAAGTAGAAATAAGTAGAAATAAGTAGAAATAAGTAGAAAGAAGTAGAAAGACATACGCAGAAAGGACAAGAGAAAGAAAAAAAAAACTAAGGCTTGGCAGCTTTAACGGCCTCCTTGGCGTCCGCAGCCTTCTTCTCAACCGCCTGAGCCGCGGCGGGCAGGGCGCCTTGGGCCTTGAGCGACTGCTGGTACAGCAGGATGCGGCTGACCTGGACTATGCCGACGATGCCCAGGAAGAAGTTGACAGCAGCCAGTCTTTTATTATTTTTTTGCCAAGCAGTGTTAGCAATGTGTGCGCATACAAGTAGCATCGCATCAGAAACAGAGTGGCGCAGAGCCAGATGATGGAACGCACAGGTAGTTCTTGGGCTTGATGATCAAGCACCAGCGGGTCCAGATGAAGCCCGTCGCGGTCAGGGCGGCGTTCTGGGTCAGCGACAGCTTCTCGGCCGGACGGGCAAAGTCCGAGACGCCGGCGAGGACGACGGCCCACTTGTGGGAGGTTAGCGCTCTGGCTGATTTCTGGCATGTACGCCCCTGTTCTTGCCGAGGAGTAAGGGGTTGATTTGGGTTTGGTTCCCGTGATGTCATATCATACCTTCATGACAGGGGCCCTAGTTCACGCCAACTCCGGGTCAGTCCGACGTTGCTCACGGCCATTTATTCTTGATATACCGGAATCGTGCGGCCTCCCAGACTCACCAGAAGTGCACCGTCTTGAGCCCGATGGGACTGTCCCACATGCGCTTGAACCAGCTCTGCTGGGGG
>GL876967.1:1651307-1664102 GCA_000193285.1 Magnaporthiopsis poae ATCC 64411
TGGTCCGGCGCCCCGAGGCAAGTCGGCCAGGGCGGGCCGGCGGCAACGAAATCATGCCAGCGCGAACACATCTCCATGTCCATTTGATTGCGGCTCTTTATCTGGGTTTTCATGGAACAGGCGACAACCCAGCTATTTCCAAGGCAGAGGCCGCGTGTAGAGTAGACGGAAATGATGAGAGGAGCTGGACATTATGCTCCCCCTCGCTGTTGAAGCTTGGGTGTCTCCTGCACGATGCTCCACTTTGGGTCCAACATTAAAGCCTCAGCCAGCAGCCGCCAGCCCACCTCCCCACCCGCTTCCCGTTCTAGATGGATCAATGCTCGTCAGCCACGACCTGCTGCCCGTGCGCTGAGCACAGCCGCTACCCGCTTTGGCCGGCTGTTGGCCAACTACAGTAGGATCGACCTTTCCTCAACGCTCAGCTCGAACAGCCGCCATGTCTCGACGAGAGAAGGAGGCCGAAGTCAAGTCGTGGGGTTTCTCTCACGTCTTTACCTGGTCTGATGGACCGTATGTTTGCTGGCCCCAGTCTCGCCTTGCAGTGCCTCATCTCACACGCCGTCGACTTCAGAAATGCCTACTACAGCCCACATACCCATAGCGGCCTCACCACCCATCTCATCCTCAAAGGCCAGCTCACCATCACATACCCCGAGGACGACGCGCCGAAAAAAGAGACCTTCGGGGTGGGATCCCGGATCGACGTCGATGCCGGGCGCGTCCATGAGGTCTGGATCGGAGACGAGGGCTGTACATATGTCATCGGCGAGAAGTGAGGATTCCGTAGCTCGGAGAAAGGTTGGGCATGGACGGCCTCTTTGAGCTGAGACCGGTAGTCGGCCCATATCCACCTGACCTCGGGAAGAGAGTGGCGGCACGCTTCGGCCCCGCCATGGTTATCCCCTCAAGTGCCGTTGGGTAGATGCCTGTCCGCAAGCCACCTTCAACCAGCCATCGATAATGAGAGCACAAGGATAAGATTTGGGGATCATTTTCCTCTTTCGGCTGACCTGCATCTAACGGCACTTGAAGGGTATAGGATCAATATCTCCGGGCGATGTCGGCCCCAACGTGACCCCTTTTTCGGCTCCTTGGCATCCCCTGCTTATAGCCAGCTGTATATCCCATGATCACGTCGGAGTTGGGCTCAAGTAGAGTATGCGTTTGTTTCGTTTCTTGTATCGCACCTCGGACAGGTGGGCAAAAATAAAGCATGTCGGTGAATCCGCGGCTTGGTGATGGCTGACAAACACATGGGTTGGGTTTCCAAGGGCGAACCTTGTACCGTAGTATGTTGGCGACTCGCCTCTTGAATCGGTGGTTAGCCCGTTTCGTTCGGATGAGACTTGACAGCAGCACGCGCTTGAAACAAGCAAGGAAGGGCCGATAAGACCATTGCAACTCCGCGAACGGGGCGGGCGAACACATCTGCACCAATGTTCGAGCGAGGTTCAAAGCTGCAAGGACTTATGTTTTTTTCTTGCAACGCATCGTGCCCCGAGCGAGCACACACATCGGATTTCTCTAGCCCGGCAAAGTGTCCTTGGCGACTTGTCACGGGTACGGCGGCTGCAGATAAAAGAAAGTCTAGATACACGACGGGGGAGTGACCACGACGAGCGGATTTCTGCAAGTCCGCGTATGCACATGTACCCGTGCGAGCAGCATCCCATGTGTATGTGCAGTAGCTTGCCATGCACGCCGGAGAAACGGGCAAACGAGGTTGGGTCTCTGCCGGCGACCTGGATCGCATGGAGCTCGCTCTCTGATGCCATCTCCAGCACCCGGGTGCGCACACGTAGTCCGGCCCCAAAGCCTGCGCGGGGTCTTTTGGTTGCACCGCCAAGTTCCGAAGGCCTGGGCCCGGCCTTGACATCCGTTTTGGTGGGCCGGCCACCCGGCGGGTTTCAAAAGGGAAGTCCAGCCGGGGAAACAAAAAAAAAAAAAAAAAAGAAGAAAAGAGTAATCGGCAAGGCCGAACGCCTCAGAGTAACAAGATTTGGGAGTGGCTCAGCTCCCTTACTCAGCGCTCTGGCCCGCCCAGGGATCATCGATGACGCTGCGCGTGGGCCACAGCTCTCTTTGGATGGGGCATGTTTCTGGATGCCGTTTCGATAGAAGTCTGTCTTTTAGCGGTGAGTACAGTATGGTAGCGAGTGGCGCGCGATTGGGCTAGAAAGACTGGAGAGACAGACGAGAAGAAAACAAAGTCAGGATCATCCCATCTCCCATCCCATCCCCTTGACGATTTACAAACTGCCGTCGGCTTGGCCAGGTCGCCACGGGGCGCGCTCGGAGAATTAAGGTCCCCGGAATCTGTAACCTGGGGAGGAGGAGGAGGGTGAGGAGAGTTACACCGGCTTCCTCCCGCGGGACACCTCCGTCGCGCCGCGACGTTTGTTGACATTGACTGGGGACTGAAAGTGCTGAGTAAGGGTCTTGGATGTGATTAGCGTCATATCTCCGATAGTCTTCCATCACTTCAGACTGGCTGTGACCGGTAAAACAAGCGAGCCGCCGCCGTCTTGCCCCTGAGAGCGATCAAGTTAATTTGTGGATCGGCTGGTGGGAATAAGGAGGTGTTTCCCTCCTCTACGTCGACGACGAGCTCGCAATATCAAAAATCAAGGCACGGAAGGGCCCAGGAGGATTCGTCCCCTCCCCTCCAGCCCTGTTTTGGCCTGCCGCGGGGCCGGAAGAGGAACCAAGCTAGACTGTGCTTTCTGCACATCACATCTCGCTTGTGTACGACCGGACCAAGGAAAAAAAAAACATGGAATCCAGGTTGAAGAGGCGCCGAAAACCAGATGAAGGAATCCTTCGGGTAACCTCGACCGTGCATGCAAGCGTCGGCTCCTCCAATGATCTCCAGGGCGACAAGGCGTTGAAACCAGGACACAAGATGGGAAGGAGCGCTGGAATGACGTCCTCGACTTGTGGGGGAGCCAGGGCACCCTTCAGCAGCAATGAAATCAAACCATCTTTTTTTTTTTTTGGTCTGCTTATTTTCTTGGGACCAAGCATCTCGGCACTCCAAAGTGGAGCGAGGCCCGGGTGTAACGCCGATCCGGATCAAAATAGGTCACTCTTCACCTATTTGCCCAATGTAAAAGTACCTGTCCCTCAATCCGCGATAATCTGGTAACTGATGTGATTGGGGTTTTGCAACAACAACCTCAATTTCCCTGTTTCGAAAGAGCCAGCGATGCCCGATTGGGGAGCTTCCGGTCTGCACGACCGCATGCGGAGATTTAAGCCAATGCTACACCGACCGACAGGGAGGGCAGATCTCGATTGAGCAACTAACGGGAGAGAGGTGGCTGGTTGGGTGGTTGACGATGCACGACGTGCTGTTACGTGTCAGTGTGGGCGTCAAAGTTCTCTGGATTGGGGTTCATTGCAATTGACTGGCTCCGGCTGCACGGCGACTTCGGCTCCTTGGCTCCGTTGTCCCCTTTTTTTCTTTTGCGGGCGTTTGCACGGCGGCGGCATCTTCAATGCTGAATTACTCGCGGAGACACCAGTTCTGAAACGAGCCAGCCCTTTTTCCTTCACCGACACCTGTCTCCTCGTCTCTACTTTCAGCCGGCAGGGGGCTCAAATGGTGGGCCGCTTCAACGTTTACCTTTTTGCCGCCTCCAGGCTTGATCGCGCTGGCGGCCCCCATATTCGACGAAATTGTGGCGTCGCTGGTCTGCAACGCGGCGGCTTCCAAATCGGCAAACCATTGAAATCAATAGCACGGGGCGATTAATGAGGGGACGGCCTGGGGGCGGGCATTGTCACAAACAATGCTGAGTGGCCCGCTTGGACGAGTGCCCTTCAAAAGTCACGCGCGCGGTCCAAGTGCAGCGCCCATGTGTTGCTGTTTGCTGTGTGCTTAGTCGCTCGTGCCCGTCGGATCGCGTCCACGGCACCGAGTCCACGGCCCTCCGCTTGTTTGGAAGCGAAAAACTCACTCCTCATTTTCGACATCTGGGTCTTGGCCTTCCCCTCTTTGTGCTGCATGCCGAGGACCGTATGCATGCAAGCAAGCACGGGCTGCCGCATGGAGGATACTAGGTGGGCAGCAGGGATCAAACGCCAAAAAAAAATTGAGCCAGAGAATAATAGGACAATAAGATTATAGAGTATAGCAAACGAACGCGCCCTCTAATCGACTCGGCAGAGCCATCGCGAACAACTCGCCGTCGCTGGACAGATCGTGCTGGGGCCATGCTGGCAAGTTGCCCTGTCCTGGTGCACGGCGGCTTGTGCTGCGCCTGTCTGTCCAGCAATAGCACCCCCGCTTCAAGGTGTCGGGTGCTGCTGCAACCAGAACATCATTGACTGATCTCAATTGAGCCAGACAGCCGTTCGAAGCTCTGACCCCTGACCCTGACCCCTGACCCACCCCTGTCCCAGCGGGCCCGCAGTGAAGAGCTGCTGTATGCAGTGAGGCGCTCTTTCCAAGTTTTAACGGTGAATGCACTGCAACCACTGGGCACACATTTTCTCCCCCTTCTTTCTGGCCTCCACACAACATCCGCGACCGGCCAGGCTGTCGCACCATCACGCACGTCAGGAATACCTCCCACCTACGCAATCAGCAGCTGATCCCGGTCTCAGCTTCCTTCTCCCACCCTTTGTTACCGTCTCCGGTTTGCCGAATGCCGGTCAGCCGGCGCCCTGGCCGTGCTCGTGCTCGTCCGGCGGCAGTCATCGCATCCAAGACCCAAGCCTCGTGGGCCTGAACAGGCCTGTGTCAGTGTTTTAGGCGCCCTATCCCTCGGCGGGCCCGGCACGGAGGCGCTGACGCGAGGGCCACCCGCTGCTCAGAGCACAAAAAAAAGGCACACGGCAGCTTCCTTGCTGCCAGTGCCACCCAAGCAAGCATCCCCCCCTACCACCCCCGACGTCCGCCATCCGGTCGGCGCACCCACCTCATTACAGCAGCATCCGGCCTGGTCCCCTCCTCATCCACGGCCCCATCGTCGATGCAGGCCCCATAACTACAGCCGCATCACCCACTCCCACTCGGTCGTGTCTGGGCAGGCAGGCTGGCCTCTTGCTCAGACGCTCGGCTTCTGATCTCCTCCACCCCATCCCCGGTCCGACATCCTGGTATATACCGGCTGGCCTGCCCAGCCCAGCGGTATTGCTGTGAGGGTGCTGTTCCTGTCCTTCCACGTTATCCCTCGTTTCTTTCTTTCTTTCCACCCTCCCTCCATCCGGCCGCCTTCCTTCCGGCCAACCTAAACAAGGTCACCCTCTTTGCGCGGAAAGCATTGAAGTACCATACATGAACCCGGGCGTCTCTCCTCGCCTTGGGACCCTATCAGACGCGGTTGCTTGGATCCACGGGACGGATTTGCGGCATGGCAGTTTCAACGCCTGCATAGTGCAATATCGAGCCGCCTCTTCGCGCGGCCACACCGCCCACCCTCGCACGTCCCGACGATGGGCAACGTACACTCGGCTGAGGCTCCCAGGAGAGTCACTCCCGCGTCGAATAAGCTGGTCAAGGCCCGGATGGCCACCGCAGCCGCAGCCGCCCTGGCGAGCGCCAATGCCCGTCAGCAGAGCCGCGACGACGCGCTCCCCTCCTCTCCCGGTGCGGCAGGCGAGCGCCGCTTCTCCTTCTCTCACCCGTTCGGCTTACCGCCAGTCTCGCCTTCGGTCCCGTTCCCTGCTCTCGACGTCGACCTCCCGCTTCAGCCTGATCCGCTCGACGACGACCCCGACAACGCAAAAGCCTCGATGGTCGCCAAACCGGTCAAGAAGGAAAGAAGTCTGCGCAGGATTTTTCGGTCGAGATCGTCCTCCAGAACGCAGTCAAAGTGTCGGGGGAGTCCAGAGAGGAGGAATACCACCACTGCGGCGGATTTACCGCCCCTGCCACCTCTCGAAGGCCAAGGTGTTGCGCCACCCACGAGGCGCAACTCCATGCTGGGAGCCAGTGACGCTGTGTACCACGATCGGTCGACTAGGGAGAGGTTCGCTTGCCCCTGAACACTGGAGACACTTCTCTGTGTGCTCATAGCGTTGGTGTGTTTTTTTTTTGGTGCTCCTGTGCTGACTACTTAAAAAAACAAAACAAAAAAACCACAGCTGGAACATTGCGGATTCTCGCGTCTCGTGGAACTACAATCTCACATCCTACGAAGCCAAACGTCTACTCAACCTCGTACAAGGCGACACCACGGGTATACAGGATGAGATCTCGGCGGCAGCTACGGAGAATAAGTTCTCGGTGGTTTCCGAGGTGACATGGAAGAGCTCACACCCGCCCCTCGCCGAGAGCACGGTCGGAGCGGCCATCAGCCGAGCCAACTCGGATCTGTCTCTGTGCACGCCAGTTCGAAGGCGCTCCATCATCCAGACGCCCGGCCTGGCCACTCGAAGGAGCGCCAGCAAAGGGCCCCCGCTCAGCAGCCAGCGATACAGCCATCCTCCCACCCCGAATCTGTCGCGACAGTGTTCGTTTGACTCGGTCGGCAGTCGCGCGCTGTCGATGCCACCTCTGCCGCCGCGGATGAAGATTCCTGATGAGATTCGAGGGCCCGTCACACCCTGCGAAGGGGACTACCAGACCATCGGCGCCTTCAAGCTCGGGACGCTGCGGATTGTAAACGGCAATGCTAGTCCTGGCGCCGTGAGTCCAGAGCCGGACGAGAAACGGCGGGTCAAGCAGCCAGATGTACCGTCACCTACCCGCAAGGAGTCGAGCTACTTTACGCCGGCGCCTTCCGTCGGGTCTCAGCGGGCTCGAACAGGGATCCGGCGGGATGTAGACTTGACAATTCGGACTGACGCGCCAATTTCCCCGCCAAACGCCCCTACGGTTGTTATTCACACGGGCCGACTTCGGCGCAGCCCCACGGCGACGGTGGTCAAGTCGCCTGTGGCTGCATCCTCTTTGTCCCCTTCTCTGCTGCAGGTCAGGAGCTCGGAGGGAGAAAAAGGGGCTAGTGGGCAGTCCCTGAGCCAAATTCAGTCTAGCGCTTTCTCCATGGCGGGCGGCTCTCCCTACAGCCCGCTGGTGACGACGTCGAAAGCCAATGAGCTGGAGGACAACCTGTTTGATGACGACGCGCAGCCCGAGTACGCGACCCCTGAGATCCTCGACCTGCGGCTAGATCCCCACGCCAAATCGGAGCCCACAGCCGTGTCTCTGAACGCGGCGAGGCAAGGCGCTCTGGCCGACGACGGGTCTGGGTCGATCAACCCGACTGCGGAGCTATCGCACAAGCCGCTTACTAAGACGGACTCGGGATACTGCTCAAACGTCTCGCTGCGCTCGCTGAGGTCTTCGTCTAGACCGCCGCTCCCCGACGGCGATGTGTCGTGGGGATCCAGCGAAGGAAGGCGCACATCTCTCAGCAGCCCGCTCGGAAACGGTTCTTCGGAGGACCAGAGGCCGTCCGGTATCATGTTTCCGTCTGCTCCCCGGAGAGAGCCACCGCCGCCACCTCCGCCCAAGGACTTTCCAAACTCCTCGCCAGCGGGCGTGTCGGGTACTCAAACTGTGTCGCAACCGCCTACGCTTGACGGCAAGTCCCGTGCCGGAGCTAATACAACCCTAGACAAGGCTACGAGGAGGGCCAGCGCGTCTGCCGCCACCGCTAGAACGCGGGCTGTTGCATCCCGGTCATCACCAGACTTGGCCGTTATCTCACCCAGCAGCATCGGTTCGGCTGGGTCGGCTTCCAAGTTGAGCAGTGGCAGCGGTAGCGGCGGCTCACAAAAGGGAGGAAGATTTCACCGGCTGCTGAACCGTGGAAGCTCGGGCCGGTCCCAGGACGCTTCGCCTCCACAGGCAATGCACGTGTCCAAGCGTGCCAGCTCTGCGTCGGCCAGCCGTGAGGGACACCGCAAGCTGAAAACACACTCTGGGCAGTTTAAGACGAAAGCTAGGAAGCTGGATCTCAAGTCGCAGGCGAGCAAAGACACGCTCAAAACCATCATGAGCGTGGGCAGCATGGAGGCGCGTGCAGTCGAGGCTGCACAGAATGGGGAAACGACGCTCGACTCGCCCGGCAAGAACCGAAGGCACACTTCTTACACGCCTTCTGCCCTCGGTCAAGTTGCCTCGGCCGACGGTGATGAGCAGACGCCGACAAAGCCGAGCCGCAGCCTGAGCATCCCCCGGAAGCCTCTTCCTGTGCCGAAGGACAGCAACACAACAGCTGTCGACACAGCCCCCGCCTATTTGGCGCCAACCGGCAAGAGCATTGCTCGCAGCAGTTCTAGATCGCCCGTCATGATCACGCGTAGCCCGTCCAAGATATTCGACAAGGACTACAGGGACGAGCTGCACTTCTCGCCGACCGTGACGGAAATCAGCATCATCAGCCCAGTAGCAGTTCCTCCGCCTACCGAGGACGACCAGCCACTGCCACCCAGTCCTGCGGCGCCAGAGCCCGTGTCACGGAAGAGGGTCGGTGCGACGCCGCCACCTGTGAGCATGAGAACGCGCAATCAAGGCAGCCTCAGGGTGCCTGCGCCTCTGCGACTAAAGTCTACATCTCCGACGCGCGCGCAATCCCTGGTGCTGCCCCGAACGGCCGGCCAGGAGCAACATGTCGGCCACGAATCTGTGCGTCGCCAAGATGTCCTGCAGGTGCTTACGGTGGCGTCGGGGGATGTGCTCCAGGCGCCACTATCGGCTCCGATGCAGCCACGCAGGTCGATGACTTTGGAGGTGAAGCGGTCGCCGTCCTTTTCTCGAGTTCCAGATTGGCAGGTCAGGACGGATCATGATACTTCCCGGCGCTCATCTCTGGATGTGCGCCCAGGGGACCCTTTCCAAGCACTGGAGATGGTGGCGGCGGAACAGGGCCACAAAATCCGAAGGCCTTCTAGCGCGCAGCCGGCGGCGCATGTGGTCGCGCAGGGGCAGGTGCCGCAACTGCGTCACCGGGCCAGCTACGACGATCGCACTCGGCGGCATATGTCGTATCTCCCACCACAACAGCAGCAGCAGCAGCGCCCAGCTATGCCGTCGACGGATCCTCGGTGGTACCGCCAGTTAAGCGATGCATATGGGCAGCCGCAGCAGTACCGCTCCTGGCAAGCGCCGCAGCAGCAACAGCAACAGCACCTGTGGGGGAGGCAGCAGCAGCAGCAGCAGCAACAGCAGTGGAACCAGTGGCATGAGCAGCAGAAGTGCTGGGACCAGCAGCAACAAGGGACCCATTCGCGTCCATATGCGACTCGCGGCGGCCATGGGCGCAACAACAGCCTAGGCTCGTCGGACGGTCAGGGACAGTCTGGCGCGCCCTACCGCGTCCTCCACAGCTACAACTCGCCTGCGTACCGACACGCGCCCATCTGGGGATGAGAGAGCACCGGTTGCCGGCCACCCTCTCTGACTCTCAGTCTCGGTTGCCATGAAGTGCATACGCTCCATTTACTTATTTTCTCGACACTCATTGATTCTCTTATTCCGCCTAGTCACGTACACCGTCAGTGGCTTCAACTGCTACGGCCTACGGCATCTGGAGGCGTCCCGAAATACAGGGCGGGCCTCTTATTTCCTTTGTGTTTTTTCTACTTCTTTTCATATCGTCACACTTTGAACTTGCGTATTGATACCACTTGGAGCCTTGGTGGGCGATGTCTTTTTTCTTATCTCAGGCATCATGACATATATATACCCCTTCTGCAACATTGGACCATGTATTACAGATACACTGCAATATCTGGCGAGATTTGTGTGAAACGAACTCGCAGAGCTGGCTTTTTGTCCTTTTTCGTCTGTGGCGTATTTGAAAGCTACCCTGTCATTTCTGAGTTTCTTGGACATGGGTTCTGTTTTTTTTTCTTTTTGTTTACAAGCGTGACATTTCTCTCTTTGATCATTCTCTGTTAAACAACGGACACCTAGCGAACAAACACGGCAGAAAAGGCAATACCCAATTGACGGCATTATTTTTGAGCAAGGTTCCGAGACAGGCGTGAGGACATGGTGCGGCAGCCGGAGACAAAAGGCTACAGTAGTCCATCAGACTAGGATGTAACCACGACTGTAGGGACGCAAGATGGCGCCTGATGTCGAGTGTTTTACCAAAGGGTTGCATGGTATAGCGAGCCAGTAGACTTCTAGTTCACGTGAGGCCGTTGGGCTCGGCAGCATCGGGTGGTGGGTGTTATCGGATCTTGGGTTTGCGAGGAACGGAGATACGGCAGCCTGAGACATAAAGTTCGCTGTGGCAGGAAGAACAGGGATGGAGCGGATAGAAGCGGGCAGGCGGACATGCAAAGCATGAAACCTACACGACGCCTCTGCAGAATACATACCCAACCAAGACAGAAAATGGCGGTGGAGAATAAAGCGGGCAGATAAGAGCCCAGCCTCCCAGTTTTGTTTGTATTGGATTCACATATACCATAGCCGAGCTTGACGCACGAGGGGAGGGAGACTTGGCAGCGGGATGGGCATCTGGTGACCCCTGTCAGAACACACAGCCTGACCGATCAGCGGGCGCAGGGCGGAGCGGTCGAATGACGGGCGGGCGGAGGAGGTCGGCGGGCAGTGTTTGGGTTGGAGCAGGGATGGCCAGGTTTGCCACCTCAGGAAGAGGGAAAAAAAGAAGAAAAACAAACAAAACAAGACAAAAAAACCGTCGGTTCTCCCTCGCTTTCTCACGAGATCTTGTGCCGCCCCGTGCCCCTCGGTTTCCCGTCGTTCGCCTTTCCACGTGCGCCCAACGACCGTGGAGGGGTTCGCGGCGAAACGACAGAGAAAACAAGGTAAAAAATAACAACCGCCTGTCCTGCGAAATCAGCACGTCGAATCAAGCAGCCAGCCAATCGTGTACCTACGGCTCACGCCCTCACAAACCAAAAAAAAAAAAACACGAGGCCGTCCGTAACCCTACTGTAAAAAGAAAAATGGCACACCACCTCTTTGCGCGCCGGGCAGAGCCGCCGCATTCGACGTCAACACACCACCACAATCACGTCCAGCAGCCGAGCCGGCTGTTGTCCCTGACGCCGCCCCCGACGACTACGGCGCACAAGCGGTCGGCGCAGCACCGCGTCCTGCAGCGGCGGAGCAGACCACGGGGGGTGTTTATTCCAGTCGTCCTTGCAGGGAAATGACCTACGAGAAATCTTGAGGGTGCCCCCCATCCAAGCTGTTGAGTTCGTAAGTGTCTAGCCGGGGTAAGGTCATTAGCGGCGAAATCATACAGTTAGTAAGACGTCGGGAATGATTTCTGCATTTGTGCCAGCATCAGCGACAGCAACACGGCATGGCACCACCACCGCCACCGCCGCCGCCAGCCACATCCGGACTCGGCAGAAGCGGCAGCGGCGGCGGCGCCATGCGCAGGAGGGTCGTCGACCGCCTCATTGCCCTGTATCGCCGCGAGAGGTGATGTGATTATGACTGTACTCTCCTGCTTGGCCGCCCACCATGTCATTTCTCCTGCTTCCTTTGCTCTTGTGTGATTTGTGCTCCTTTCTTTCGCTCATGGCTGCTTTTTCTGCTCAAACCTTCACCACATCATGGCATAGCATGGCATTAGTTTCATTGCTGCATTTCTTCTTTGCGAAAGAGGCACCGTGATATCATCTCACATCTCGGTCTTCCAAATGCACCAGCATGTCAAGAACAGCATCGCAAAACTATTTGATCCATTATCGTCGTAAAATCGTTACATATATCCGGCAAATCGTTGATCAGACCACACAAACCCAAATGCTGCCAAGTAACGTGCTTTGCTGCCGCCTTTAGCTTCGTCATGTCTAAATCGGATATAAAAAAGAGGACGACCAAACGAACCCGCGATATGTCGAAAAAGCAAGCAGAAAGCAAAACAAGTAAACAGCGAATGGACGCGAAAAATTGGGGGAGGATCAAGGTGAAAATGAAATGAGACAAAAAAGAAAACGAGAGGGGAAAGGGGTAGTCCAAAAATCAATCATAAATCTCGACGCGTCAACCTCCTATCCAACCAATACTCGGTATGATGTTCCCTCGCTTATGACATGGGGAAAGAGAAAAAGACATTCTTGTGCTCCATGACAAGACCGTAAACGTAAAATAGAGGCGGATTAAGCCGCAAAGGTGCTCAGGCTTTTCCCCTGTTCCATGTTCCTGAGCAGCTCTCTCTTGCCATCTAGTTGAGATAGCCGCGCACCGGAGGGCGGTCGTAGACGACCTCGCGGTCCACTCCGACGATCAGCTCACGGTCGTAGTCGTACTTGCTGCTACGGCGTTGCTGGCGGCTTTCACGCTCGTACTCCATCTCGCGAAGGTGGCGCCTGCGGTGGCGGCGTATGTCATCCGAGAGCTGAACGAGCTGGAGCACGTCATCCTGTCATGGAGGGAATGATGCGCCGGTCAGCAATCTGATCTAAAGGCCGAGGTGGGTGTGCGCAAGGCTCCAGGAAGCAGAGAGAATGAAAACTCACATATTGCAGGTACTGCATGATGTAAAAGAACGGGCCCCTCTCCTCGTAGTCGTACCCCATATCCTCGATGGCCTCGCGGATGACGAGGTCCTTGGTGATCTCGGTCCACATGTCGTCCGTCTTGGGACGCCTGGGGGTTCTTCCCCGCGTCGTCTTCTCGATCTCGATCTCGTGGTTCTTGTCGATGACCGAGACGTTGACCCGGTTGTTTGTCTCGACGACACGCTCGCGTTCGCGTTCGCGAGGGCGCTCGCTGATCACCGTGGTCGTGTTGGACGACACGCTTGACTCGTTGTCGCGCTCAGGGACGAAGCGGGACCTCCGCACGCCGCTGTACCGCTCCCACGTCACGTCGGCCGCGCCGCCGCCCGCGCCCTCCATGCGGACACG
>GL876967.1:1664538-1675487 GCA_000193285.1 Magnaporthiopsis poae ATCC 64411
CGGACACGCTCAGTGCCCGGCGGCACGTCGACAATGGTCCAGTCGCGCGTGGCCCCACCGTAGGCTTCGCCATTGCGGCCCCGCGCGTCGATGCGAGACGTGATGCGCTCGGCCTCGTCACGGTAACTAGGAGGCACGGCGCTGTGAGCGCGGCGGTGGCCGTGGTGCGTGTGCTCGGCCGTGACGCTTGTGGATCGGTGACGCTCATCGATGTCGACACGCAGCTTGTGCCGGTCGAGATCGTCATAAGTACGCCGAGCCGGCGTCTCGGGGGACGGGGAGCGTCTCTTGGCCACAACGAGAGCACCTCTATCGCGCGAAACGGAGCGGCGGCGGATGCTGACATCCACCTCGCTGCGGCCCCGTGTGCGCGTGATGTCAATGTCGGTGTCACGTGTGACCTCCACCTCACGCGTCTTGAGAATCGGCCGCGGAGGCGCGGGCGAAGGAGGCGGCGGAGGATGAGCCTGTATGACGCCTATATAGTGGTACAGAGGTATGATTAGGGGAGACTGTTCATTTATCCGACACACAAGAACCAAAAAAAAAGAAGACGGTTGGAAATCAGGTGGGAGGGTTAAATGTGCATACCATGGTCGATGTTCCTGTAGTGCGTGATAACCTCCCTCTCGATCGTCGGCCCGCGGATCACCTCGGGAACGACAACGGGCGCGGGAGGCGGGGGCGAGGGGCTAGGGCTGGGGATTCGCTCCCTGGAGCGCGAACGCTCAATGATGCGAATGCGTTCGCGCTCTCGCGAGGGCGACCTCCCACGAGAGGGGTGAGGCGACGGCGACCTCCTCCTCTCGAACTGCCGAATTTCGACACGCTCGCGGCGCGGCGGCTCCGACACCACGGAGGGGCTCGGGCTCCGGCGGCGGACGTAATGAGTGCGCTCTTCGAAGCGGACCTGGCTGGGCGAGCGGGGTCGGGGCCGGGACACGGTCTCGATCTCACGCTGGCGCAGGACCATGGCGCCCGACGTGTCGGCAGGAGCGGCGCTGGACGGGCCACGGCGCTCATCCCTCATGAAATGGGGAAGCCGTGAGTCGTCATCACGCTCGCGCTCGCGCTCACGGACCTGGATTCGGCTGCGGCCCGAGCCTTCCTCTCTCCTGACCTCCTCGAAGCGCTCATAGACACCCGCTTCTGAGCCACCACCACGTCGGGGCGGAGCACCCGACCCGGTGGTGTAAAAGGTGTCGCGGTCATCGTAGTAATCCCTCCGGTCGGCCATGATGGGCTAAAGGGGCGGACAGAGCGCGCACGCTTCTGCTTTATGTTTTTTTCTTTCTCTTCTGTCGTCTTGTCTTGTTGTTGATCTGATCTACGCCCTGTGCGAGCCTCTTTCTTGACGTCGACGTCCGAAGGTGCTCAAGTCGCTAAAAGCAAGCGTGAAGCCCGCTTCTTGTCGTTTGTGCGCACGGCGCTTGAGCTGAGTTGAGTTTGTTGTCTACCAGACCAGACGGCGTCCGTTTCTTTTGGAGCGGTCTGGCTGGCACGAGTCCGTCTTCTTGTGGTGGCGGAAGCAGGCCGAAACTGGGGGCCTGGTTTTGATTGCGGGGTTCGGGTAGCGAGACCAGACAAGTCCTCGTCTGTGCTCTCTGGGTCTGGCGTTGGCCTGAGACGATCCACAAAAAGGGGTTTGGGTATCGTTGGGCAGGGGAGAAACAAAAAGGTTCTTCCTCCTCGGAGCGGGCCGGGAACGCGTGTTCGAAATAAAATAGATGGAGGAGAAGCTGTTTCTAGGTGGCCGTGACACTCGAGGAAGTAAGGGAGAGGGGAAGAGTTGCACGAAACGACGTGCGGAGAGCAGGGGAAGGGTGGGTTATGAAGCAGCCCAGAAGGAGGAGCAGCAAGCAGCCAACGGCGTTAGTCTATTGTATCGTTGGGCGGGCGTCGGGTTGCGGAGTCTTTCTGATCGGCGCCAAACAGCAGGCAGCCCAACCAGAAGCTGCAGGTGCAGTGAGAGGATTGGGTGGCCGTGCTGGAACCGCCTAGAAAGGGGGGAAAGTGAGGGGCGCAGCGGGTAGGGCAGCGCGCGTGTGTGGTGGATTTGCGAAGGCAGGCTGGGGGCAGGCTGCTAATGAAAGAAGAAAAGCACTCAAGAGCCCTGCCGACCCTGGGCTTGGGTAGGAGGAGGACACGACGGACGAGGGCGATGACGACGGGGTTCTTTTGGTAGCAGAAGAGGTCAAAGAGGGCAAAAGGGGTGCTCAGGGTCTAACGCTGGTGCGCCGTGCCCTTTATTTTGGTCGTTTGGTCCTTTCACCAGCAGACCAGCTCGGTCGGTTCCATGGATGGGCCGTCCTCTTTTTTTTTCCCCTTTTTCTCTTGCAGCAAGGCTTTTTGGGCGCCAACCAGGATGAGGGCGGGCGACGGACATGAATCGTCATCCAAACCGGTCCCGCGGCAGAATGGAGGGGCTGGGTCGGAAAAAGCTGGGTCCAAGGGGACAGGGATGTCGCTGGGCTTTCTCGTTCGGTGGCAGATGGCAGCCTGCCTGGGCAGGCGCCGGGAGCGGGAAACCAGGGCAGGAAGGAAGCGGCAGCCGGGGGGGGTGGGCACACACACCTCACCTGGCTGGCGAGCTTGCTGATGATGGCACCAAGCACGAGGCCCGCCCCACACTTGACAGCCGTCTGAGACGGACGGGGAAATCAGGAAAAAAAAAAATCTGGCTTCTTCTTCTTTTTCTTTTCTATCCGGATGGTTTCGCCGGGCCGTGTTGTTGCCCGTTGCGACGAACTGCTGCCCTACCGGCAGTTGGCTTAGGAAGCGAAAAAAAAAAAATACCTAGTCCACGCACCAGCATCTACGGCTGCCTGAGCGGTTCGCACAGACAAAAAACGCTCAAATGTGACGACTCTGACTGAGTGAGGCCGTCTCTCAGGCGCCCGGTCAGGCGTCACGGCAAATTGATCCCACGCACGATTGCATGTGTTCAGCTGCCCTGCCCTCCTGCCTTGCCTCGCCTGCCTGGCTTGTCTGCCCCTCCATCTCATGCCACCCGCCAACGGGATTGGGTGTCGAGGGGCACGACTCGATGGCCCACCGGATAGGAGAGCCCATCAGGCGAGGAGGGCGGAACGTCCGTGCCCTTTTGCTAGAAGCCCCAGCCCAGCTTCCGCCACGTCTCGGCCACTTCGGAGCCCACCCACTTTGCCGAGCATCACGTATGTGCTGTACATCCATGTGCCTTTCTGTATGTATTATTCTGATCCCCGCGTCCCATCTAAGTGCATGCATCGGAGAACCCTGGGCTGCAAGGTGCCATCCGAGATGAGGAAAAATAAAAACATCGCCGGTCTTTCTTTCTTTTGGATGCTAGTCGTTTCCATCGATTGTGCTTATTCCCCTCGCCGTCGTCGGGCCTTGATTTTTATTCTTTTCTGGCACAAATTTGCACTTGACGCCTACCTCGGGCAGCTGAATAGAGGGGGCGCTGACGCAATTGTGCAGCTCCTGCCAGCCAGTGCCAGCCCGTTTTGGACAAGGCAACCCGGGTCAAGGGGGAGCTTCCCAAGTTTTCCCGTTTGGCCCGAAGCTCATCCACTCCGTCGGCTAACCTTCTCTGCGCCGGATTCCTGCCCGGGAAATGCTGAATCTCGGGATCAGGGAAGGTGAGAGAATGAACGGTAATATCAGAGCCTTTCTTATAGCCTTGCGCCCACTCCCGATGCGACGGGCGAAGCTGCACCATTACGTCTGGGCCCAGAGAAAACACGCGGTATTTTTTGTGCTCTTTCCCTGCCAATTGCCCTGCCCACCTAAGCCAGGGCTGACGTAGTCTCACATGCATGCAGCCCAGACGGGGAGCCCGGAGGGCAGTTTCGGGGTGGAAACGAGATGTCGGTAGACAACAGAAGAGATGTAAAGTCGATTATCAAGACATTATGACATTATTGGAAAATCAAGGCGCAAAAGTTTTGTGGTATAGCCTCAAACCCCCGCAGAAACTGACAGCAGAAAAAAAGTACAGTACAGACCAGCAAAGCCTTCCTTACCCAAGCTAGCTAGCAAACACGTGGCAGGGATAACCCGGGCCTTCAGGTGCATCCCCCTGAACGATACGATACGATACGATCATGGCTTGGGAAGCACTGCTTTTGTCCGATCAGCATTTGCATCGACTAAATTTGCTTGCAGTAAAATATGCACTGCAGCAGATGGACGTGGCCGCGGAGGGTGTGACTGGTCTTTCTATGGCTATAGGCAATTGTGGACCGAGCTCTTCGCTACTTCCCGCCGCTCTGCATTACCAGATTGAGGCGGTTTCCCTGAACGCCCCCGGCAGATACGTTGACTTGGGTGGCCCATGATGCATTAGCGCCTGGCTCTCGGGACCAGCCGCGGCCGCCCCGTGGCCGTCCATCTCGAGCGTCGGCCTCTGCTCGGGCAGCTCGTGCGTCGTGTACCGCGGGTCCGCCAGCTCGTGCGTGGAAGCGACCGCGTGCAGCTCTTGCGGCGGCGGCGGCGGCGGGCTGCCCGCGCCGCCCAGCGACTTCTTGTCGTAGCCGGCCCACACACTGGCGGTGCCGTCCGAGAAGGGTGTCGTGGTCTGTGGCGGCGGCGAGCCGGCGTTGCCGTAGGAGTAGTAGTATTGCTGCTGCTGCTGCTGCGCCGCGAGCGCCGCCTCCTGCTGTCGCTTCTCGTCCTCGGCCTGCGCCATGGCCTCAGCCTCAGCCTCGGCCTGCTTCTTCTTCTTGTGCCTCATGATCAAGACGACGAGGACGACGCCCATGATCGCCAGCACGCCAACGGCAACGCCCGCACCGATCCCAGCCTTAGCGCCGAGGGATAGTCCGGAACCGCCGCCGCTGGGTTGGTCCGACGCGCCCGAGGCCGGGCCGGGGTTGGGGTCGGCGGGCTTGCCGTTCGGATCCGGGAGCGGCGTCGACGCGTTTGGCGACACGACGGGCAGGGCCATGGCCGGCTTCCAGAGGCCGTCGGTGTCGAACTTGATCTCGGTCAGCGTTTTGTTGACGGTGTAGTAGATGCGCACGGCCGAGCTGGCCTGGTCCGACGCAAGAGCGAACTCGGCGTTCGGCTCGTCGGCGAGCGGCCACACGCTGGTCGACAGGTTCGTGTTCATGAGCCGCCAGACCCAGTTGATGTTGCCGACCTGGTGCAGCGCGCGGTCGCTTCCGATGTAGAAGATGCTGCGGGTCGAGGACTTGTCGACGGCAATGTCCATAGACTTGGGGTTGCCCGTCCAGCTCGCGAGCGAGAAGTTCGTGGACGCTTGCGCATCCAGCGTGATGTTGGCCATGTTGGTGAGGTTCGTATTGGCCGTCACGTTGGTCCCCAGGGCCAGCGGGCGTGGCGTGGTCGCTGTCGGTTGTTGTGAGAAGCTGCGTCAGCGTTTGGCCGTCGAACATTGCTCTCGTCTTTCCCGTCCTTTCACCCGTTCCGCTTACCTAGCCAGTATTTGCCATCCGAGTTGATGCGCGCCACTCCCATGTTGTCGCTGTCCCTGGGGTAGACCACCGAGATGTTGCGGACCGAGTTGAACTGGGCTCCCAGAGCAAAGCCCGAGGTGGTATCCCGCGACACGACGCCGCCATAATAGAAAGTGTTTGCGTCGGGGTCGTACCCAATGACCTGAATAGTCTTGTTGGTGTCGTGATAGTAGATGCGGTACCCTTCCTTGGCATTGAGGAGGACAGAAGTAAGTCCTGTAGTGTTGTGAACCGCCGGTTTGTCGTCGGATATAATGCGGTCGTTTATTTTGTTGAGCTTGCCCGTCTTCATATTGCACTCTTGGTACGTGTTTATAATATCACCGTCCTTGCTCTGGTAGAAAATGGAGGCCTGTGGAGGGAGGCGTGTAAGAGAGAGGAACCGCCACCAATGCCCTTGAAACAAGACAAAACTCCCCATCCGTGCCGCCACCGGTAACCTACCACCGTCTTTTGGTTATCCCACCAGCCCTTTCCGGTTATCGCGGTGCCGTTCCGCGGCTCGAAGGCAAGCGACAGGGTATTCGGGTTGTCGACTGGGAACACAGGCGTGCCGGTACTGTTGCAGAAGCTGTACATGATGGCGCCCGTCGTCTCGTTTTGGCGTATAACCTGGGGACCAAGCGTGGTCAACCAGGCCGCCATGCTGGCCGAGCACGACTGTACGGCCAAGGAGAGGAGGAGAATGGAAGACGGGAGCGCCCCGGAAGGGCGCCCGGCGAGGGGAATCATCTCGACGAAGAACCCCGAGGTCGGCGCCCCAGCTCGTCAGGAGTGTATAGTAATACCTCTTGGGCCACTGGAGAGAGAGAGAGAAGAGAGAGAGAGGAAACAGGCCAAGCGCGCCTTACAACGCCGTCAAGGAAACGATAGGCAAGATGTGTCGGCCAGCTCGGCGAGGGCGGCGAGGACGACGAGATAACTAGACAGTAGCGGCGCACCGGAGATGGGATGGAAGGAAGGAAAGAAGGGTTTAGAAAAGAGAAAACGGGGCGAAGAAAAGCGGCTAGCCTCGCGTGCGCAAGGGCCGCATGATGGGGCGGCACAGCAGAAAAAAAAAAAAAAAAGTGGTGTTGAGGGGTGGGAAGATGATGGCTTTGGTGCGATATGCGAGCAGCCGATCGTTGATAGGCGGGCAGACAGGGGTTAGTCTCTCCCCCCGCAAGAGGTAAGCAGGGGGAGATGAGAAGAGAACAAGGGCTCTTGGCATCGTATAAGGTAGTCCAGTGGATGGACGTCCTCGGCGAGCAGCTGAAAAAGCGGCGGCCCCCACCCCCCCGAGTTCACATCGACGGGTTGTCGGTTCATCGTCCCTCCGGATCAGCGGCAGCACAGAGGGCAACACCAAAAGGATCAAGGATCGCTGCTTGCGGTGATGCTCATGCAGTCCGCCGCAGATCACATTGAAGCACAAAATCCCGCAACGTGGACAGACAGACACTTGACAAGCAGATGGTGTGCGTGTTGATGAAGGGCGACGAAAAAAGAAATCCAAACTATAGGTGTAGGACCTGCGTCAGCAACCAGCATGGCCTCGATCGTGGGGTGTGGGCTGAGCTGAAAGGAACTGAATGAGGTGACCGTGAAAAAGCTGGGTGGTCCGGATCTCTAAGCCTTGTCCGGACTGCAGGGATCGTCAGCCCCGGATAGCGCAAATAGCAGACGGGTGGGCCCGTGCCGATTCGATAGTGTTTTGCTTGCCTCTGAGTGGTTCGTTCGTAAAGATCGGGTCCAGCAGGTGCGAACAAGCGCCACCGCTGGCAGGGGCCTGCTTCCCATCAATTTCCCGCCTCGCTTGCTTGCAGAGACGGCCTCGGACCCGAGACGCACCGCTTTTGCACTCGACACTGTTCTGGCCGGTCGGCAAAGAGATAATCTCAATCAGCAGTGACAAGACACTCGTGCGAGATTGGACTTTTTAGTTTTGTGTCGTGAAGAGCCGCGCTAATTAAGCAAGTTTAAGCCAAGTTTTAGGCAGGGTACAAAAGGTAGCTGTAAATCGTCGAAATACGCTGCTGCCTATTCCAGACCCCGCTTCACATCCTTGGCCCGCAGACCCTCCAGGGTCACCTCAGGTTTCTCGTAAGAGGGCCTTCCGCCCAGTATGTCCACGATGTCCTTCAGAGGCGCCCAGTAGGCGTTCTTGGACCGCCTGTTCTGCCAGTCCGTCTCGTTGGCCTCGATCTCCTCGATCGGCCGCATCGACACCTGCGATCCCGTGATGCTGATGACCCCCGAGCTCATTGGGTCCGCCTTGACTTTCTCCGGCGCGCCTTTGCCGTAGCTCTCGAGATGCTCGATGCACTTGATAGCCAGCCGGACCGCACGGCAGCGGTCCATGGGCGACGGCGTGTCTCCCTGCGCCCAGTGGCGGGGTGTGATGTCGCGCGACTCGAATCGCCCGTGCGCCTCCTCGCGGATGAGGTCTCCGATGACCTGTGCCGTGTACACCTTGCTTGCCTTCTCCGCCACCAGGATGAGCCGCCCGGCCCGTGACCGGCCCTTGTCCTTGGCGAAGACAGCCTTGAGGTGCTTGATGTCCGAGTCCAGCATGCTCATGCTGATGCCCTCCTCGGGCGTGTACACGGCGCTCGCGCCGCAGCTCAGTCCTGCCAGCGTGGCCACGTATCCGCACCGCCCGCCCTGCGTCTCCACCACGAAAACCCGGCGCCTGGTCGACGCCGCCGACTGCTTGATGGTGTCGCAGAACTGCACAAGCGCGTTCAGACAGGTATCTGAGCCCAGCGAGTATTCCGTCCCGGGCACGTTGTTCGACACGGTCGCCGGGAGCAGTGCATAGGGTATGCAGAGCGAAGGATACTTCCCCCTCGCCTGGCGGAGCTCCGACACGGCCCGGAAGGCCTCGAAGCCGCCGACGATGAACATGGCGTCGAGCTTATACTTGCCGATCAGGTTCGCGATGTGCTCCATGCCGGACTCGCTAGGCAACTCGCGGTTGGTTCCAATCTCTGAGCCGCCAAGCGTGCCCCATTTGTCGACCTGGAACCAGTCGAAGCCCTTCACAGAGCCCTCGTAGTTGCCCTTGTCGTCGACATCGCCGTGATGTCTGGCGAACCCCGCAAAACCGTTCTCAATCTTGACAGCTTCGTGGCCGCGCGACATGCAGTAGGCAACGCCGGCCCTCACGGCCGCGTTCATGCCACCAGCTGGGGCTCCAACGTTGATGAAGCCGATTCTCATTTGCTGTTCGACGTACGTGAGGTTAGTAATGCATCCGGGGGACACTAGGTAGTTTGTTGCCAACAGGTAATGACAAGGAATAAGAGGAGGGAGGCTCGACTTGCCTTCTCTTTGGGCAAGAGCAGGCTCTTGTCAAGATTGACCGACGTCATCATCATGTACGACTTGTACTGTTCCGCGAACTCGACATCGCGAAGGGACAAGGCCAGATCAAAGTCCTGTGCCTTTATGGCGGCGGCGACCTTCTTCGTCTCCTGGACGGCCTCCATCAGATTCTTTCTGATGATTTGATTTTCGCTCATGGCGATGACGCAGGTCGGAGTCTCGGGGGTCGCCTCGAGAACGGCCCTGACGGCCTCGACACCCTGTAACGTTGCAAGCATGCGGTCGTATGCCACTGCTTTACCACCCCGTTGAAGGTGGCCCAAGACACTAGTGCGTGTATCCAGACCCAGGCCCTTTTCGTCAGCCAGCAGCTCATGGACCTCTTGGGCCGTGATTTTCCTGCCGTGGCGGTCGTGGGCGCCCTCGGCGATGATGACAATGGTCTTTTTGGTGCCGATCTCGCGATTCTTCTGGATGATGGCGCACATCTCCTCTTTCCAGTTGTCATCCCTGGGCTTTTCGGGGATGAAGACAAAGTCGGCGCCGGTGGCTATGGCGGCCATCAGCGCGAGCCAGCCGCAATGCCTGCCCATGACCTCAACCACGAAGGCGCGCTCGTGGGACTCGGCGGTGGAGTCGATCTTCTCGATGCACTCGCAGATGCTCATCAAGGCCGTGTAGCAGCCGATGGTGGCGTCGGTGCCCGACAGGTCGTTGTCGATGGAGCCGACGAGGCCGACAATGTTGAGGTGGCGGTACGGCTGAACCTGCTCGGCCGACAGGTCTCCCTTGGCAACAAGCTCTTCAAGAAGTGACGGCCACTCGGCGCGAAACTTGTCGGCACCCGTCAGTGAGCCGTCTCCGCCGCAGATGACGAGGGCGTCAATGCCGTTCAAGACCATGTTTTTGGCGGCAACGAGACGGCCCGGGCGCTCGTAGAAGGCCATGCACCGGGCCGTGAGGATCTGGGTGCCGGCGGTGGCAAGGTAGTTGCGGACGTCCTCCCAGCTCGTCTTCTTGATGTCGTCGCCACCGCGGACGAGACCCTCGTAGCCCCGGTAGACGCAGTAGGCGTCACAGCCCATGTGGATGGCCATCCTCACGACGGCCCTTACTGCGGCGTTCATTCCGGGGGCGTCACCCCCCGAGGTCATGACGGCGATCTTCTTTTTGTGCGAGTCCATGGTGGTGGTTGTTGGGTACTCGGATCAACGTTGTCGGAGGTCCAAGTCGAGGCCCGCCGATCCTCTGGGAGCGCTATTTAACGAGCATTCTCCACACACGTCCACCCTTTCGCAGTGGGGCTGTACACTTGAACCACCGCATCATGGAACTCGAAAGGAAAGAAAGTTTAATCGTTTTTGGAGTGGCTATAAGCTTTACTATTGGTTAAATCGATAAAAAGCTCGTGGGTTAGTGGGGATTCCCCATATATTTTGGAGGAGAGAGGATATTTCCTTCCTATTTCCTTTTCTTTTTATAAAAGCATTTGGGGGTCAGGTAAAGTAAGACAAATAAGAGTTTTATTTAGCCAGAGTTACTTTTTTTAGTGTATCGGTTTTTTTTCTGGGCTACGCGGCCTTTCGAGTTTATGGGTGCCTTTTTCAGAGTGACTGAAAGCTTTCCTATTGGCTTATTCTCAAAAAGGCTCGATCTTCTTCCTTCCTGGCTTTCCGGGGAAAGTATGACTTACGGAGGAAACGGGGTTGCGATCGTGCGTGGCAGAGGCCAGTCGGTTTTTCGTTGTGGACGACAGTCGGTGATTCCCGACACCTCTCCCTAACGAAACAGGTTCAGTTTATTTTTTTTTTTTTCGATTTTTTTTTTTCCGACCAGACTCGCGAGATGCAGTCAGACGAGGACGACCAGCTTGCTGCTGGCTTCGCACCGGCTCTCGAGCTGGGGGCCGGCGCTAGCGAGCAGTCCGTCGCCAACTCGGCTGGGCTCTTTGCCGGAGACTCTGGACGGACAACCAACCTGCCGCTATCAATAATCAGCATATTAGCGTCGCCTCTGGTTCGCTTGGAACCATTGTCAACAGCTCTGTTGCCAGCTCCAGGTCGGGCCCTGGGCCGGAAGCTCACGTCGACAGCCAGCCAGCCGCCAGCTCCCGGCCGGGAGCAAACACCGGCACCCAACCTGCCATCACCTCCGGACCGAGCGCGAGCACCGGCGGCCAGC
>GL876967.1:1677618-1705262 GCA_000193285.1 Magnaporthiopsis poae ATCC 64411
TCGTGGTTCTCGCTCAGGAGGCCCGGCCCGTCCTCGTCGAACATGTTCCTCGCCGTGACGGTCTGCGCCTCGTCCGAGAAGAGCAGCATCCTCCCGGAAAAGGTGGTGGAGAAGGGCCGGAACGAGATGGCCTTTGCCTGCCGGCTCACCGCCGCCGTCAGGGCCGGGCTGGTGATGACGTACTGCCTCGCGCCGGGTATGGGGAGGGTGTAGATATCAAGGCCGTACGTGTCCCTGGAGGGCAAGTACATCACATGTTTTCTCATTAGTGGGTGGCCTTGCTTCGCTGCTTTGGTAGTTCTACTCACTGAATCACCTGATAGTACTTCTTCCCGTGCCACAGCATGCCGACGATGTGCCCTATAACAGGGATCTTGGTCGGGGCCATGGGCGGTTCGCGGGGGTCGAGATGGACGCGGAGCGGGCGCGGCACCACGGCCACGAGCACGGCCAGCAGCAGCGACAGGCCGACCACGACGCCCTTTGCAGGGACCAAGGCATCCCGAAATGCGTCCATCACATCGGCACCGTCGAGAGATTAACCGGTTAGAAAAGAAAGGCGTGTGCGAGGTGACGTCTCGCCAGGTCTCGTCACCGCTTCACTTTTTTTTTTTTTTTTTATCGACGAGAAGCGAGGACCGCCGGAGCCTGAGGGGAGGCTAAGCCTATGATAGGGTAGCTTCAGCTACCAACAGCGAATACTCGGACTGTCCGATGCACCGCTGTGGAGTTGTCACAATTAGAACTGCGCAAACTCTAACAAATGGAAACCGTAACATCCAGAGGACTGACAGGCACGCATGCTGTTGATGGCACGCCCTAAATAGGCAGAGATTTTACGGGAAATTACGTGCGTGCAATCTTGACACTTGGTATATCACCTTGAATCCTTAGCCTGCATAAAACGTCGATCAATTCATTCATAAGCTCTCCCCTCAACGCCCAAAAGATTCCCAGTGGGATCAAATGTCTGGGGAATACTGAGGCCAATTCAGCTTCCCAATACTGAATTCCCCCAGTATTTCAAAGGTGAGGCATGTCCTATAATAGAATAGTACCCAAACCAAAAAGAAGGGATACCAAAATACTCCAGCATCCCGGCGTATGTCCGTGTAGTTACGCCTCCTTTTCTACCAGGGCGTTTCCATCAAGGGATACCAAGTTGCGCCTTTCCCGAGAGCGAGAGATTGAAGATCAATTGGCACAGAGTAACAAGATGGTCGTCAAGGTACCCAGACCACTTACGGCCAGAGCGCAGCTGGTCGGTTCGCGCTTTCTCTAACCCATACATGAGCGCCTCTTTTCAGGAACCAAGCCGACAGCCAGTCAAATGCCTTGCTAACCGCCTCACCACCAGATCGGCATGGGCTCGGATTGTACCTAGTAATCCAAGCCCTTGAAGATGCTGATGCACACTCCCTCGACCGTCTCTTTCCCGATTCCACCCTTGGCCTCCTCGACAGTCCACGTCCACGTCTGGGGCGTCATCTCTTCCCCGTCTCTCAACGGCGGCCACACGCCGTACACTCTCAGCTGTGGAGAGCCATACTCATCCGCGCCCGCCACCTCCCCGCTGCTCCCAACTAGATTGACCTCAAACCTGACAGACCTCCTGTCAGGCTCGACTGCCGAGACGGCTGTCCCGTCGATGGACTTGACAAAGTCGAGCCGCTGCTCCCCGTCGCCCTCGATCGACCCCGCGATAGAGAAGGCAAGCTGCTCGGCTTGGTCCGCCAGGAAGCGCGCCACCGCGCCCCTAACGTAGTGCGTAACCTCCCGGAAGTTGGGGTATGTTTCTGACGGTGGGTATACGAAGCGGAGGGTATTCTGCCGAGGCACCACCGGCCCGCTCGGCCCTAGAGGCACCTCCTCAAGCGGCGGGAGGAGTCTCGTTGAGTACATCGTGCAGAGGTGTGCGGAAAGCTGCGTCGTCCCTATCACCGAGAGGCGCACGGCCGGCGTGATGCTCAGTTGCAGCTGGAACTCGTGCGGGCTGAGAAACGTGTGGAGGAGAGCCTCGGATGATGATGTGTGACGAGATGATCCCGGCGACGCCGTCGACACGGGTGGTTCGACGAGCGTGAACGAGGCCGATAGGTAGCCCGCCGACTGTAGGACCCACGTAAGGTCCGATACGAATCGGGTTGTTCTTTCGAGAGAGCGCTCGTGCTCAAGGTAGGCGATCACGGGCCTGAGGAGGGCGTACGGCTGCCCGGCCCGGCTCTGCCTAGCCTGCGGCGGGCCCGGCTGCGACCGGACGCGCAGATTCAGCCGGTGGGCGTACGACAGAAGCAAGGGCAGGGCGCTGCTGATGGCTTCGGCGAGCACGTCGTCCGGGCCCGGTCCCCAGCCAAGCTCGTCTGGCGCCTCATCCGTCAGGTCGCACAGGTGGATGACGGCTTTCGTATGAGGGTCCAACTCGTAGCTGACGGCCCCCTCGGCAAGTCGGACGCCAAACGAGAGCAGAGTACGGCCTTCGCGGTTGATCTCGTACCACAGCTCCTGGTGGAAGATGGTATTCCGTGCTTCCATGACCCGGCTCTCCAGGGGTGCGTCCGGCGCCGGGACTTGGGGTAGCATGGATCTGCCCACAACCACGCCATCCCTCTCGATGGACACGCGAACTCTTTGCGGGTTCGCGACCCTCGCGGCGTCAAGGCTGACAGTGCCATCGTCGCTACGCCTCATGGGAGCCAGGCTGGTGTTCCGAAATGCGGGCGCAGCTATCAACAACGCACCAGTCAGCATTTTTCCCTGGTCCATTTCCAGGCCCCCACCGGGTATCGAGGTAGCCAGATCATATGTCGCCTGACTGAGAGGACATACACTCGGAGAAACCGAACTTGACACCCAGCGTCTGCCTCTCGTGTGGGAGGCGTGAAACAGACCACCCCTTATCGCTGACAGCCAGCACGTCGGCCCAGTACCGGGTCTCGAGCGAGATCTCCTTCTGCAGACGGGCGGCGGCGGACAGGACCGAGTCCATGCTCCTGTTGATGTCGAGGAACTTCCAGCCGGTGGCCACCATCTTGTTGTCTTGGACCCGCGACGCATTGGTCTGCGGAGCGGCCAGCTGGTCGGCGCCGAGGGTGCCAATGCCGACGAGCTCTCTCAGGGTTGGGGACAGGGTCCTTCCGGCGTTCGTGGGGTCTTCCTTGGTGAGCAAGAGCGAGACGAAGTCGAGGGTGAGCATGGCGTTCTGGTGAGCAATGCTTCATAGCACAGAGACGAGAGTCAGTCAAGAAAGCCACCATCTACCGACGAATTCTGGCCGGATGCGACGCGCATACTCAATGTTCCGCAGGGCCTCTTCCCTCGCCGTCCTGATGGTTTCCGCCGTCACGGCAGTCGTCGAGGGCTCGTCGCCGGCCGAGGGACCGCTGTCCATATCAACATCGCCATCGGGGGCGGCCATCTCGGTCTCGGTCGACGCGATGCCGGTGGTTTCGAGCTCGACCTCTCTGCGCAATTCATCCTCGCTGATGCCGCGAAAGCCCTCGGGCCCCGCCGACTTGACGCGGGCGATGAATTCGGCGAGGCTCTTGGGCCTCTTGTCGCCTATAGGCCATGGTCGCAAGGATAAGGGCGGCTGTGTAGGATTCGTCATGGTGGTGTGCAAGGGATAGCTGATGCTGTTGTGAGATTTCTGGCAGCCACCGCAAGCCTGTACCGCATCGCGCCTCAAACAGACTAGAAGAAAAGCAATCGACGAAAAGGCTGAAAAGTGGGGAGCACCTCCCTACCTTGCTCGTTAAATGATTAGCAGCAATAAACAACTTTTTTTTTTTTTTTTTCAGTTCCTATTTCTATTCTATTCCATTTACCGGAAATGCCCTGATTTTAAACATCCATGAATACGCGATGGGGAATCCAGCCCCTGGAACGCAGTCCCGACTGATCAACCACACTGACCCAAATGCGCGAGCAACGACGAGACGTAAACGTATTCCATTTTGGAAAATCTGCGGTTTTTATCCTTCTTTTTGGGTGGGGACTGTGCCTCCATACCACACGTGTCCTAACCAGGCTGCTACGATGAGCCTCTGACAACCAAACGCCAAACAAGCCAAGCCATGCCGAGACCAAAAGGCTGCATAGGTGCCCCCTCCTACATACATGCTGGTGACCACCGCTGATATCCATTTCGTCCTCCTCAATACCTTCGTAAACCATGACAACTAGGACAAGACATGAAATAAATAACATAAACTGTGTTCTTTGTGGGCAAAAATGCGACGGCAGCCTGGGGCGTCACCTGTCCTCCTTCGTACGGTGGCCATTATGGCTTTCACCGGGAGAATACAAAAAAGAAGGTAGAAAATTGACAAGACAGACTCGCCGAAAAAAAAAAAAAAAAAAACAGTATAGTGTCAAGAGGGGAGAAGAAGAATAACAAATGAAAAACGATGGGTGCTGATAGATCGAGGTGTCAAGTCTGGTTGGGTTGTCCAGAAACCCGACTTTCAACGTCGATCCCCGATGCCAAACAGGTACATGAGCTCCTTGGTACTAAGACGAGCTATGTCCTTGGCATCGCCCTCGTTAAGGGCCGCATTGACTAGTGAGCGCTTCTGTTCCTGGAGCGCCGCGATGCGGTCCTCGACCGTCCCCTTGACGAGGATGCGGTGGACGTTGACGGTGCGCATCTGGCCCATCCGGTGTGCCCGGTCGACCGCCTGCATCTCGATGAAGGGGTTCCAGAAGGGGTCCATGATGATCACCTGAGACGCCGCCGTCAGGTTGAGCCCTGCGTTGCCCGCGCGCAGCGAGACCAGCATGATGGTCGACCGAGGATCGTTCTGGAAGCTGAGCGCCGCGCTGTCACGCTGGTCACGGCTCATGCCTCCGTCGTACCGGCATACGTGCAGCCCAAGGTCTCGCATGATGGCCACCTCCAGGAGGTCGAGCAGCCCCGTCCACACCGAGAACACGAGCGTCTTCTCTCCCATCTCCTGAATGTCGCTGAGGAGCTGCGTGCACCGGCTGACCTTGGCCGACGAGATCCAGTTCTTATACAGGTAGTTCATGTACTTCTTGCGCGCCGCCTTGTTCCGAGACGCCTCCCGGCGAAGGGTCTGTAGCTGGTGCGGCTTGACCTTCTCTTTTCCCTTGCCCTTCTCTTTCCCCTTGCCCTTGAATTTCATCTTCGGGTCTCCTTTGGGCTTTCTCTTTCTAGCAGCCTGTGCGTCTCCGGGCCGCGCCTTCTTCCTCACTCGCTTGGCCACAGCGGCTGTGGAAATAGCCGTGTCGTCGCCCGAATCCTCCTCGGCAGCCTTGGCCTTCCCCTTCGATGTTGCCGATGGTGCCGACGCTTCCGCGGTGGAAACATCCAGATCCATGCCTTCCAAGTCTTCATCATCTTCTTCATCGTCCGAGTCCTCGACGACACGTCTCTGCTTACCCCTCGGGGTTGACTGCTTTTGCGCTTTTCGGGTCTCGAGGTCATGGTCTGAATCGTCGGCCGCCTCGTCCTCCTCATCCGATACGGCATCGTCAGCGACGACGAAATCTCTCAGGTTGCCCTCATCGTCCGCCTCTTCATCGTCGGCATCGTCGGCGCTGATGTCTCCATCAGAGTCAGAGTCTGTCTCCCAGGGCTGATTCCACTTTTCGCCATCCGAATCGTCATCTGAGGAGTCGTCCTCTTCCCCGGCAGCGAGAAGTCCCTCGGCAGCCGCCTTCTCTGGCATGTGAACCTCCTTGAAAGCGCCGTAGTTGACGACCTTCCTAGAGTCGATCCTGCCACGGCACTGAGGACACAGCGCCGACGTCGAGCCGCCCTCGCCGGCCTGGCCAGCCTGAATGTTGTCCTGTTCCGAGTTGCTGGTAAGACGCGACAGGCATTCGCCGCACAGTTCATGACCGCAGGGAAACAGAATCTTGGGGTCCTGCACTGCGTCATAGCAGATAGGGCACTCGAAGGATTCTGCCTCCTTGAGCCTATCGATGACGTCTTGTGCAAACGTCTTGGCTAGCTCCAGCATCTGGTCGGCAGACAGTCCGCTGTCGACAGCATACTCAACATCAAAGTTAAGATTCGGGTGACAACAGGCCTGGCGCAGACGTAGCAGCAGCACCAGGACGTTAGAGTAGTTCTTGCGGAGGGTGCCGGCTCTCATATACTTGTTCACTTGGTTCTGCGAGCTTGTCTCGAGGTCGCGATAGAAAGAAGTCTCATCGGGAGAAAAGCAGACGTGCACAATCTCCTCGATCTTTGGAGGTAGGTCGAGGATTGGCTTGCCGTTGATCAGTGATGTCTTCTCTCGACGTAGCATCAATGCCTGGAGAACGACCTGCAGCTGCTTCAGGGCGTTGGTTCGGAGGGATCGCCTCGAATACGACGAGCTTCTGCTGCTCGGTTTCAGAGCTCCAAAGGCCTGTATAATTATGGGCATTAGCCGACCCGTCGAGCTTTGAGGGGGTACGCTGGGAGAAAAACCAACCTTGCTGAACATCTTCAGCTTGTCGTAGGGGCCAATGCGCAGGAACTGGAACAGGGAGAAGAGCTCATGGGCCCCGTTCATCATCGGGGTTCCTGAGAGACACCACCTGTACTCTCCTCGTAGAGCATGTACCGCCTTCGCGGCCTGCGTGTTGTGGTTCTTGACGCATTGGGCTTCATCCAGAATGATGCGCCAGAACCTCGATTTGCTGTGGAGCAAGGGGCACTGCTTCTGCAGCACCTTGTCGTCTGCGAATTCTTCCTCGGATTTGCGGTGCGTTTCCCTGTATTTCGCCATGCGCTTGTACTCGGCGGCGAGTGTTCCATACGTGGTCAAGACGACGTCGTAGGTCTTGAGCTTCTCAAAAGGCAGTCGCTTTGTGCCGTGCAGGAGGAAAACTTCCATCTTGTGGCCGTCCTTCAGCTTGGATCCGATCTCGGCTTCCCATTGTCTCACCAGGGCAACAGGCCCGATGATCAGGTTAGTTTTGAGGTCGGCGTCCTGACCGGGACGAGCAACCATGAGAGACAAAGTCGAGATGGTTTTGCCAAGTCCCATGTCGTCGGCCAAGATGCCTCCCTTCTTCTGCTGGTCGTCTTCCATTCCCATCATCCACTTCAGCGCCAGGCGCTGGTGCGGGAAAAGCGGGAATTTGAGAGCCTCCGGTGTAGCCTCCTGTTCGCTATCCTCGAGTGCGATATCCGGACGGCAAGACTTGAAGAGATTGCGAATCTGCTCCTCCTCTCTCTCGGCATGGCTCCTTGGGTCCAGAAAATTGTGCAGGCGATCATGCAGAGGACTTCCGTCCCAATTCAGGCCGTTTTCAAAGTCGATGTTGTTGGCTCGCTGGGTCAGCTCGCGGAGGGAAAGGGGCTGGGGATCGTCCTCGCTAAGGTCGATGTAGTTGCCAGGGTAGGCTCCGGGAATATGGATCTGGGGTGTGTTGTCATAGATGACCTGAGGGGGAAGCGTCTGAGGGAGGAGAGTCTGAGAGGGAACAATCACTGGCGCAGGTATACTCGCCAGCTGGCTCGACCCATAATCAGCCATATAGCCTGGCATCTGGTAACCTTGGTCCTGACTAGGAACAGGATTCGGGCGATGAGCCACTTCCCAAACCTCGGGCTCATCCTCAGCCTTTAGGGCCTGGGCCTGGGCCTGGGCCTGGTCCTCGTGAGCCTGCCGATGGCGCAGAATCTGTTGATCGATCTCATCATCGTCCACAGTAAGGTCAATGATTTCGTGATCTGGGACGCCGCGCTCTGGGGAGGATTCAAAAGGATCGACGAATCCAGAGGTGCCATCCGATGTGCGCATGAACTTTGACTGGTGATCTCTTGGTGCAGGTTCGTCTTTGATATGAGTGCCGAAAGAGCGCTTGCGGCTACCAGCCCTGCTTTGAGCTTGATAGCCGTGGGACGAATCTGTACCGGTGCTGGGGGTCTGTATGGCACTGTCGGGATTCGGCGTAGAATCTGGAGAGTTGCCTACAGGGGCGGCTGGTCAGCAAGGAGAAAGAGGCGGTTGGGAGTATGGTATTTACATGCAACAAAACGGCAGGAGAAAGGCAAAGAAACAAGCCCGGAGCCATACCCAAACCAAGACGATCCTTGGCGTCAGACACGCGCCTCTCAAAGCCCCGGAGGAGGCGTCCGAATGCAGGATGCCGAGGGGCCGCAGGATCCAAGAGTGAAGCGGCGCGGGTCTCCTCGATTTCGATCAAATCCCGCACGTCGCGCTCCATCTCATCTATGACAGACTCCATATAATCCCGAGAGCCTGCGAGCCCGTCGAGGAGGGAGCTCTTTTCAACGATGGTCTTTGCCAAGGCAGTGATGATGCTTATGACCTGCTGCGATGCGGACTTCGCTCCCGCATCGCCCACGGTCTGACTTGAGGATCCAGGCTCTGAACAAGCGTGGCAAGGTTAGCTCGCTCGAGGGCGGTCGAAGACAGGATCGTGCGACACATGCAAACAGTCAAACGTACCAATCTTCGGCTCACGCATGGGCAGTCCTCCATGCCCAGGCATGCTAGTCGTCGTCGTCGTCAGGCGGGACGGACCTGCCGTCGTCCGATGGTGGGGACTAAGACTCGGTTCTACTCGAAGCCCGATGTCATTAGTTTCATACGCAACGATGGGGCGGGACGCAAGGCAGACAGTTGAACATCAGCCGCTGTAGCGCGACATGAGACGTACCGGTCTTTGGCTGGCGCCAGCTCGTCGGCTCCGACTTTATAGGAGACTGCCACGACGGGCCAGCTTCCGTCACGAGTTGAGGGCTCCAGGCTCCAGGGCACCCCTGGGCTTGGGCTTGGCGCTCATCCTGGGTATCAAGCAGGAAGTCCATCTTGCTCTGGAGGGCGGCAAGATGCACCTCGGCGGCGGCCAAAGTCTCCGAATCCGCGTCAGAGAGGCCGATGGAGGCGGAAGCTTCCTGGAGGGAGGCGACAATGGCTCGCTGGAGGTCAATTTGATCTCGCAGCTCGTCGAGCTCGACAGGCGAGGAGGAGCTGTCATCCATTTTGGCAGGGTGCACGAAGCGGTGCGAGCAGCGTCAGGCCGCTGTCGGACGATAAAAGAGCCCCAGGGCGGGCGGGCGGAAGTGCACTTTGCCCGGCACCGATCGGGCGTAGGCGGATTTGTGGTGGCGGCTGGGACGAGAGATGCGCGGTGATTTGATGCCTCATCCAGTGTGCATCATGCAGGCCAGCCCCAAGATGTCCGGTTGGCTTGTGGTGGAAGGCTGGCGGGCTGGCACTGCCTCCGTGGGCGGTTTGAAGTTGTAGCGCCCGGAAACCGAGATCGGGCGGGCGGGAAGTGGTGAATCAGACAACAGGAGTGAGAATAGGTACAGGTGGTCTGTGTTGCCCGTCGAGTTGTTATTGAACGATGATTGCGACTTCCATTTAAGGGAAGCAGGCAGCAGGCAACACAAAGCTGTGAATGACAAGGACGGGACGGGACTCCGCCTTCATTTCCTTCTCCGCTTGTTTTCTTATTCTTTTTTGTTTTCTTTTTTCCCTTTGTTTCTTTTTTTTTTTTTTTTTTTTTTTCGTCCCGTATTTCTTTCCCGCACTTTAAGTTTGAAGGGGATTCGAGTTGGGGCTGGCCGGAACCAGAAAGGGGATGGCAAAAAGAGGTGGCAACCTAGGTAAGGCTTTGAGGCTCAATTAGCTGCCTGCTGAGGGTCACTGTTGACGGGCAAATCCGTCGCCTGACCCAAAGAAAATTTAGCTCGCCACAGAGCCTAACTAAGCTGCCCCGTCGCGTCGCGACGCGTTGCACACAGTGAGTAACAGTGCTGTGCCTTGTGTAACTTGGGGTTTCTCGGATGCAAATGCGCGCCGCCCTACAGCCCCAGCCCGCCGGCATCATGCCCGAAGTGCCTGCAGGCTAGAACTCCGCTCTAGTGCTCCAGCCCGCCGGTTTTCATTCCAGTCCCCATTGTCATGCTTTGATTAATCTTCGTTTGCTCGTAAGGCTGGGCCGACCACGGAGGGTCTTGCCACATCACATCTATCGGGCTCCAACCGGGCGGGCTGCACAAACACGACCACCATTGAATGAACGCCCGCCACTCCCGCCTGTCCTTTTCACGCCACCAATGCTTGCGCACGGGGCTCCAAACTGTGAATCTGACATATTTGCCTCGACGACGGGGGAAACCAAAAGAAAATAAAAGTAGGGCAACAACCAGGTGATTCCCTGCAGCCACTAGCATTCCCCTCTAGGCATACAATACAAAGCCGTCATAAAGGCGGCCTGGGTCGTCCCACATCACGGAAAGTTGCCTAGAGCAAATGCAAACCAACCCTTCATTATTAAACTAGTGATATTCGATAGCAAATAGTCTAATGCCCGCCCTTTGACCCGGTAATCTTGTCCCATAGATGTTCGATTTTGCCCGTGAACCAACTCCACAGCTCCTGGACCTTCTCTCCCGGGGTCTTGTGCTTGTCATTGTCACCAGTGACTTCGCCCTTGCCAGCAGGAGTCGTCTCTGCGGGTCTTGCTCCAGAAGCCGTCGGGTCAGGACCGACACTATTGGTCGATGTCGGCGACGACGACGCACTGGGCGGGACGGTCGACGAAGTAGATACAGTAGACGTGGCGGGATCAGCCGGTTCCTCTATCGGGGCCTGTGGGCCGTGAAGACCGACTGGCTTGAGGGGCAGCCTCAGGGTTCCGTTGTTGGGCACGGGCGTCAAGCCAACCGAGTCGCAGATGATGTTGTACACCTCGATGTTTTCTGTCCATTTTTGTCAGTACGTCACCGGCGCAGATGTGAACCGTCGTCCGACGCTCAACCAACCAACAACACTTACGGAACGGCTCCACCCTGCTGTTGGGCGGATGCGGGAACGCGGGGCCCCGAGCTACGAAAATGGCTCTCATAAGGGGGTGTTCGTGGTCGTAGCCGTGGAGCCCCCTCGGGTGGTACACCAGGTTCTTGGCTACGGCTTCCTTCAGGTCGAACTCTTTCCGCTTGACCACGTTCCAGCCCGTCTTGGGCACGACCCACAGTGGCGCGATTCGAGGGTTCCGCGAGAAGTGGTAGCGCTCAGGCATGTCTACGTCTCTGAGATAGACTTCCACGTTCGGGTTGCCCCTGGTCTTCCACAGCAGCTCCTCATGGAGGCTCTTCAGATCAGCCGGGTCGCGCGGTCGCAGGCCGACCAGCGGCCAGCCGTCCACATGCTCCACCTTGCTCAGGTCCACGATATCATCGAGCTGGATCAGCCTCGCCGCGTCCGTTGTGGCCATGCCGTGGTCTGACACCACAACGACGTTGACGATGCCCGTGAGGTTCCGCTTCTCAAGCCCCTGGAACATCTGGTCCAGCATGTCGTCGACTTCCTTGATCGTCTTGCGGATCTCGGTGCTGTTGGGCCCGTAAGTGTGTCCGTCCGAGTCGACATTGGGAATATAGGCTGCGATAAGCTGCGGGCGCATCTTCTCGGGCTTTGCACCTTCGACCTCCATCCCGGGCATGTCGAGGAACTCAAAGATACGATCGACCTTTTTGGGCAGCTTCTCGTCTCCATTGAACTTGTCCAGGAAGCTCGGCTCGACGCCCAAGATGTGCGCCTCGCTTCCGGGCCACATGTGGACGGCGGACCGAACGCCAGCCTTCTCGGCAGTCACCCAGATGGGCTCGCCTCCCCACCACTTCGGATCCAGACTGCGGTCCGGGTCCGTATACCAAAACTCGGCCTTGAGCTCTGGGTCCCAGAAGGTGTTACCGACCACTCCATGGCTCTCGGGGTAAAGTCCAGTCGCGAGGGTGTAGTGGTTCGGAAACGTGACGCTGGGGAAGGAGGGCCGCATGTATAAGGGCGACACTCCCTCCTTGATGAAGGCGTTCATCCTCGGCGTGAGGCCGCGATTCAGAAAGTCGGCCCTGAACCCGTCAAGGCTGATGAGGATTGTCGTGGGCGCGAAGAGCGCAGTGCCGTTGCTCACGTACTGCTGCGCGCGCGGTGCTCCGTCCTTGAGCGACAGCTTCAGCGCCACCAGCACCAAGACGGCGAAGGCGGTGCCAACGAGCGAGACGATGATAGCCCAGCGACAGCAGCACTTTCTGCGCTTGCTCTTTGCGTCGTCCGTCATGAGCCGGAGGCCACGGCGGTCGACCTCGTCGCTGTCCTCGCGCTCGCTGCTCTCGCCCGTCGAGCTGCCGTCCTTCATGCCTCCCTCTTCCATCTCGTACATCAGTTCGCCATCCTCCCCGTGCTGCGCCTCGTCGAGGAGCCTGTCTTTTTTCTCTTTCCTTCTCGTCCGCCGTTGCCTCCTCTTGCTGCTCTTTTCCGAGAGCACATGATCCTTCCCGTCGCCGACCGACTCCTTGTGCTTCGGGAGCGGGGCGCGAGTGGCGGGGCTGACGGAACGCGACGTGTCGCTGTATTTGCGCAAAAGATTCAGGGGGTTCGGGATGGGTATGTTGGAACTGCGGCGGCGTTGGCTGCTCCTCTGTCGGCGGCGTGCGTCGAGCACCAGCCTGTCGGTCTCGTCCTCCTCCATAAAGACGAGGCGATCGTGGGCCCTCAGCTCGCGGCTGTTGCGCGCGCGGAGCTGAAGTTGGTCATCGTCGCTGTCGGAATCCTGGTCGCTGCGGATCGAGCGGGCATCGGCATCGTATTCGACCGGCGAAAGGAGCGATGAGTTATCCCGGCCGTCGGCGACGGACGTCGTCAGCCGCTGAAGCATAGCGGTTCGGTAGCGGCTGTCAGGGCCGAAAGGGTATCAGAAGAATGGTAAAAAGAAAGAGAGAAATGACATAAGTATGGTGTGAATGCGAGCTGTGCAATCCTACACTTGTCTGGGGACGGCCATGCATAGAAATGGCCGGGATCGATTCTCAAGCCATCTGGCAGATAAGGATGAATAGAGGACGGGACGGGGTGTGGCAACAACTGATGGCGCTCGGTTGGGCGATTGCAGGCGCTAAATGTCGATGATCACGACCCAAACCCCAGTCAGGGACCCTATACGCGACCAGAACCCCCCGCACAGTGCATCCATTGAATTTGTTCGGCCTGAAACTGATTTGGCTAAAACGGAAGCCCCGTCCGTGCAGGTTCTCAACCCACGCTTAGGTGAGCTTCATTTTTAACACTGCGTAAGCGGCGATGGAAGTTCATGGCACCCCTATTTCTCTTATGGATGCTGTCTGCTGTCTATCATGTTAGGGGCCGAGAGCAGCATATCCCAATTCCTTTCTGTTGATCAGTTTTCTTCCATCAAGCGCCACTTACCATCCACCTCAGGACAAAGGTTTCGTGGCTCCAATCCGATTCGGGTCAGTTTCTAGAAGTTGCAGTAGAACCGTGACCTCCCTTCCTTGCCTGCATCTACAAACATTCAGGCCTTACTTGAAACAACCAATACGGGACACGCAGCTCTCTGGATGATACCCTGGAGACCCTGGTTATGTTGCAACTAGGTGCCATTTCTAATTTATGTGCTCTCAATATCGTATGTGCTTGGGCAATCATCTGCCCTGATAAATGACGTCTAGTTAGGGAAAGCAACCATCCATGTATGCAATGTCCTTGTGTGTATCGCTCAAGATATGACCACCAACACGGCGGAAGACGAAGAAGCCGATGCCAAGAAATAATAGGAGAGATGGGTGTTAGTAGGGGAAACGAGCTCGAATAGAGTATGAGCCGGGGTTGGCGCGTCCAAAGGCCACATGTTACTTCCTCCCTTTCCTTCCTTTGCCTGCACGTCCTTCCTCACACTTGACGTGGACTATCTCGTGCTGGATGTTGCCCTTGGCCGTGGCCTCGATCACGAGTGCGGTGAGCTGGCGGCCGTACACGCATCCCGAGTCGAGCCCAAAAGTCGACCCTGGTGTGAGCCTGTCCGTTCTGTCGGTGGCTGGCAGGCTGAGGCCCCGGAGAGCATCGTGCCCGTACACCACCGTCACACGATCTTCGTCGCGCGCCACACGGTCGCGTTGGTATCGTGCCCAGGCATCCGTCCATTGCTCGCCGTCGCGGCCCTCGACTGGCACTGCCACGTCATCGTGTCCGTCCCGCTCCTTGCCCTTCCTATGCCGGCTCGCCAGCTCCGCCTCGACCTGCTGTGCCGATACGGCCGAAGAGGACAATAGGTTGGACGAGACGGCCACCCGCTTCTTCTCGGCCTCCTCGAGCTCCTCCTTGACGCGCTCCTTAAGAGCCTCTCGGCCCGGGTATTTGAGCGTGCGCATGTTCATGACGGCCCAGGGGTCCTGCTTCTCGGGAGCGATTCCGGGCACCATGCCGGCGTGCACGACGATGAGGTTTGTGAAGGGCGACTCCCGGATAGTGCCGACACGCAGGATCACGGGCAGATCAGCCAGCCAGGCTAGCTGCGCTGGAGTGAGTGACGCCACCGTACCGCGGTCCCCCTGGTCGCCGTGCGAAAAGGGGTTCTGCTCTAACATGTCGGCCTCGGCATCACGACTGGAAGCAGGAGATGATTGCGACGCTGACGGCGGCTTTTTAGCAGACGCCTTAGCCGCCGCCGGACTCCCGGCTCCAAGAAGGACCGAGTCTGGTGAGATGCCAAACGCAGCGGGACCGTCGTCACCGCCGGTGCCGGGCACAAGGCGGGTCTTCATGGCCTGGTGAGCCAGCAGGACGCGGTCCTCGTTGTTGCCGCGAACAGCGCTGGCGCCAAGCGACATGGCCAGCTCAACGACGCCCGCGCTGTCGGGACCCTTGTTGATTAGGTCTCCCACGATGATGAGGTGGTCGCCGCCCTCGCGCTTGAATCCCACCTTCTCCAGGAGGCGCTCGAGCGGCGCCTTCATCCCGTGCACGTCGCCTACAATGACCAGACGCTTCGGCCGCCCAGAACCCGCCCCATCTGCCGTCCCCGGCTGCGGCACTAGGTTCGACGGCAGGTCCGCCACGATGTTCTTGAGGTCCTTGAAGGGCGGGCGGGCGGCGGTGCCATATGACATGGGCGCCAGGGGCTTCTGGGCGGGAACGTCATTGTTGGCATCGGGCGGCCTCTCAGCGCCCTCGGCCTCTTTTTGTGGTGGCTGGTCATCGGGACTGTGCGCAGGTCGCCAGGCCACTCGGGCAGCGTCCCGGTCCGCGGAGCGCGAGTAGTACAGGTAGAAAGCGAGGAAAGAGGCGAGGATGCATATCAACATGACGGGTCGCCGGCGGCGGATCCCGGCCCCCATAGCGGCCTGCATCTCGAGCGTGGCGTCTGGGCCGGCGCCCCGCCTGTCTCTGTCTCGGTCTCGTGTGACGGCGGAGTCCGCTATCGGCCGTCGACCATGCGGGAAAAGGGCAGATCTTTGATCGAATGCGATGGCCGCAGTTCGCGCCTTGAAAAGCAGAGGCCTCGGGCGTCCGAGAAAGCTGGTGAGGTATGTGAGTCTCCTAGCCATAATGGGCAACGGTGGACGTCGAATGGGCTGGGTTGGTGATGATTTGGTAGAGTAGGTGGCCAGGCCGGCTGCTTAGTGCTTTTGTGTGGCTTTGGGCAATCAATGCCTCCCGTTGCCAGTCGCACGCTTGAGCTTGGCAACTGCGCCATTGGGGGCAGCACCAAGGCAGAATTGAGCTGCGTGAGACGAAGGAAAAAAAAAAAAAAAAGACTGACGTCTTGTGCTTACCGTCAAGAACCAACAGCCCAGGGGGTGGCACCCCCAGCCGGCCAGCAGTCAAGCGCACCCACTCGCCAACTGCCCCGGACTCGAGTTCACCCCCTCGGGAAGTTTTTGGCTGGGTGCGTCAGAGCTGAGGGGTTATGAAAACAATGAGAAATCGGCGCAAGTGGAGCGCGGGCGAGCCTGAGCCAGGAGTCGCGGTCGGCGTTGATTCAGCGTGCACTTACAGCGAAGTCGTCACAGCCTGCGGAATTGGAGAACAAACAGGGCGCGGCCGCCGAAGATTTTCTCCGGCGCCTGCCTTTTGTTATGTTGTCCATTGACAAAGACGGCCTGCCAAGGAGGCCGAGGTTGCTTTTTTTGGGAACAATGACGACGTCTCCCTTGGCTTGGGGTAGCAATTGCCCACTGGGCTGTCACGCTGTCAGCAGCACAGTCTCGTCCTTCAGCCTCTTATCATCGAGCGCGGCCGTGGCACACCCCGCCGACTAGGGTGCCCAGGTCCCACTGAAACACATTTCTGCTTGAATCAGCGACCGGGAGTGCCTGGCGGGCTGCGCATAACTGAGCCGAGGTGATCTGATTGCACCTATTTTCTTTGATTTGCTGACCAAGTGGTTATAGCGGCACTTGGCTGCAGCTGCTTTGGAACGGACCAGCTAAAAGTAGAGTTGAAAGTGACGCCACCTCCCCGAGACGTCGCGCCATTTCCGCTCATGCGCCGAGCATCTGCTCTGTGCCGGCAGCCGGGGAAATGGGCGGCCTTGTTCTGTCTGCCTGGCGGCCGGCCTGGTGGTTCGTCCTACGGGTCTCGGCAAACTGATGAACCGATGCGCTGTGCCGAACAAGAATTGACACGAGAACCAATGTAGTAGATAGATAGGTAGGTACCAAGACGCTCAAGATAGGGGCAAGTTGAGCTCTCATAGCCCATTCCCATAACTCCCTCAACGCCGGTGGAAATGCGCAAGACACACATGGCCTGACCTGTTTCGGCACGGACATGGTAAGAGATGCCGCCGGTGGGAGGCCGGGGATGGAGGACGATGCCGGCCGCCGTCATGCCTTCTTGCTCTGGCCGTCCTTCTGCTGCATCTTCTCGAGCTGCTCCCTGTACTTGCGATTCTCGGCCTCCCTCCAGTCCTCAGACTCCTTTTCGTTGCCGCTGGTCTCCTTGCCGTTGGCGCCGGCGAAGGCGCTCTTACCGGCGTAAAGCTGATAGCCCTTACCAGATTCCTCTGTGTCCTCAAGCGCCTTGAAGGTGACGGGCTGGTTGCCGCGGAAGCGAAGGCGCATGTCGATCATGCCGCGCCGGCAGTCGCCAAACCCCTTCTTGAGCTGCTGGCACTTTGTCGGTAGCGTCTCGGCCAGCGGGGAGCGCAGACACTCGGCCGCCGTGTGCCTCTGCACCATGACACAGTCCGACTCTTGCAGGCACTGCGCCAGCGCGGCTCCTGCGTGGGAGAGCAGGTAGGTGTTTCTGTCAGCCTAGGGGTCACTTCGCGGAGCGCTCACTCCACGTCGGGCCCATGGGCTGGAAGGCCTCGGTTCGGAGGAGCGGGGCGGCGTACTTATTTCTTTGCACGAGCTCGGCATTGTCAAGACTGTCTGGGTTATGGGCGGATGGCCGCAGTCCTAGGCCTGTCTTTCAAGGTCGCGAAACTGAAGCCGCCAGGCCAAATCCTGAGATCCGAAAAGCCCGCCAGCACGGATTGCCAATCGAAGCTCATCAGGCTCCGCGCAACGCCATTGGCGGGCGCTTTCGTTGGAGCCACTTTTGCCATGCGCAGGCCCTGGCCTGGGGCTCCACCCAAATCCATCACCATGCCTCAGTGCCCCGGCTTGGCCACGCGCCGAATACAAAGCCAAAAATTAAACAAGAGTGCCTTGACGAATACCTATTCCTTGGCAGCCAACCGTCAAGCCCATCAGTAATGAGTGATCATGAGGACCCACCTCTTGCTCGCCGTTTATTTTGAGCTTTAGTATACGGCTGTCCATCATCTAAAAAACCTACAAGGCCAGGGCTCTCGCCCATGCCGATACGTCCCAACCAGCTCCGAGTGCTGAGATTTTTGGTGCTCGGGATTCGATTACCTTCTAGCTTGGGTTAGGGTTATGGTTAGCAACAGGGCCGCCGAGAGCAGTGCTGTCAAGGGTTGTGCCGACGGAACGAGTTTGAGGCAGCGGAGGAGGGAGTTGGCGTGATCCTGGCTGGCAGTCAGTGACGGGAAGAGGTGAAGAGCTCGCGCAAGAACGCGGCGGCCTCAGCGGGGCAACGAAGTGCGGTTGCACCTGAAGCCTCAAAGTTGGCACAGGACGAAAGATGCTTCAAAACCACCACTGAATCCAGCCCTGAGGGGAAAAATGATATCTTCATGTGTATACCTCAATATTCTCCCTGGCAACAGTCGGCGCCCCTGAACCTACCTGGTACAGGCTCCGGGCTCCAACTCCCGGGGGTGCCACGGCCCTTCCCTGTGCACGGCAAGACCAACACGCTTAAATATCGAGGGGTCGGCGTCGACGCCTCCTTCCGCTTCGCACGGGCGTAGCACGAGCAGCGCCCTGCCTTTTATCTGAAGAAGCCAGAACCCAGCGAGGTCCAAGGGGGCGGCCCGGCTACGCACAGCCTCTGGGTCGTCTGGGTCGTCTGGGCCGCCCAAGAAGATCTTAACCCCGAACAGTACGGGCTTTTCGCTATCCTCACCGTCGGCGGTCTCACGGGGGCAGTGGCCGGCCCGCACGTACGACTCTTGAAATTCCCAGTTATCTTGGTACGTCAGGCAGGAAGTGTCCATTAGCGGGCTGCGGATGTCGACGTAACCATTAGAAACCTCGTCCAGGTCGTTGTCAGCTACCTGCCCATTAAGTTTCTTCAAGGGCGACGCCATGGTGTTGGTGCCCGACGTCGATATCTGGTGGGCGCCGTACCTCCCTCCCCGAGCCACACAAACACGTTGCAGCTTCTGTTTGGTTACGCAAAACTGGGAGCTGAACCGAAAGCGGTCAAGACGAATTTCTACACTTCAGCCTCGGACGACAAACGGGGGAAAGCCGCAACGTCGGCGTAAAGGCGCGAGGTGTTCGGCGCGGCCAGGAGCTTTATGGGCATGCCGCGCCCGACGGCATCCATCGCGCCGGAGCCGCAACTCCACCTGATCGCGATGGGGCCTCCGCCAACACCTATGACCGACAGGCGTTATCAGGCGCCTTGGCGCCAATAGGATAGCTGAGCTTCGGGCCGTTTTTTTCTCCTCTGCTTTACAAGACGTGCTGACATGGCATTGCGTCCTGGCACGGCACGACAACCCACAACCAGAGGCAAGGGACAACAGTCGTTCATTCCTTCTCAACGGCCAGGTATTGTACCGGGTGCCCGACGAGCGGCTCGCCTCCTTACTCGCCAGCTCCCCGCTGCTGTACGGCCGCGGCGATGTCCCCATCGCTCGCATATCCGCCTCCCTCGTTCTTAAGGGCGGTGCGGCCGTCGAGCTCCTGAACCCGCCCGTCCCGAGGGTCGACCATGCGTTTTCGCGCCCGATGGTGACGACGGTAGGAGGGCGGGGCCAAGCGCGGCCGGCGCGCAATGAGGCTTATGGTCATGAACTACCTCCGGGGCTCCACCGGCCTTTTCGCGGCGGCCAAGGAGATAGAGGACTGGTGTAACCACAAGATTGACGTTTGCATCCGGTTTTCTCAGCTGCCCGCCGGCGCGCCAAGGTTCAAGTTCGGCGACACCGTTGTCTTAACGCGTCGGGACATCTGCTTGCAGAATCACATACTTTGACCCAGACGGCAAGGTCTGGCTTATAGACTGGCAGTGGGCCGGGCATATCCCTGGGGTTTGAACAGGCCGTTCTCGCGAGTCGGAGTTGGAACACCGAGTAAAAAAAAAAAAAAACCAGTACATAAGTATTGTGATATATAGCCAGCGTGATAGGCATTCTCGATGTCGTTCCAGCTTTGTTCTCAGTGCAAATCCCGGGATGCCGGTGTCCCATGATCCGAAGGATTTTCCACAATCCCAGGGCACGACATGTTAGGATATCAGCCACGAGCTTTTGGCTGTTAGCGTGGAACGGAATTGGCCATGCATGTCTTTGCGATTTAGGAAACGGTGGGCCGCCACGAGGTAGTGAGTCGGCCCTTTTCGGCCGGCTGCATTAGGGCAGCTAAGTGGCGTTCACGGCGGCAAGGTCGTGTTACGCGGTCCCTTCACTGACTGATGGGCCAGATTCTTCTTTATGCACAGTAGTTGCCATCGCATTTTATAGCGCCAAATCCTAGCGAGCGCCTCGTGGCCAAAGGCTGAGGAAACCCGCTAGGTCCCCATGTCGAACAACGGACGCGCACGAGCGGGTGCTCCACTCACTGGAACGGACATCGACAGTCACGGCAGAACACAAAGAATCAAGGACACAGCTGCGTCAGCCCTCGAGCACGGGGCGCGCCACACGCAGCCTGCTAGAAGATACAGGCTAGCTTTTAACGCAAGCAGGCCGGGGTGTCTGGACGATATTATTTGGAAACGGAAGAGGCAGTCAGCCTATCAGCAAAACCGCACTGGAAAAGAAGTACTGAAAAAAAAAAAAAGTCAAAGCTATGGTTGGCCGATGGGCAGTGATCAGCGGCCGGGTGGTGGCGAACGGCACTCGAAGGGATAAGAACTTGAAAGCCGCATGCAAAAGCACACAACCACCTTGTGCCTCTGAAGCTCTTCCCACACCGGTTTTATGGCTTTACGCCCCAACAGCCACAGCAGATCTTAATTTGCATCCCCGAAACTACTAGTGAAGGGGATACGAGTTCAAAAAGTGACACTGCGTGCGCACCATCTCGGGCTCTCCCCGTTTCTTGTGAGACTATTGGCTCTTAGCACAATGTGACGCACCCCATGCCATGGCGTTGCTCCTTTTCAGCACAACCTATTGCGATCCCCAAACGAGGGAGTGCGTTGGTGGCAAGGAAAGGCCTCGGCTTCCTACGAAGTGATCTATCAGTTTGCAAAGCAAATACGTACTGCTGGGCGTTTATGAAGTTGCGAATTGGTGGTGGCGGTGGCGTGCGCCCACAGTCAGCCGCATAAGGGGTCTAGATGGATGTCGGGGTTCTCCGGCCGGTCCCTGGGTGCGGTACGGGCAGTCACTGGCTGCCGCGTCCCAGTGACCCGGGGAAGCCATCCGAGCATCAGCCATGGCGTGTTGCTGTCTACCATGTCTGAAGTCTGACAGGATGGAACGGTCCAGATGCCAGTACCTATGGCAGAGGTATAAAATGGTTAGCTGGCTGCACTGGTTGTCTTCTATCCAGTTGCAAGCGGGATGCCATCTGGATGGCCGGGTCCACCAACCTAGGTCTTTAAGCTTCTTCGTTTTTGTTTACCCGCCAGCCCGCCCGCCGCCATGGAGTCGACCGCCTCGCAGGAGAACCGTATCGGCTACGGCATTTCCATCACTGTCGTCTGCCCGGTTATTGCACTAATTTTTATCGCGCTGCGCATCTACACACGAGCATTCCTGGTTAAGAAAGTATACTGGGAAGACTACACCATTATTGCGGCTATGGTACGTTATGTCAAGCCAAGACACATCCTCCGTTTATTTCCACCCATCGCTCCCATTCGCCATTTGTTAACTCTCGGTTTGATCGTAGGTCTTCTCCATCTTCCTTGACGTGTTTGTGGTGATCGGTGAGTTTCAGTGCAGCAACCCTGCCTGATATATAACCAGGGAGTCTGTTTGCGTATCCGCCTAGGTACCTAGGGGCTTACAACCTACTTTCAGGATTCACAAATGGCGCTGGGCGGCACTTCAAGACGGTTAACGCCGACGAGTTTACACGCTTTATGAGAGTATGCCAACAGAGCCTCACTTTTAACCGGCGAAGTACCGTTCCAGCTGACCCAACACGCCTTCGCGCAAAACCTGCAGTTCATGCCCGCCGTTTGCGTCGGCTACACGACGACGCACACGCTTCTCAAGCTGTCCATCGTGCTCCAGTACCTGCGCATCTGCGTAATGCGCTTCGAAAGGTACTTTTGCTACGTCCTAATGGCGCTTCTGGGCTGTGGGTTTTGCACCTTTGTCGCCGCTTCCCTTAGGAGCTGTGTGCCCCTTTACGCGCTTTGGACGCCCAATGTCCCGGGCGCCCAATGCCTCAGTCCCTGGTGGGACATAGCGTCACTGTCCTGGATCATGGCCATGGACTTCATTATACTTATCGGGCCGCTCTTCATCCTTCGGCATCTCACCATCCCCTGGCCCCAGCGGGTTGTTCTCGGCCTCGTTTTGGCTTTGGGCACTTTGTAAGATTGCATATTTCCTAGTTCTAATGGGTATATTGCGGATTGGAAAAACCCAACGTCAGCTCACACGTACTTCTCTGCCCAGGGCGAGTACCATTTCCCTTCTGCGACTACTGAGCATCTTGGGATTGTCGTCTTCGACGGACTTGACATGGGATGCCGTCCCTAGCAGCATCTACGGCGTAACCGAGACGAACCTGGGCATCGCCTGCGCCTGCGTCGTCACGTTAAGGCCGCTGTACAAGCGGTTGCGGCGATGGTCGTGGCTCTCCAGCGCAGGCGGCGAGCCAGAGCCCTCGCAGGTGGAGCAGCAGCAGCAGCAGCAACAGAGGGCCAAGCGCCGCCGACACCACCAAGACAGTGCAGCAATAACGGTGCTGGCAGATGCCACGGACGAGACAGAGACTCTCGGCGACGACGTGGAGCTCGCTGTATTGAACACACACAGCCCCGCGAGTTGTTTTGCCGAGGAGAGCAGCTGCGGCAGCGGCAGCGCGAAGGACCCGACAGCCTTGGAGAAACCTCCCCCGGCATGGGTCCGACCCACGGCAGCGGCTCCCTCCCCAGCCCTTGCCGTAGGGAATCAGGGGTATATCGAGCCGAGCCGGTGAGGAGGGGCGGTGGGAAGCGTTTGTACGGCTAGGTGCGCTTTTGGTGTGTGGGTGGGGCTGTATACCAGGCTCCTCGCGCGTGTTTGGGGTGCGTGGACGGGACGCTGGCTAGATTATGAAGGCTTTGTGCCATGCAATAATGGATAGAGCAGTATTAGGGGTAAAAGAGTGACGATGCCGACGAGATCTTCCAGGTCTTTCATATCCTCGCTCACTACCCCGAGCTCCTTGGTTCCGATCTCATTGACTCGGCTGCACGGGAGCTAGGATTGAGGGGGAGGTCACCCTCTACCTACTAATTCTCTTGCTTGTCAACAAGGATGTTCTCGACGGCACAACTGTGTCAAGGTCATTCTGGAGGACGCTCCTGCAGTCAATGCCATTTTTGGTGAGGAGAGGACGGCTAAGTCGCCCGAGCCGAGTCGGTGCTTATCTATCATCTCAATTAGGTGAGTCCCCGGCCTGTATCAAGCATAATCAACACAAAACAGCCACATGGCACCCTTCACGCCAAACCGACTCTATGGCTGGCCGTCTCTATCGTCCTGGCTTGGGATCGTGCGCTGGAGCCAAATCAGGCAAAGGTTGCTTGCGATTTGCCATTTGCCGAGCCTGACGGCTTCCTCCCTTCGCGACCTTTTCATCTGCCAGGTTGGATCCTATACTAACTAGAACGGGATGGGGCAGATCGCACCCAGTCCATGCCGCAGAAGGCTGAGCCTCTGTATACGTGCAATTGCTTCAGCGACTACGAGCGATCTTTTGCGCGACATCCATGGTTGGGGCTCTGGACCGCTTGGCGACCCGCACATGGAGGAGGCCTCGCCTGCGTTCTGATCAGGAGACAGTAGAGGAAGGGACGGCCTTCACGTCGAGCTACGATGTCAAATGGAGACAGTGCCGTACCGACTTCTGGGGCTATTCCCGCAGAAGTACTTTCGGCCTGTTGGGATGGGTGGGAAGGATAATGCTTGAAGCCATCGTTCAAGGATTTACCCGAAAGGCCGAAGCGATGTTGGCTGTGATTTGGTGCCAAGGTGAGAGAGAACAGATATTGTCACTGAGCATTCCCCCGCGTGAGCATCACTGCGGAAAACTCCCTTGCGAGTGTAGGCGGTGATACTACTGGCCCAATGATCATTAAAATTGTCCGAGGCGGCCTCGATCGGAGATTCTGCCCGCGCTTTGCCCTTGAGTTTGATCACTGGGTGCAAGGGACGGACCTGCCCGATGAGGTGTGTGCGCTGGCCTGCCGCTAATTTCCCCTGCGTGCCTCATTCGAACGGCTTTTTTGCATGTGACCTGACATCACCCCCCTGGAAGAGCTTCCAATTGCATTGATGACCTCAATCACCATACCCACTTCTACTTTCGGTCTACCTCCACATCCCTTTTAGCCCAAGAGGAACGAAGATCCCTTCTTGTTCTTGTTGCTTTGTCCTAGTCGTGTCGAATTTTCTTTTCGGAACCGCCATTCTTTCCTAAGCGCCTTCGCTCCGAGTTTGTATCAACAACTGCCTTCGTTTTCTCACCTAATCTTTGTTTTCACATCCTGCTGGGCGGGCCTGGCTGCGAGAGTGAACGGGCGTCACGCCCGCGCGACCTCGACAATGCCAGTTCCTTTCTTGGGGCGGCTGAACATGTTGGTTAACCTTCTCCTAATGCAACCCGACAGCCTCCAGCCTATCCTTGCTTCGGCCGCCGTTCCCCAAGGCACGAGAGCTCAGCTTGGCTGACAATTGCGCAACGACTGCATTTAGTACCGAATATGTCGTCCTTGTCGGTTCATTCATTGTCGTCGGCTTCGAGGCCCTCATTCGAGTCCTGACCCTCGCCCTCCGTATGTCGCTGCACAACCGCCCACGCAATAAGGGACAGGCTCTCCCAGCCTGCTCTGTGCGCCAGCCAAACAGCTACTAACATGCGCCGTCGATCGTCGGGCAATAGCCTCCTCGCTCATCGCATTCTTTTACCGAGCGTCCCGGTACTTGTTCAACTGGCTGTCATCCCCTGCCCAGAAAAGGGCTGAGGAGAGAAGGGCGCGTGAGTGACCGCTTCCCCAACCGCTATACGCCTATCATGAGCCCCCTCCAAACGTAGTACTTACCGGCTGACCGAGGGCTCGATCGCGCTCACCTTGCAGCTATCTCAACCTCGATCCGCGATGCCTCCGACTTTGTCGAACTCTGCGCTATCGCCGGCTACACAGCCGAGGAGCACGTCGTGCAAACCAGGGATGGCTACCTTCTCGGCGTCCACCGCCTTGCCTGGAGGAAAGGGGAGGAGGACCAGCGGGTCAACAGCGGCCCTAACAGCACCCCTAAGCGCGTCGTGTATCTCCACCACGGCCTTCTGATGAATAGCGAGGTCTGGGTGTGTCAGACTGATGCGGAGCGATCGCTCCCATTCGTGCTCGTGGATCGAGGATTTGACGTCTGGGTACGTACACCGCAAGCAAGACAACTGTCATGGCTCGTGTGAAGTGAATGGACGCCTTGCTGACGTAGAATAATGTGCGCGCAGCTCGGCAACAACCGCGGAAACAAATACTCCAAGAAGAGCATCCACTGCGGTCCAAACTCGACGCAGTTCTGGAACTTCTCAATCGACGAGTTCGCCTTCTATGATATCCCCGACAGCATCGCCTACATCCTCGAGACAACGGGGCAGCCTTCGCTGTCGTACATCGGCTTCTCTCAGGGAACTGCTCAGGCGTTCGCCAGCTTGGCCGTCCACCCCAAGCTCAACCAGCAGATCAACGTCTTCATCGCCCTGGCCCCTGCCATGTCGCCCGCAGGCCTGTTTAATGGGGTCGTTGACGCTCTAATCAAGGCATCGCCATCGGTACTGTTCCTTCTGTTCGGCCGACGCTCCATCCTCAGCTCCGCGACCATGTGGGAGTCGATCCTTTACCCGCCCATCTTCATCCGCCTTATCGATATGGGTCTCACGTTCCTCTTCAACTGGCGCGCGCGCAACATCTCAACCAGCCAGAAGCTCGCCGCGTACCCTCACCTATACTCTTACACCAGCACCAAGTCCGTGGTGCACTGGTTCCAGATCATCCGCACCAAGAGCTTCCAGATGTACGACGACGAGGTGCACCCGCCCTTGTCTCTGAGTAGGAGCTCGAAGTTCACCAAGGTCGCCCGGTACCCGACGCGCAATATCAAAACACCCATCGTCTTGGTCTACGGCGGTTCAGACTCACTTGTCGACATTCGTGTTATGCTGCGCGAGCTCCCGCCGCAGACGGTGGCCACCGAGATCCCGCACTACGAGCATCTCGACTTCCTCTGGGCGCGCGATGTGGACAGCCAGGTCTTCATGCATGTGTTTGATGCCCTGGAGAGCTTCAAGGGCGCGGAGCATACGACTGAGGAGTATAGCCGCTTCCGCTCAGCCCGCTCGACAAGCATCGGCGCCAGTGGCTCACTCCGTCGACACATTCCCCGCGACAGCGAGGACATCCCGCTCAGTGTCGTGAGGGCACTCGCCGAGTTTAGAGAGGAACGGGACGGCACGACCGAGACCGAGAGTGACTCTGGCGCCACCCTTGTCAACGGGCGTGCCGGCCCACTGAGGCCGAGTCTGCAGCACCAAGCCACGGAGGGACTGCGAGACCTGGATAGTAGGTCGGTGTCACGCGAGCTGATTCAGTGCGTCGCCGAGCCCCTCGATGCCGAGTCGCCACGGCCATCCACCCCGCTGGGCCAGACGGAGGGAACAGCGGGACCGCTCGAGGGCGAGGCCGAGGCCCTAACCTCGTCGGTGCGAACTTCGGGTGGCAGTCTACGATCCAGGAGCGGTACGAAGCATGGAACATCGCGCACGTCTAGTAACGTCAGCTTTACCGACAAGCGTGGGATTCAGCTCGGGGCCGGTCGAGCCGTCGGAGGTGTTGTCACGGCCGCCGTGGCTGGCGCAGAGCCCGGAAATGTCAGCAGCGGGACCGATTAGAAGACGAGCCCGGGGCGGCTGATGCTGGCACCTAGATCCTTGCGCCAACCGTCGACACCTACATCACAATCTGCCTCTTCAGCCCAGACTACTCCTTCACGCCGCCCCTAGCTAGGAATGAGAAGACCTCCTCTTTGCCGGCGTTTCTGCATTGGCGACGTGCCTGTTTGGTATCTTTTTGTCGCAGCATCTTCATTTACCGGGTCTGGGTTCGCCAAGTTCAAGGCGACAGGTATGGGAATATCCACAGTTCACAGATTAGACTATTGTTTTGTTTTTCGTCCGTTAGTTTTGCCCCGATTTCTCTTCTGTTCGTTGCAGGGCAGTGTGGCTTTTTAAACCCTGATCCAAGCCAGTTTGTGCGCTTTACGTGTGTGGCTCTTAGAATTACTTCCATCATGTTTATATTGCCCCGAGCAAGTATATATAGATCTTCAACATGGCAAATAAAAATCTTTCTATATCGTGATTGCGGCGCACATCTGTTTCCTGTCTCGAGCGGCCCCCGATGGCTGGATGTACGCGCAGTGCGCAATAAGCGCGTTTCCTGTGTCTCTAGCATGTACTGCGCCTATCGTTGTTGGCGATTTAAGACAGCCCGTTTATTCACACGATGTTGCCCACACATCATGCCCCTTCTCTCTTATGTGCAATTCGTAGGTCATCATAACGGCGAGGGGAAAAGAAAGCATGATTATCATGATATTTTGAAACGAAAAAGCATCCTAACACACCTACATACTGAGGACCAAAGCATCTTAATGTGCAAATGCATGCACCGGAGAGCAGAAACAAAAAAATAACCTTAAACCCTGATAGGCAACCTGGCTCGAATGACGAATAGTCGCGGCATGCCATAGGCCACGATTAGTCTACTCTAGGAAAGGGCGGATTCTGGTTGTCCTGTCTTTTAAGGGCTCGTGACAGAAAAGGCTACCTAGTTTAAGCTGACATGACAAAGCGTTTATGACAGGATGATCTGCTGGACTTGTCATGGGAACGGGACGAGGCTGGCTGAAAACTGGATTTTTTTTCTCCGATTCACGGACGGAAGATCGGATGCAAGAAGAAAGGGGCAAAGAATGAGACCAGCCAGGGGGATACGAGCGCATCGGTATCCATTCAAGGATAGATAGTTCGAGATTCTGGGGCTGGGGGTAGTGTCTTTTCAGCCATCCGCCGATATAAGTCCGACGAACGCTGT
>GL876967.1:1705362-1724463 GCA_000193285.1 Magnaporthiopsis poae ATCC 64411
GGGGATGAATGTACAACCGCAACCGGAGCGAAGTTCCCTGCGCCGCCGACAATACTGCTGCATTTGGGATTTTGCCCGGCATGGATGGATCGACAAGCGCTGAGGATGGGATGGGTGGGAGAAACAAAATACCCAACCGCGCGGAACACCGAAAATGGCAGGGAAAAAAAAAAAAAAGACAGCCGCAGCCGCAGCCGCAGCCGCCTCCCAGTAGATCTAGAACCACCACGTGGCCCGGGGAGGGCAGGGGGGTGCCACAAGCCCTAGCGCCGTGTGAGATGGATGGGGACGGCGGCGAAAGCGGGCAGGCACAGGCACATCAGACGCACGATTTCGGGGGGCCACCCCAGCCCTGCGGATTCACCGGCCTCGGCCGAAGCTATGTGACACGGGAGAAGAACACCAGGCAAAGCAATTGAAACGAACCCCTCCAGGGACATGGCTTGCTCGCGTCGGCTTTTCGTGCCGATGAGCGCAAGCAGGTATGCACACCCATGGCTTCTTATTCTGTGAAGGGAAACGAGAGAAAAAAAAAAAAAAAGAAGGGAGATCGCGAGTGCCGACCGAGACAACCCCGACGGTAAGGCCGGGACCCACACCCCGTGTACCCAACATAGTTTGCAATCCGCATTTCCGGGAGGGTGCGCCAAGCCTTTTGTTTTGCAAAACGCATTTCCTGCAGCGGCAACTTGTTTCTTCGGTTTTGTTTCGTTCATTCTGATTAGGAAAGAAAAAACGAGAAAGAAAACGATGCCTGGCTGAGGCCGACGAAGTGGGGAGTCACAATTAGCTACAGATAAATGGCGGCTGAGAGAATCGGCGATTGTGTCGCGTGCCGGCCGGCCGTCGAATCCAACATCAACGTCAACCTCACATTTCGGATGCTATTTGTAAACATGATGGCTCATCCCGCTACCTCACACGCTCTCTCTCATCCTTTCCCATTGCTGCCTACTTACCCAAAAAGGCAAGTACTAGGTTAGGTATCCTCCAGTTTTCCTCAAAGCCCGCGCTGGCGGACCGCGATCGATGGACCCTTATCCATCGGTTCTGTGTCGGGTGGGAGAGCTTAATACGTACAAAAAAAGAACAGCCCAGATTTGTTCAGCCTTCTTTTCCCTGTTGCTCGCTCGTTGTTGCCCATTTCTTCTCTCTGCAGGTTGCACCCGGCCCCACCGAGAAACATTTCCTTCACACCCCTCCATCGTTCCGACGAAACGTGAGGTGTGGGTGGGGAAAGATGCCGCAGCCCAGTGTAAGTGGGGATTGGCGGACAAGAATAAACAGCCGGAGGGCAGCGTGGTACCACGCAGAAAAAAAAGAAGAGAGAAAGAAAAAAAAAAGGAAACAAAAAAAAAAAAACGGAACGGAGCCGGAGGGCTGGACAAGGATCTGTGCTTTCCGTTGGACCAAGGAAGCCCTTGCCGCATGGTCCCTGCATCCTCAATCCCTGGTAGGACAGGGATGGGCCGCTGGGCTCTTCATGCAGGCTCATGCAGGTTCTAGCCCTGCCCGCGGGCACAAGCCACACCCGACACCACGCACCACCATGACCACCACCATCGTCATCGCTGGCCAATCCGCACTCGTCGGCGTTAAGGTGGATTTGTCCACCCCGCCCGAGGCTGGCCCGGATTCTCGTGATATGCGAGGTGTCGGGGTTTGTGGAATCAAGATTTCCCGCGACCATCTGCAGCAACCTCCTAATAGCGGCATTGGACTTGCAAGTTCCAGTTTCTTCCAGCACGTCGAGCGGCCTCCCTCTTAGCAAACCTTGACAAAGATGGAAGTACGAGTGCATTCATCATCGGCACTCAGCCACCACACGTATGGATTCCAGCCTCGGCACTGCGGCTTAATTTACGGCGCGTCACAGGACTTTTGTTGACCCGGCTGGGCTTTTGGGTTTCTGATTAGCGATTACCTAACATTCACACGTGACACCTTTTGATTCCAACGCAAAAAGGGGTCAGCTGATCACATAATCACGAGGCTCTCAATCAGCTTTTAGTCACCCCATGGTCAGTGAATGAATGAGCAAAGCCGAAAATACGCGCCGGCACGCGGGGGTTCGGTAAATGGGAGCGTGCGATATGGCATGACAAAGCGTTTACATACGATTCGCATTTATCCGCCCGCAGATACTTTAAAGTTGTGAAGGAGGGTGGTACTGCACTAAAACTGCCTGTCACGCTGCCATGCAGGCCGTTATCGTCGATGATGCGCGCTGATGCGGCCTTTGTGCTGCTCGCTTCCTTTCGGATGTCTCCTGACTCACCTTTCTCCTCGGAAACCGAACGATCTCGATCTTTTGCCTTTCTGCCTGTCTGCCGCGCTGCATGCTGCACGCTATGGCGTGTCCCTTTATGTTGTGTGGGATGTCGGAGCCTGGTTAGAGAGAGTGCCATCATCCGAACGTTTGATGCGTATGTCCAGAGCATGTCCTGTCTTGACCTCACCGAGTCCGACATTTGGATAATCGATCTTCCACCTTAGGGCTACGTTTGGTTAAGTTCCAAGTGCCCGGCATGCGCGACGTTTCCTGTCAGCATGTCAAATAGATGTCAATGTTCGATCCAAACCCCGGATTAGAATAGCAGAACAGCCCTAGGGAGGCAGGGTGTGTGTGATCCACAGTACGTACGGACTGATCGGTGCAGGGGTCAGCACCGTAGATGCGTTAAAAATACGGAAGGCCCCCGCCTAGTATCGTGTGCCGAATGGACAGCCCGAAAAAAGAAAGGCCCACCCAGTTCATACTAGCGCGCACAGCCACAGGCTACCTAGGTCGGCATTTGCGGGGAAACCCGACTCGTTGGCTTCAAGTTTCCCGCCCGACACCGAGTGGGGAGGCTCCATGCATTGAAAGTAAGGCGAAGAGCGGCAGGGGAAACGAAACATCGGTGCGACTGGTTGGATGGAGGGCCACGGGGGGCATCGGTTTGACAGCCCGACCCTTGCACGCCTGGATCTGCACCCCCCAAAAAAGATGGCTTGAACAAGCCACAAGGGTCTTTTTTGGGGGATTTCCATGGGAATGCCCGCAAAAGTTTGGATGGACGGCAACTCAGCTGGACATGGACGTGGAAGAGGCAGCCAGGCGAGGAAACGGCCGACACGTTGCACGGGGTAGGTGTTTTAAACAAACGGTGTCCACAGGAAGCGGCCTGCTCCGCTGGCCCGGCTCCGGGCGGTCGATGTTGAGGCCTCGGCTTTGTTGGGCTTCTTGGCCCCTGATCTGACTCCCCTTGGGATAAGGAACACGAGTGTGTAAACGTGTGGTACCTGCGTGGACACGGCCTAGATCGTACTCGACAGCTCAGTCATCGTGGCGGTGCAGATACGCTAAGCCGGCTCCCAGGGGTTGGCTGCTGATGCAGTAATGCGCTTGTAATTTTTTTTTTTTTTTTTTTTTTTGCTTCCACTCTGCCGCGATCCAATTGATCAATCAGGTGCTGCAGAGAGTCACCTTTTGGGCATCCACCACACCACGAATGAAGACCAAGAAGATACTGCGGCAGATTTTTTTTCTTCCTCTCCTTCACTCCTTTTTTTTTTTTTTTCTTTCTTATCGCTTCCACTCTTTTCCTTTGGCGTATCATTCCAAATGCCGGCTGTTAGAATAGAACGCTCCAGAACTTTAGTCAATGCCCATTTTTGGTCGCATCGAGATGTGTTTTAATCGAGATCGCTAGCTACCTAACAACCTGGGAATGCCTCAGGTAGGATGCCCAAGATAGCATAGCGAAGAAAGTATACCGAAGATAGGTGGTAGTTGAGGGAATGGAACGGCCCAGTTGGACTGCTCCCTTCCATGTGCCTTTGTCGGCTCTCCCCACATGGACTAAAACGAAACCTACGACAGGATGGACATCGTGACTAGGTACTGTAGGAGCGAAAAGCAAAAAGGCATGATCGTGGTGGGCAGTTTTTGGCACTGGCTCCAATAGTTGCCAGATTAGGAAAAAAATGCATGGCCGGGGAGAAAGCCCCGCGTAGTGACGTCGATTTGTGCAGCATGCAGGGAGGTTTTTATTTTTTTTCTTTTATCTTTTTTTTTTCCTTTCCCACCAGAAGAACCTGAGAATCGGGGAATACCATGCTCCCTCCAGGTAGAGCAGGGGTTGGTTAGTAAAAAAGCACACCCTCAGGGGTGGGCCCTGCAGGCCGAAGCAACCCGCAGCTGGACGTCGCACACGCCCAGCCCGACGAGCGGCAGCACAACATGCCATGGATATGTGCGTTGCTTGGGGACCAGACGCAAAATCGCCAGATTCCCAAGCAGGCCGGCTAAGTTGGCCTACGGTCGACACTCCAGAGCCCGAGCTTAAGCCGAGGTCGTAAGGCCGAGAGGACAATATGAGGCATCCAACTGGGTTCGGTCAGTGGCTGGGTTAGGTCGCTGGTGTACTACCACTGCTGCTGATACCGCGGCTGGTACGTACTGCTGGAACATTCCCTGCACTAGCCTGGTTGGTTTGACTCAGGGCCCATCCCAAGCACAGCTGACAAACCTTGCTAGGCGAGTCCCCACGGCACAGGGTGGTGGGGCCACATACCACCTAAGACCCCGAATTTCTCGCCCACCCCTGCTATACGTCATATGCGTGTACCGACGCTGGCATTGGGATGCCTATGGTATTTAGGAGGCATCCCGTCGTTGTCCGATAAAGGTTTTTTTTTTTTTTTTGCCACCGACCTCACAACATAAGATCTTCCCAAGATCAATCTTACCAAAAAAAACAAAAAAAAACAAACATGTTGTTGACGAGGCCTTTGAACCACCACCACTTCCAGCAACACCAACAGCCGCTTGACCAGCTCAACCACAGCAGCCTCAACGGCAACGCCACCCCGAACAGCAGCATATACTACAGCCAAAACAACAGCGGCCTCTTCGATTTGGATCTCTCCGGCTACGACTCGGCCCTCGACGCAGACTCGCCGCCTCCTTTGACGAGGAGCACCAACGACGGGATGCAAGACGCCTGGCTGTCACAGCAAACAAAGCCTGCCGGTCGCTACTCGCACCCGATCTCCCACAACCGCGACTCGTCTCTGGGCTCGCTCTCGGCTTCTGGCACCGTCTCGGGCCCGGCCTCACCCGCGTCGCCTGCCTTCACCAACTACACGTCGAACCCGCAGATCGCAGTGACGGACGATGGAAACTCCATGGCCGCACATGGCGTCGTCGGCGGCGACTACTACCAGCTGGCAAAACCTTTCGGTACTGGCCACGACGGCTTTTACCCCGGCTATCCTTCGTACCAGCCGGACCCGAGCGCAGCAGCAACACAATACTCGAACATGCTGGCGTCGCAATTCACAAAACCCAGAGGCGCGCAGCAGCCAGGACTCCTCCCACCACCAGAGCTGTCGTCGTCCTCCCGGTCGCGTCCCGTCTCGGTGGCAAGTTCGGTTGTGTCGGCTGACTCACCGGCAACACCGGCCGGGGAGCCCGAGGACAGGAGAAGCAAGAATGGTAAGCCCATCAAGCTAGACGGTGGCGACTGCTGCTGGAACCCCGCGGTGGAGGCCTCTCTTTCCTACCTCTCCCCGCCGCTCGACTCCCCGTACTCACACGACTTTGACGCCACAGTCGGCCTCAGCACCGTGCCCAAGTTCGAGAGGACGATAACGGATGTGTTCAGCGACGAGCTGTTTCACCCCGCAAACTTCACGACGATCGAGGCATCGTCGCCGTCGCAAGCACAATCTCCGCCGCAGACAGCCTCGCCGACAAGCGAACTCTTTGCGCGGAGGCTCCAAGCCGCCAACAGTCAACACATGTCGCCAGTCACTGCTGATATGTCGCGCGACCGGTCTCCCTTCAGGAACGGCTCACCGCTGGCACCATCCCCGATGCCCGACTTTGGGACGACCGCCCAACAGCCCCACTCTCAGCAGCAGCAGCAGCAGCAGCAGCAGCAGCAGCAGCAACAGCAACAACAACAACAACAGCAACAACAACAATCCCAGCAACGGCAGCAGCAACGGCAGCAGCAGCAGCAACAGCACCGGCCGATGGGCTTCAACACAGCCCATCACATGCGTGAGCATATCAAGGCTGAGCGCGACGCCGAGGCCATGCGGCAGCAGATGCAGGGATCTGTGCACGGCCGGGGCACGCCGGCGACCGTTTCGCCCAAGGACGTTGCGCTCGAGTTTCCCGAGGCGGAGAACGGGGCCAACAACTTCCCGCTGTTCCCCCAGTCCTCTGTTCCCATCTCCGCAGCCGAGGAGCAGATCAACAAGGCGGTGGCGGCAGTAGGAAGCGGACTGTCTCTCAACTTCTACGGGCAAATACCGCAACAGTACCCGTTTGTGGCTGTTGGGCAGGTGCCGATGCAGCAGCACGACACGGGCTCGATGGCGCCGATGAGGCAAGATCTGGCGCGGGCAGCGTCGTCGGCACCCAGCCAAACGAACAGCATGGCGCACCAGCAGCACCACAGCCGCAGCCCCATGGTCAACAGCCCGCAGCGGCCGGTGAACACCAGGGCCGACGGTGGAACCTACTCGTGCACATATCACGGGTGCACACTGCGCTTCGAGACGCCTGCGCTGCTGCAGAAGCACAAGCGCGAGGGCCATCGGCAGGGGTTGGGCGTCAACGGACGCAAGACGGACGGGGCACTGATGGGTCAGGGCATGACGTCGAGCCTGCTCAATACGCAGCAGGGCCCGCACCGCTGTGACAGGATAAACCCGTCGACCAACAAGCCGTGCGCGACCATCTTCTCGCGACCGTACGACCTCACCAGGCACGAGGACACGATCCACAACGGACGCAAGCAGAAGGTCCGATGCCAGATCTGCACGGGCGAGGAGAAGACCTTCAGTCGCGCCGACGCGCTGACACGGCATTACCGGGTCGTGCATCCGGATCTGGAGGTGCCGGGCAAGCATCGGAGGAGGGCCATGAACCAGCACCGCTGAGCTAACCCCGACACGATGACGAGGAGGGGTTTGGAACATCACATCACCATCACGTGAGGGTGTGTGCCGGGAAGGACTGCGAGCAGCCAACACCCCTGGCAACCAGGATCGAACGTAATGATGGAGAGGGGCACAACAGCAGTCAATGCGAGCGGGGGAGATGCGGCCTTCTCGGAGGCCCTAGGGCTGGATGACGTCTTGCTTGTGCACGCTAGCCAAGCCAAGTCGCACTTTAATTGGACGCACGGACAAATTTTCTGGACTCTCAGGGTCTTCCTGTCTGGGGCCGACTCTTTTTCAGGGTCCTCTTGCGGCACAGTGACGTCAGGCGCGCCCCGCCCGCCCCCACCACCCACGATGAACCGCGCGAACCCCCGATGGCGCCAGCAGTTGGATGATGCGACCAGACAAAGGGCCATGATTCAGCGGAAGCGGGCTGACGAGCTAGTCTTTGGCTTTCTCCGGGAATGCCCAGCCCGCGCACCGCCCGCTGCCACCCAACATTTTGATGGCATCCTGTTTTTTTTTTCGATGAGAAAATTCAGGGTCCTTGCAGCGGAGAACAGGGCATCGAGCAACCCCTATATCGGGCGCCAACCACAACACCACACCACATCACGCCACAACCAGCCCTGCATCCGACAGCCCCGACACAAAAATCTTATCTTTCTTGACGACGTACATTTATTACCACCCCCTTGTACTGAGCACCATCACTGCCCCTCCTCTCCGCTTCACGAAAACTGTATTTCACGACGAACCAAAACCATTCACACCCAAACAGCCCCATCCCAACCGCCCTACGTCATCGGGTCTTGGGGGGTGGGCTGTGTACACTATTCCCGTTTCCGACCACCCATCATTCCATCGTCTGTACCTTGGGATACATCTCCCTTTGTTCTTTTTTTGCGTCTCACATTGTCTCTAATTATCTCCTTTGCTGTTTTGGTTGGTCACGGATAGACTGGACTGGTGTGTGGGTAAGATAAAGGTACCTGGGGTTCTGGTTTACTTGTGTTTTTTTCTGCTTTTTTTGCGTGTTAAAACAGCGAGCGTCTTGGCTTATCTCATTTTTGTTGTTTTTTTATGTTGCTATTTTTTGCGTTACGTTTATTTCACAATGCTTTTTCCCCTTCCTTTACTCAAGCGTGCGATAGAATGCCCCTTTTTTCATCTTGTCATTTTCCACCCAGGGTCTTGTAACACTACAATCTTTGGTTGTGTATCTTGGTCCTTTTTTTTTCTGTCTTGTTTTGGACGATACGAAAACGAAAAAGGGGAGAAAGAAAAACGGAAAAGCAAGAAACAGAAAAGGAGCGACCACCCAGCAGGCAAGGCGGGTGTGTGTGGGTTTGGATGCGACGATACGTGGTTGGGTTGGGTCTCTCGGGCTCTTTTTTTGTCTTGATTTCTGTTTTGGGTTGGCGTGGTTTTGTCTTGATGATGATGCAATGAGAACGAACCACCCACCACCCATGTATAGCCTAGGTCAACTATACCTCCCTATGACGGAATAATGAATTTTGAGGAGTGGAAGGTATCCCGAATACGATAATCTCTCAACCTGTTGATCCGGCTTGTGCGATACACTTCCGACTACAATGCGCGTGAGCGCCTCGTTCCCATGTCAACCAAGCAATGTGTCCTTTTTTTTCTTGGTCATTTTGCTCCGTCGGCCGTTAGCGGGAGACATACTCGCACCACGGCGTCAAACATATGGCCATCATTGTCGTGCACTGCTTTTATCCCTTTAGCTTTTGCGTGTGTTTTTTTTTTTTTGTTCAAATCCAACAGCATGTATATTCCAACTCCAGGGCTATAACCCCTCCTTGTTCCGTAAAATCAAATTTTTCGTCGTGACAAATGTCTCGTGTATCCGTGTGCCCTGTGCGTCTCATCCAGCGAGCGCACAAATCTCCCTCATTGATCGTTGCACGTAGATTTTTTTTTTTTTTTTTTTTTTTTTTCACATTCACAGCTCTTCTCGTTGCATTGCTCGTCCTTGCCTCCGTATATTCCAACGATAGATTAAAAAGAAGAATAAAAAAAAAGAATAGACAAGAACGTGAATACAGGGCGCACACACTACAAAAACGTAGACAAAAAAAAAACGTGAAATCAAGGTCAACCCAGTGGCGGCAAAAGTTGTTTTTTCTTTTTTGTAGGTTTGTTGGGTTGTGTTTGTGTGTTGTCGCTATGGTGTGATGGTGATGACGGTGATGGCGATGGTGGCAATGTTGCTGTGACGGACGCCACGTAAAAAGAAGAGAACAGAGAGAGAGAGAGAGAGAGAGAGAGAAGCTATATAATAATCAACTCGATAAGCTTCTCGGTCAGCGCAAACGCCTCGCTCGGCGTGTTCTCCTGCGCCTGATTGAAGGAGCACAACCACAGGCCTCCGAACCCGAGCTCGTCTAGTATGTCGTCGAGCATGGTGGACGACTCGAGCCCGATGCCGCTGGAGCTGAGCGTCTGCATCAGCAGGTGCGCCGACTCCAGCGTGGTCGAGTTCTGGCAGTTTAGTAGGATGCTGTCCAGGATGGAGACGATTGGGGTTGATCTGTTGGTTTGCCGGTGGCAACATTGTGTGTGTGGTTAGCAAGGAGCATAGTGAGTGGGTGGTAGGTAGTCAGAAGATACACTTACAGCCGGGCTATCACGCCAGGACGCGCCCCGGCAAGCTCGTTAAGCCAGCGCAGCGTCCGGGTTTGTATCGCATCCTCGAGGTACTGGAAGTCGACGAGCTCGATGGCCGTGTTGAGCAGGAGGTCCTTGTCCTTCATGGTGGCGATGTCGCGCACGTTGCGTATGCTTGCAGACCTGTCGAGATTAGTCGGGTTGACGCCCGCCACCCAGAAGCTGTCCTTGACCTCCTCGCGGCTGGCGGCGCGTGCCAGCGTGAGCGCCATGTAGGGCGACCGTAGCACGTCGCCCGCCGCCCGCTCCGCCAGCGACGGCCTCCAGCTCGTCATCTCGAGGAAGGTCGAGAGCACACGCAGAGCCGTCGACTTGGTCACCGTGTCGGTCAGCCCCCGCACGAGGCAGGCGCACGCCGCAAAGTGGAAGGTCTCGCTGGTGAAGTGTATCCCGTAGGCGTCGTCCAGGGGCAACGCCGCCTCCTCGAGCTGCGCCCGCCCCTGCAGCAGATAGGGCGCCATCCTGTCCCCGCGCATGTCGGCCGACGTGTTGATGTTGGTCAGCACCGACTCGAGGAATATGGCGGTGCAGTTGAACAGGCCCGGCGGCACCAGCCGCAGCAGCGACATGGCCAGCCAGAAGAGCTGCAGTCCATATCGCGACGCCGACGGCAGCTTGGCCATCATCTTGGACAGCGACGTGACGATGGCCACCATCATCTCGCTGTTGCTGTCCTCGCCGAACCGGCCCACGCTGTTGCGCAGCGCTACGAGCACCTGGTATAGCAGGTCGTCGTCCACCTCCTCGCGCGCCAGGCAGCCCATGACGGTGAAGGCCCGCGGCTGGATGGCCGGATTGTTCTGGAACGCCGTGCTGGCCACCAGGCTCATCCATCGCGACCGCCAGGCGTTGGCCGCGTCCGTCGACGGCGCCGCGATGGAGCATATCTCAAACAGCTGCGCGGCCAGGTTCTCCGTCGCCGCCAGCGCGGGCCCCGCCTCCTGCGAGGTCGAGAAGGAGGCGCCATCGCGCGCTAGGGGCAAGGGGCTTGGCGTCGAGAAGATGTCGTTGCGGGGCTCCGAGAAGGCCTCGAGGGCGGCGCGCAGGCGGTTCAGGCGGGCCTCGTCGAGGGCGAACGAGGTGCAGGCGGCGTGGACCGAGTTCACTAGCAGGCGGTGCACCATCAGGCGCACGTCGGGCGAGCCCGTGTTGGCCAGCATGGTGACGACGTGGAAGATCTCGGGCAGGTACAGCTGCGACTGGACGCCGCTGTCGAAAGACAGCGACACGCAGAACTGCAGCAGCACGCACACCTCGGACCACACGGCGTTGTCAGGCAGGTACTTTGTCGGGCGCAGCGACGAACGGTTAAGGGCCTTGCGCAGCCGCGAGATGATCTTGCCGCGCAGCGTGATGGTGCCGATGGCCGTGACGATGGACGTCAGCGTCTCGGTCTGCTCGTCGTGCAGGCCCAGGCTGAGGGCCGTCTTGATGATCTCGTCGAGCAGGATGTCGAGTAGCACCTCGTCGGAGTGGATGCACGGCCACACGACGTGCTCGAGCGTGAAGTTGAGCGTCGGGTCCGCCACCGTCACATCGATCAGCTTGCGGAACAGCGACGCGATCTTGTCGCGGCCCTTGTCGCCCTCGGGCTCCGACGCCAGCAGCGAGGTGCGCAGGCCCGGCAGCCACGGCGCCATATAGGCCAGGCTCAGCGGCTTCTGCTCCTCCGAGAAGCTGTCCCAGCCAACGAAGAACTCGTTGAGGAAGTCGGCCGTCAGCTGCGGCTCCGTGCGCGCCAGCTGCTTGCTGATGCCGATGACAAAGTGCGTCGGGTCCAGCGGCACCGCGATGTCCTTGGTACACATCAGCCGCGACGCCGCCGTGAACTTGAAGGCCCGGCACAGCGCCCCCAGCAGGTTGTACGACGACAGCCGCAGCACGTGGTCGGGGCTCGCTAGGTTGGTCAGCGCCAGGTTGAGCAGCGTGCCCGGCACGTCCTGCGGCCGGATCAGCCGCTCAAACGACTTGAGCGACCGCGTGTCCTTGCCATACTTGGCCTTGGCCCCGCGGATCGCCTGCAGCACGTCCGTCTTCCTGGGGCTGGTGAAGTAGAGCACGATCTTGCCGCTGTCGGCCCGCAGGCCGAACGCCGAGTCGTCCTCGGTCTGGATCGACGTCGGCGCCTCGTCCACCTCTCCCAGCCGGAAGATGTCATTGACCGTCGTACTCAGCCGGAAGCCCTGGTGCACCTCCTGCTTCTTGGCCGTCGTCACCTGCACGAACTGGCTGCCAACCTTGATTATCACCTCAACCTTGCCCTTGGTCTTGGAGAGCTTGATGATGGGCTGGAACACATAGCGCGTGTCCGTAACCACGCTGATGGTCTCCTTGGGGAGGTGCAGCTGGCTGAGGTGGAACTGCGTCTGCAGCTCCTGGAGGCTGCCGATGAGGTGGTACTCGACGTTGCGCGGGTTGAACACGCTCGCGTCGTTCTTGGTGGCCATGCGAAGCACCCGCCGGAAGCATTTGCTGCACCATGTCTGTCAGTTTGCTGGGCCTCTCTGGTGCCATCTGTTGTCCCTCCTTTCCCAGACTCACCGAAACGCGCTGTTCATATTGTAGACGTAGACCCTAGATAGCTGCCGTGACAATTCGATAGGTGTAAGGAGTTCCAGCTTCTGGAACAGTTCATCCTGCGGCTCGCTCTGGCCGTTGTAGCATGTCGCATCGATGAGCAGCCCAAACGGACGATGCCACAGTCTACTTGCGATCTTTATGTGCGCCAACAATGATTTCGTCAGCGTTCTGGGCGGTCAAGTTGATGCTGTCAAGGACTTTGGTATACAACATACCTTGAGATAGCAGTAGATCAAAGTGTCGTAGTCTATAGATTCGGCATCGATATTACGCAGGATCACGCATATTATGGAAAGCCCATCCTGCGGCAACGCCCTTGTCAGCAAAGAGCAGGGCAAAGACAAAAAGGACCAACGAGGCGGATGGTACTGACCTTGCTCTCTCCACCGTCATAAACGGCTCGGGCCGTCACGAAGGACTCAGTGCTCCGGAAAGCATTCCGCAGCATAAAGTCCTGAAACCGAGAGTAGGCGGGCGGGCTGTTGGCAGAGATCTGGGGGCGGTTCCAGGTTACGGCCATCGGAGGTGGGCCCAGGTTTGTGATGAGACTACGCAGCGGCTCGAGCACTGGTGACCGCCCGCGCGTGCTCTCGGCCGGCGAGCGAACGTATTCCCGCCTTTCGCGTGAGACGAGCCGTTGCCGTACGTGGTCCCAGTGGTCGTAGAGGAAGCGGTGCAGGGCCACGCAGGACCCAAAGTCGAACGACTCGCCGCCGGTGTTCGACTCCAGCACGTCAGGAGGGACCGAGATTTCTCGCAGGAAGGTGGTGATCTTGTAGATGTTCTGGGCCAGGAAGTCGTTGAGGGGAAACATGTACGGCTCCTTTGCGCCAAAAAGAACGTTGTTGGCCAGGTTCTGAATGACCTTGGCGATGAGCAGCAGCCCTCGCCGCATTTCTTTGGAGGGCAGGCTGGAGACAAGGCCTTCGGCCTCGGGTGCCACAATGGCCGGGCAGAAGAAGCGGAGGAAGATGAAGGCGCCCACAGCAGTGTATTTTGATTCCTGGAATCTTGACATGACTGCATTGGAGATCTGCCGAAAAAAGAAATAGGATCCAAGTCAGCCAGGCAGGCCACCGGGTCTGGAATGGTGGTTACGTGGCTCGGAATAGTGAATCTAGACTTACGATGCTGCAAATCTTGCGAAACGATGCCGGGATGCTGGTCGACGAAGCGCAGATGTCGTCTATGAATACTTTGGCAACAATGCGAAGCTGCAGCGCGTTCTTCTGCAGCTCCTCCTGCGAGCCAACACGGGCGGGATCCAGCTCTAGGTCCAGATCCTTGGACGTGAGCATTAGCCTTTCAACGACCTTTTGTAGCGTTGCCTTGAGATATGATGAGCCTTTCCATTTGGCAAATACGGAAAGCATCTTGGTGGCAACACATGTCCTTCGAAGAAGCTCAGACTCATTTTCTGCTCGCAGACACTCAAATTAGCCCTGGGTGACTTGAGATGTTTGGAATTCGAGGAGGGGCCCTGACCTGTATCTTCGATCTCCTGTTTAATCAAGGCTTCGATCAGAATAAAGCTGCGGCCCCGCTTCTCAAAGATATTCAAAAGTGAGATTGTCAGCTCGTCCACTTCGCTGCTCGGGCAGACGGAACTCATGGCAATAGCTAGGGTCGTGTCCCGAGTGAGCAGCTGTACCACGAGGGAGGAGTGATGTCAGCATCAGGAAAACCACAAGAGAGATACCAGGGGGAGTCCAAAATAAAGACACTCGATCCATACCTCGAGCAGCTCGTCGTACTTCTCAGTCACTGCGGCATCCGATAGATTGCTAAACTCGGTGCCCTGGACAAGAATGTTGTACAGGACTTTGACGAACGCCGTCCTGATGTCGACGTTCTCGTGGTAGCCAATGCTGAGGGAGTGCTTGAGGCCGACGTCAATGTTGGCACTCAAGAGGTTCGACAGGATGGTGATGGCGAGCTCCGAGCTGGATGCGTTGTCGTCGCGCGAGTGGTCGCCCCTGCCGACCGTGTCGGCCGACTCCAGGTTGAGGAGCGACAGAAAGCGGTTAAAGTATGTGTGGAACATCTGTGACTTCAGCTCGCTCGTCCCAGCGTCCGTCTGCCCGTCCCCCGGCTGGAGCGGCAGGCGGAAGGTGAGCTCGGCCAGCGACTTGAGACATGCCTTGTCGAGGTCCTTCTGCACCCGAGCCATCTCGTCTTGCCTGCCGCCCCCATACATGACCGACTCGGCCCGAGGCGATCGCGGACGCGCAATCCAGCCGAAGATGTACTCGAGAAGCTGGTTGCGGATGCGCACGTCGTCCCTCAGATTGAGGTGCTCCTTTCTCCTGGTGACCGCCTCACACAGCTGGCAGATCTTGATCTTGACCCGGAGACTGCTGGGGCTGTCCGAGACGCTGTCGAGGAATTTGGCATAGTGCAGGGTGAGAGCACCCAGGTGAACCGACGAGGCGGCTCCTAGATCGGAAGGTGTATCGAGCCTCTCGACGAGGGCCCTCAGCAGCGAGGCCGACTGCTCCGCAAACACAATCTCGCTGTCCTGGTCCTTGGTCGACTGCTCCAAGGCGCCCGTGAAGAGCACGTCGAGCTCGAACTCGAGCGCCTTGAAGAGCGGCTGGTAAAGCGAAGGGGACACCTCGGTCGACAACACCTCCCGCATCGTCTCCCTGACCTTGACGCTGTGGCATGCCAGCAGCTGGATGCTCAATCTCAGATACCTATTGAGCAGCGACTCTTCATGGTTCTCTGACGGAAGCCTGTCGATCCACCGGAGACCGCTGATCACGGGCTCCTCCAGAACGGCGGCCCGGTCCGCAATGCAGATGCCGCCCAGCGACGCGAGGAAGCCCGAGAAGTTTCGCCACTCGGCCACAGCCTTTTCCGACACGACCTCTGTGGCGGCCGTCGACACGTCCTTGCAGAGATGCAGCCACTTCTCAAACCCGATCTCCCAGGCGTCCAGGATGCCGGCGCTGGGGTACTGCATGCGTCGTAGCAAGCCGCGCATCCGCTTCTGGAAAGCCACCAGTCCAGTGAAGCGGAACCCGCGAGAAGATATCTCGGAGAAGACCTCGCCGTTGCGGAGGAGTGGCAGCGAAGGCTTGTTCGTCTCCGACGCAACGTCTATGACACGGCATTCCTCCAAGAACCGACCAAAGCAGGAGGTCACCAGCTGGCACATGTCGATATCCGCCGAGCAGAGCCATACCAATAGGACCGTCTCCAGCCTCGTGTACGCAGCTGTTCGTTCTGGCACATCATCCACGAGCTCAGCTAGTTCCTAGAAATTTACCGTTTCCATGAGCTTTCAGAACCAACGCACGCCACTTTGGTCTGAAGGAGACCCTGCGAAGCATAGGATGATTTATGTCCCTGGTTTTGTTCGTTCACCTATTGACTTACCTTGACCGATGTCAGGAGCAGGAGCCTCGATTCTAGATAGCCGTGGATCGCTCTCAAGTCCGAAGCGGGGTCCTCGCTGGCAACATGCTCACACATATCGGACAGCACAAGAGACCTATATTCGCAGAACCTAGTGTTAGCGGACTAGGTAGCGAGACCGTCAGTTGAGAAGGGAGCTTGTAACCCACGTTAACCGCCAGAACTTTTGCTTAAAGTCCCTTGACTCGAGCCTCTTGGAGGCCTTGAGTGACTCTAGGACGTGTTCCTCAGCAAAAAGGCGCTTTGCAACACCGACGGCAGCCTGTCTGACAGCCTCGTCTGCAACCACCATGCACGAGAAAAGGGACTCAAAATTGTCCTCGAAGAAGCTGTTCCGCTCATCTGTGCCGTCAGGCGACCCAGAGAAAAGGGTCATGGGCGAGGCGTTGAGGAATTCAAAAATGTTGCATATCATAATGACTGATGTGCTGTGGTCCGAGCGCCTGTGCCAGGCGCCGCGGTTTCCAAGCAGCATATCGGTGAACTGCGATGAGATGGTCTTTTTTTTCGGCATACAACCAGGATTGGTCAGCTCCTTTACCCTTTATGTTTTCTGGGTCGATGTCCCAGCGGGGGACTCACCGTAAGCTGGCTTTGTATGAACGGAGAAGCCGCAGTGAAGAGGCGAAGGTACTCCTTGTTGTCCCGCAGGCGGGCAAAGTGCGAGCAGGTCTGGATCACGGCGATTTTGAAGCCGTGAGGAGCCGCAGGGGCCAGGCACGTCGGGCATAGGGACTCGACGCATATGTCAAAGTTGAGGTGTGCCAGACTCACGAAGGCTGCGGTCAAGATGTCTTGGTCGAACATGGAAGCATCGGCGCCGTGTACCTTGCGGAAGACGGCGTCGCGGACCTCGTCCTGGACGTCCATGGCGTAGCTCATCAGGGCTGAGTCGCTCTCCGCGCTGAAGTGGCGGGCTGCGCGGAGTAAAGACACAAGGCAATAGGCGGCCTGCTCGTTCCTATTGCGCAGAGCCTTTCTCAGACTGTCGAGAAAGCCGACCTTCTTGGACATGCTCCCGCTCTTGGCTTCGCGGAGATTGCTTGCGACCTCAAAGACGTCCGGGAGCAAGAACAGAAGCGTGGTCTGCAGGGGGTAGAGCAGGGCGCGTCTTCGAGCGTTGTCCACGATCGTGTGCGTCATGTCGAAGAGGGTATCGGCGCCGCCGTCGAGTCGCTTATGCATGGTGTGCAGCTGGACGAACTCGTCGGGGAACCGGTCGAGCCAGCGGGAGATGAGGAGAGGCGCGACGACGGCGACGGTGTTCTGGAAGTGTTTGCGGAAGTGGAGGAAGCTCGAACACAGCTCCTGGATCATCTGGCCCAACTTGTTGGCATCCACCCAGAAGTAGGCGACCAGGCGCAGGATCACGAGCGCAGACCGTTCCTCGTCGGCCGCCACCAGGCTCGATATAGGCGGGCCCTGCGTCGGGGCAGCGGTGGCCCGGATGGCATATATGACGTTCCGAAAGTAGTCAAACGCGGCTGCCCAGCTCGTCGCCGTCACGAACTCGACGATGGTCTTGACGTGTGCCTCAATGGCCGGCGCGTTCAGATCCAGGAGCCCGGTGCTGTCAACGTCGTCGCCATAGCGGCCAGAACGGACCGACTTTGGGCCGTCGGATTCGCCCGGGGTGAGCGTCAAGGAGCTCGGGGTCTCGTCCAGCAGCGTCTTGGCGGGCAGAACATATCCGTCGGGCAAGGGGCCAAAGAAGAGCTTGATAAACTCGAATATGCTGGTCACCAGAGCGTCGGGCAAGGGTTGAGGTGCTGGCACGGAGGCGATGTTGCGCAAGAGCAGCAACGACTCTGTAAAGCCGCCGTCGGAGGACAGAGGAGAGGCGCGGCCGTCATTGCGCCCAACCGAGGCCCAGTGGTGGGCACAGCAGTCGGCGACCAGGGCTAGTATGTAGAATTCGGAGAGAAGGACGTGGGTGGGATGGGCAGCCACGCTGGTGTAAGGGCGCGCGAGATCGGTCAGGAGGCCGAGGAGGGCGTCGAGGACGTTGACGATGGAGGTTGCGCTGAGCTTGACGAGGGTCGCGCGCGTGATTCCGACGATTTCATCCTGGCTCAGATCGTCTTCGCTGCGTGTGCCGGTGCGGTGGGGGAGCTGTACCGAGGCAGGCGGGTTGGGCGTTGGGTCAGTGGCCCGGCTCTGGGTGCGAGGGAGATGGGGAGCGTCTCATGTCTTACCCGCGTTGCGAGCCTTTCCACGAGGCACCCCACGAGGCCGGCGTCGCCGCCCATCATGGCGATGCGGCCCTTGGAGGAGCAAGCAGCTGTGGCCTACCTCGCCCTGATCATGGTTCCTCGCCCTGGTCGCAGGGGCGAGGTGGATAGAGGAGCGGTGCGTCTGGGCAAAGGATGATGGTGCCGTCTGCTGGGCGAGGCTGGCTCGTCGGCAATGCGGGCGAGGGTTTTACTTTTTTTTTTCCTGCAGACGGCCGATGGCAGCAGCAGCTGGAGGACGAGCAGAGGTCAATGGGGTACAGTGTCCGGGGAGCTGCCAGCCGTGCACGACGCCGGGTTCTGCGGGGGACGAGATCGATCAAACACCCCCTGTCGGGCTGGGTGCTTGGGGGGTCCTCGAGGCGGGTGGGAGTATCCGAGCTCGGTGCGGTGCTCAATCGGGCAGCAGCACGCAATGGAGTCGGCCGCTGGCTGTGGGGGCGGGGGATTGGCCCCTGAGGTGCTGTACCCAGCGCTGTTGTGCTTGCAGCGCCAGGAGGCCATTTTTGTGGGCCACAGCCACCGCTGTTCGACATGCGAGGTACCTGGGCGCCGCACGTACAGCCAAGCAAACACCAAGGCACCGTGCACCACGGCCATCTCCTGGCCAGGCCCCCAGCCGGCTCGAGTTTGTCGGGCTACTGAAGCCACGGCACCAAGCTTTGGCGCGGGCCGGCCTAGTGCACAAGTTCTGGTATATGTAGGTTTCGTCGGGGCGATGGGCTGAAGATCGGGTCGCGGACTATGATCTCCTTGGACTCGTCAAAAGGACCTCAATGGCATCCTTGCCACACTGCAATGGCCTCAAGTGACTGACTGGCGATGCCCGCTGTCGGCAGGGCACTGCCGGTGGGGGCCACAGGCCAAGCCGCGACAAGGAGTGGCGGGGCGGCTTTCCAATTGCACCATCGGGCAGCGATGGCATGCAGCTTGACGACGAGGTGCTAAATTTGTATGCACCCACCCGCACGTAACCCAAAAATTAAACGAGAGCTGGCACCACCACCAAGAAAGGGCTTCAACTCATTTAATTTTTGGTTCTCGTGGCACCCTCGCCCCTGCGCGCGGCTTCACGACAGCTACCCCTGCCGCCTCAGAAGCTTCTCATGTGTTGACTCAGTCGAGGTCGGCTTGTTTGGATTTTCCCACCTGGGGCTCTGTACAGTAGTATCACAACGCCACCTTGACAAACCTAGCACAAAGCTATTCATTTCTATAATCACATGCACTGTCC